>CAWUFW010015851.1:0-338942 GCA_963921515.1 Calotriton arnoldi | reverse complement strand
TTTTATTTTAACATTTTCCAGTACATAAACAATCAAGAATAAGTCAGAAGTTCATCAGTGGGCTTACAAAGTACAAGTTGGCAGCACAGCAATACATACTAGTCAGCAATGGGTAGGAGCATATTTGAGACAGCATTAAAATCACATCATAATTAACAGAATGACAAGGTGCAGTAAAATACATTAATCATCAGTCATGGCTAGCAAATAAGATGTCAATGGACCCCAGATATCACGAGGTTTAGAGGCGCTAGGGAGTTCCTCAGCATAGCAAGTAAGCTGGTCACGGCAGTACACTAAGTCCTGTAACCACTGTTTATGTGTCGGCGCCGGTCTGCCACCCCAGCGCATAGCGACCCTTCGCTTAGCCAATAGTAGCGCCACTGCCACCAGCCTCCGAACTGGTGCCCGTATAGTGGACACAAGTCCCAATAAACACATTTGCGGGGTGCACGCCACAGGCGTCTCCACCATTTCGGTCAGACTTCGGGTGACTTGTACCCGAAATTCTGCGACTTTCGGACAGACCCAGGCTAAATGTTGAAAATCTGCCTGAGGGGCATGACACCTGACACCACTGGCAGAGTCTTTCAATCCATATTTATATAGTAGAGCAGGAGTATAATACACTTGGTGCTGATATTTAAAATGTATCAATTTAAGATTACCATTGGCAGTGAGCCGTTCTGTTAGTTTACAACTTTCATGCCAATCTTCTTCGGACAATGAATCAGGGAGAATTGCATTCCATTTTGTCAGTGATGCCGCTCCTGTAACTAACCCCTCTCTCTGCGAGGTGTGATATAATCGGGTGATAAGGCGTGATTTCGTTTGAGTAGTGTATATGAGTTGCAATGCATCCAGTGTCGCTGGTTCCCTTGGAAATTGTGGGTACAGTGCACTTATCGCGGCCCGCAGTCTAGCGTAGATAAAGACACTCATTGCAGCATTGCCTCCCTCCCCTATAAACTCTTCGGCGCGTATAAAGTCCCCAGCTGGAAACACATCCCCCATAGTGTGCACTCCTCTCTCATGAAGAACTTGAAGCGCACCTTTTTCACTAGATACAGAAATGGAAGAGTGATGCAAAAGCGTCATGTTCGGCGCGTAGAGCGGTAGTTGCTGTGCTCGCTTCCCGAGTTCCTGCCATGCACCGACAGTGCACTGTACCGTATCTATTTCTCCCTTTGCAAAAACCGAATGCCTGTTCACAATCATGGCCTTGAGCGGTATAGGATGCACAGCGCCCTCCTCCACCGCCACATGTGGAATATAAGCCGGAGCTTGCAGCCAATAGTAGGCATAGTGAGCTTGGGCACATAGATAATACAACTGCAGATCCGGAGCTGCAAAGCCGCCCTTATCATATGGAAGGGTTAGGACTTCCCACTTCACTCGAGGCTTTTTCCCCCCCCATGCGAGTGTGATCAACAGCGAACGGAGTGTGTCAAAGAAAGTCTGCTTGAGACGGATTGGTATATTAATAAATAAGTACAAAAACCGAGGGAGTACGATCATTTTAATCAGTGCTATCCTGTCTGCCAGTGATAACGGTAATTTAATCCACCTAGCGACCTGCTCTTTGAGTCTCACGATCGCTCTACCATAGTTCAATTGAACAACCACCTGTTGATCTCTATGGATCCAGACTCCCAAATACTTTACTGCATCTACGCTCCATTCCAATGGATATTCAATCTCCATACGCGTCGTGCTGTCCGTCAAAGGCATAATTATGGATTTGGCCCAGTTTATTCCTAGCCCTGCATGCCATTCAAACCTGACGTATTCCCTGAGAAGGCGTGCTAAATGCGTCTCCGGATCACGAACATAGAGCACCATGTCATCCGCATACATGGAGATTGCCAGCGGACGTTGATAAAAGCTCAATGCAGCATGTGCATAACACTGTCGTAGGATACACGCCAGGGGCTCCAGAACCACCGCAAAAAGTAGAGGCGATAGCGGGCATCCCTGTCGCGAACCACGCTGTATCGGCAACGTGGCGGACGTATGCCCATTCAGCCGCACTCGCGCTATCGGATCCGTGTACAATAACCGGATCCAGTTCGTAAATATAAAAGGGACACCCATGCAATGTAAGACGGTGAATAAGTAGGTCAAGGAGATCGAATCAAAAGCGTTGGCGGCATCTAATAGAGCCGCCACCGCAGGCAGTGAGGGCTCTAGCACATGCAACGTGGCAAACAGTGTGCATAAATTGTGGGATGTCAAGCGTGCAGGCATAAACCCAGATTGATCCGGCAGAACCAAAGTAGGTAGTAACAATCGCAGACGGGTAGCCAACACCTTTGCTAGAATCTTAACATCAGTGTTCATAAGTGATAAAGGCCGATACGAGTCGCAACTGTCTGACGCCTTACCAGGCTTCAGGAGCGTTATAATTAGTGCTTCTCGAATGGTGGCTGGCAGACATTTTTGCTCATATGCTTCGAGATATAGCTCATGCAAGCATGGTGCCAGTAGGTCAATATATTCTTTATAAAACTCAGCTGGCAAACCATCTGTGCCCGTAGCCTTCCCGTTCGGTAGCTCCTTAATAGCGTCCCGTATTTCATCAAGCGTGAGCTGATGCATTAAAAAATCTTGCTGCCCTCGCGAAAGCCAGACCAGTGCAATATCTTCTAAGTAGTGCGCTATATCTGCTTCCTCCGCTGTCTGACGAGTTGCATACATGGCCTGATAATATTGTACAAACGTGTCAAGTATCCCTGCTGTGTCATAGTGTATAGTGCCTTCATCTTCTACAATCTTAGCTATATGTGTTCTACCCCATGGCTCTGCAATTTTGTTGGCTAACGCTCTTCCTGGTCTGCCCCCTTCTCCATAATATCTTGCCGTCCATCGACGGGACAAATGTCGCACCTCTTGATCAGCTGTTTCATTGTACTCCGTGACCGCACTCCTAATAGTTGCTAGAGTAGCGGGATCCGCCCCAACCTCATATTCACATTCTAAGCGGCCCAGTTCCTTTTCCAGTGTTCTCATAGTGCCACGCAGAGATCGAAGAACCCCAGCTTGCAAACCTATGCAGGCGCCCCGTATGGTCACCTTAAAGGCTTCCCATAGAGTTCCCATACTGTCTACGGACCCCCTATTGTGTTCAAAATAGCCAACTATAGCTTCTCTCACTCCGTCACAGAAAACTGGATCTAGCAGGGAGGAAGATTGTAGGCGCCATTGAAATTGTGGAGGCGTATGCGTGGGTATGTTCATACTGAGCAGGACAGGGGAATGATCTGAGAGGGTCTTGGGCAGGTGGCGTATATCAGTAGCCCACGAATGCACATCAGCTGTTGCTAACCAAAAATCAAGACGTGACCAGGAATGATGCACATATGAGTGGCACGTACCTTCATTTAGACAAGGATTGCGCAGTCGCCACATTTCCAATAGCCCCAAGTCCCTCATGCCATTAGTGACAGAGAGCGCTGCCTTTTTGGGTGCGACCTCAGCTGAGGTCATGCGATCCTCCCCGGGCACCAGCACAACATTAAAATCCCCCCCGCAAACAATAGCAGATGGAGCCAATTTATGTAGTTTACCCCACAGTGTCTCAAAAAACCCTGGGTCGTCTATATTAGGCCCATAGAGGTTTACAATTGTCACACGTGTGCCACACAAAATGCCCTGCACCAGGATATATCTCCCCATATCATCTTTATCAACATGCAAAATTTCAAAGGGAATGCCCTTCTTGATCAGTATCAGAACACCCCTCGCATAGGAGGAGTAAGAGGATGCTATCCGCACACCCGCCCATCGAGAGGCCACTGCCTCCGCTGCATGCGTGGTGAGATGTGTTTCTTGTAACAGTGCTATGTGCACATTGTGACTGTCTAAATATGCCAAGACCTGCCTTGTCTTTTTTGGATTATTCAGGCCTCTAACATTCCATGTCAACTATGATACAGTAGCATTCTTAATTTTGTACCATTCCATTTAGTATCTAATGCATCAGCCCGTCATTGGATATACTCCAATCTTGTACATGTCATTGTCAATTCACACGATGTGCCCAACTCATTAGTATTCGTGTATAGTTCCCCAACATTTCCCCCCTCCCACTTCAGCATCCCAATTATGCTAAGGATCCCCCAGCAAACAGTAAACGCACAATCATGTCGAAACATGACATAGAACAGCAAAATAAAGGAAAAAGTAAAGCGCATCAAATTACGCCCAAGAAACAGAAATCAATGTGGGGTACTCCCTACAGGGGGGTCACTAGTAGCCACCAACCCCCAAGATAGAACCAGGGGGGGTCAAGGTATGTATATAAAAAAACGACCCCCATCCAGGTACAACCACCAGAGGCATCGCAGAGAAAAAACATTACATGTTGCAACCTGACATTGTGTATGAGCAAAGCATTGGACGTGCCAGGACATCGAAGTTCAGAACAGCATATAAAAACATTTGGCGCTTAAAAAGGATAGGACTTTAGGTGATCAACATTTCAAACTTTAACATTGCAATCAGTCATTTTGGCAAATCAATCTCCAGACGTGCATCATGTTAGAGTGAACAACAACTGCACTGCGCCCTTAAGAAATAGCTCACTCAGTCAGTCCTCAGTGTCTGCATCATCATCGGCCGCTCGCGTTGTCTCCTGCTTCTCGATTTGTCGTGCATATTGCAAAGCGTCCTTGGGTGTCGCGAAGATCTTGGCCTTTCCCTTGTAGTGAATTCGAAGACGCGCAGGGTACAACATGGCGTATTGGATCTTCATAGACTGCAGCTTCTTTTTCATCGGATGGAATTCCCGTCGCGCCTGCTGCACCGATGCCGTAAAATCAGGAAATATGGCAATTTGCATGCCTTCATACGAAGTGGCACCTTTTTCCCGGGCCAGTCGCAGCGCAACATCCCGGTCACGATAATTGAGTAACCGGGCAATGATGGGACGCGGTGGCGCTCCAGGTACCGGTTTGGGCGCCAAGGACCTGTGCGCACATTCCACCACCATCATGGCCGAGAAGTGCTCCGCACCAAGCATATCCTTCAGTAAAGACACGACATATAGTTCCATGGGGCCTGTATTCGTTGACTTGGATACCCCAGTAATCCGTAAGTTGTTACGGCGCGATCGGGCCTCAAGATCTTCATTCTTAGCCTGGATTACTGCTAAAAGTTTTTACATACTGGTGCATGACGCACTGACCACCTCCATCTGGTCCTCAGTAGTAGAGATACGCTGTTCTGCCTCAGAGATACGGGACCCATGTTTATCAAGCTTGGCCGACATGCTGTCCATGCGCAAGTTGAGATTATCAATTTTGCTGTCGATCGCCTGCAGACTGTGTTGCATAGTGAGCATCATCCGCTCCAGTCGACTGCTAGCACCCGCACCCAACTCCAGTTCAGTGTCCGACGTCGCGGGAGCCTGCGATTTCGTGAGCCGTCGGGTTTCAAAACTGAGTTTCGCCTGCTGCTTATCCGTTTTGCCCATGTTTGTCCCAAAACTAAGGCAGTATCACAGTCGGACCAGTGCACAACCCAGCATGTCGAGTGTCACCCAAGGAGCGCAGGAGATGACCAGTCCGTAAGCAGCCGCAACAGGGTAATGTCGTTACCCTCCGCAGTCGGGAGATCAGGGCAGTACGTGGAGCGCCCGCCAACCTCGTATATTGTAGACACAGCCTCACAGCTCCCAAACACGGACAGGCAGCCAGCCGGACCCCACAACAAGTCAGAAGCAATCCACTGTCCCAGCGCTTCACCCTGAACACAGGCAGATGTCCCCCTCGTACCTCCAGGCAGCAGCTAAATGCTCACAAAGGATGTTGTTCAGCAGGGTGAGACAATCAGGCAAGCCTCATAGGCGCTTAGAAGGGAGATGGCCACGTGTAGCAAGCAGGAGCAACCAGGAGGGTAGCATCAGCGACAGGTCAGGGCAAATGAGGCAGGGTGAAGCCCAAGAATGGAAAGGCAGCGGAGGCGTCCCACGATGTATAATGGTACAGCCAGACCTCTAGAGCAGAGGCGTCTTCACTGTGCGATCCCATATCTCAAGGAGGCGCCGCACACTCAGCAGGGATTACGCGGCCGCCAAACTCAAATGTGCTGATGTATTACGCGCCGTAATCATAAATATCATGCGAGAATACCCAGCGGCTTGTTCAGCAAGGGCCCGTTCGCCGCCACTCCACAGCGCTCCCGCATCCGCTCACAGTGCGGCCGCGCCACCCAGACAGTCACCGCGTACACACGTCCGGAGCCGGGCCATATCGCACCACGCGGCGCCCCGGTGAAAGCAAGTCAGTTCAGCGGAGCATATGCAGCCCAGCAGCAGCGCTTACTGCTTTGATATCGGGGATTGTGGATGCACGGTGGAGTCCGGTTCAGGCTCACAGCCGATCGGCAACAGGACACAGCTCAATCTCCTCGCCGAGCACCCGCGGGGCCGCCATTTTGGGAGACAAGCGTTTTCACCACAAACTCCGCATTGCAGTCTTAAAGCTCAACACCGGCGCCAGCAAATTGTTCCACTTGCGCAGTGCAGCCCAAATAATATTTTGGTCCACTGGATGGTGGCAATTTCTGCAGGATTTTAGCCGGATAGTGACCTTGACCAGCGGAGCAGCACTAAGGTGCGGCCATCTTGTGTCGGGCTCTCTAGCGCCCCCCAGCTAGAAAAAACATTTAACATTTTTAGATGCCCTATGCGCCTCCCCCTATTTATTCTTTTCCGTAGCAAAATTGAAAATACTTACACCACACACATCACTAGCAATTCGGGTAAAGTCATAGTATGTCCTATCAAAAATTATAAAATATCCAGTTGGGCATTTTGTTTTTGTTGGTGGCAATTTTTGAAAAGCCTCTCAAGAAGACAACCTATAGTGTAAAGGACTGAACTGAGTGGCTAGAGCTAATGGTGAATCTGAGTTTTTGAAAAGAAATAAGAGTGGCCAACTGGCCGGACAAACGGACATAACCTCCTCATACTTCCTTCCAGCCATGGTGCACGGTAACCAGTTCACCATCAATTGCTGCTAATAATACTAGGCCTAGATAAGAAGAAGACACAACTTTGGGGTGTTCAACGTGACCATGGCTACTCTCTCGTTTTACTAATTGAGCATGAGAAAGTAAAAGAAAGCCTTCATACTCATCTCAACAAACATGCGTAGAATACCTTACTTGGGCATGCCTTCTGCACGGCAGAGTAGTAGTATTAGTAGTAGTACTAGTAGAGTAGTAAGGACCAATGGGTTCTCCGAGTCTTACAGTACCACCACTAGGCAGTCCACAAAATATATATGGAGAGAGGGAACGCTGACTGAAAAACCAGAAGAAAGCAAGCTACAGACAGGGGCAGTTTGAGGTGAAATACAGACATTAGAAATATAATATAACTTAGTAAATAATTGGATAACGCAGGGATAGCAAGATTTTTGAAATGGATAGATCAAAGAGAATTTGGGAAAGAAATAAAACTAGAAAACAGATAGAAAATAGTTCAAATTAAGGAGCAGTAAAAGTTAGGGGATATATATTATTATTAACAACAGGAGGACTTACTGGGGCCAGCAGAGCTATTGGCCGAGGAGGAGTGTTCTTCCTGGTGGGAGGCACCTCCAGCTCCCTCACCCGCCTCCAATGACCTCTTGCCCCTGGATGTTGATGCATGTAAGACATTATTGAAGAGACAAGAAATAATTGGTGGTAAATAAATAATCGCTCCAAAACAATTTTTGGATAGGAAACGGCAATTGCAATGACATTGAACTTTCCTAAATCATAACGACTAGTGGTAGACTAGTATCATGGACTGTCCTATCGATTTCACATTTCCTGAGCATACCTAGCCTAGCCAGCCTATTCCAAAGGCATTGGAATCATTTGCAACAAAGGATATTTGCCTCTAACTTAGTTTCGATCTCATCTGCAATCATTCTCAACCCCTTTTGATGGGCCAATTGACTAAGTCTAAATTTTTGTCTTTAAATGCATAGATGAACGCATGCATTGCATACACCAAATTGGTTGTTTAGTTTGCTTGTCACTGTACAAGCTACAAAAAGGTTCTAAGAACTGAAGTGAGTGGACGCGCGCCGCTAAATTACTAATACTTACTATCTTAGTAGTGACAGGACAAAGGAAAGGAGTCTCTCTCTAGTCTGAATTACTTAACTTCTTACATAATTACCCGAAGCGAGCGCAAACGCAAAGTTGCAAACAAGTACAATTAGGTAGCACCAAGCACCAGCCTAGAATAACAATCACATAATATAAGATTTGTAAACGTTACATAACTAACCTGCATGTGAGCAGGATGCTTGCTATTTGTGAAAAAAATATTAGCAATAACATAGAACACACAATATTATAATAATTAGCTACTCACCAAGCCCCGCGACCTCAACCACTAGCAGGCCCTGCTCTTTGTCCAGGATGTCGGACCACTGGTGCGTCAGCTGGTTGTGAGTGTGCCGGACCCCAGAGCAACGATACACTGCCGGGCGCACCCTCGCCCAATGCTGCTGGCACTCCCAGAGCCCATACCCAGGCGTGCCACCTGCTGCCAGGGTGGAGGGGAGGTGACGCTGCACAAAAAAGACTAGCGCTACCACCTCCACCTCAAAAAACAAGACCCAAGCTGCATCCCTTCCGGGTGCCGCCTTCCGCAAGGAAGGGAGCTCTTCTTTGCCTCCTTTTTTTCACGACTCTATGCCAGGATGTTGGGGGGTGGGGAGTGCAAAAAAGAAAATGTATAAAGTATTAAAAAATTAAGGGCGAAGAAGGAAGGAAGTAAAACAAGCATTTGCAATGCAATCGGTCTCGCCTTTGGGACCTGTTATGTTATAGGTATTTCTAAAGCGCGATGGTTACCCGAAGGTGTCCTGGCGCTAGCTACTATCCACTGGGCAAGTAAGTGGTAGACAACAATTACAGGTTAAAGAGCCAGGTTTTTAATCCCTTCCTAAATGTCAGGAGGTCCGTGGTGTTTCTCAGGTGAAAAGGAAGGTCATTCCAGGCCTTTGCAGCGCACACAATAAAGCTTCTTCCACCCCATGAGGATTTTTTTGTGGGTACCTTATATCTATTTAGATATGCAGCACATTAGCCTGGGTGCTGAAACATCTACTGTTCTTTAACATGGAGGGAAAGTAAGCACCCAACTGCGTGACACGCCAGGTATGGGAACACATGGAGAGGAATATTGCCTTTCAGCAGGAAATGGTAAAGTCCAAAGCTCTGTTTTTAATATAAAATCAGGGCCTTCGGTGGTCATATCACTGAAAATACAAGATTTGAAAAAATATTATTGTCTACGGGTGCTCGTGGAAGACAATTTCTATGGACTGGAATCTAGAGAATGCTAAAGTGATTCTGGTATTTTACTGACCTCTGCTGGTCGTTTTCTATCAAGAAAGTTAAATTGAGGCAGTTGCCAGAAATTTTTTAAAAAGAAAGCCCCTCAGCAGAAAGCAATTCTGGTATTTTACTGATCTCTACTGGTCGTTTTCTATCAAGACAGTTAAATAGAGGCAGTTGAACAGAAAAAAAGTCCCTACGTGGAAGCAGACAAGTCCTAGGGCTGATCTCCAGAGCCCACAAAGTGCATACACATATAAGTATATAATAAAGTATATACAAGAGGTCTGGAATGCTCGACCTAAAAAGTGCCGGAGCTGTTGGTGTATAACCATGAAGTGTTCAATGCATTTTGCAAGTGTATTATCCAAGGGCAGTTCGAGAAATGTCTTCCCAAAAGTGCCTCCCAAATGGCTGCTCTAAGTGTGTTCTCCGTGGCCTGGCGTGGAAAAATCCCCAAAAGCAGATCGACATTGGGAATCAGCTTAAGAGATGGTTGCTGCACGTTAAACGCAAATCTAATTAATGGCTGGCTAGTCGAATTTAGCAGTCAAAAAATGTCGCTAAATGCTTTACACTGCATGCTATCTATCAAGGGTTTGGTTGCTTGCTTGCTTTGTAACTAGGTTCCCACGATGTAAATCACTGCAGTACTGTAGCCATCCCTTGTATAATTGTGGCTGTCCATGCAGTGTGGGCATCCCCAGAATCTGGTGAGTGTCCCTAGCTAAGAACGACATCCCTGCCATAGAGTGTATATCTGTGGCTTCTGGTGGACATTCTCAGTGAATAATGGCCACACCTGCATCTGTGGATAATCCACTACTACTTTTCTGGAGTCATCAGGTGGTCATCCCTGGCATAATTTTAGCCAATCCAAATGTAGTGGTGGCCCTCCATAGCTCAAGTGCACTCAACAGCAGCAAGCCAAGATGCACTCCCTGCTGAGGTAAAAGTGTAGCTCTTGTTCTTCTATGCACATGATCTCCCCTTCAAGGTCAAATGGACCAACTGCCAAGTTTTCAATATTATATTAAGAACGAAACACCACAAGATATGGTTAGTCACTGAGCTCTACTTTGAGATTTCAACCAAAAGATAAAATCCAACAT
This sequence comes from Calotriton arnoldi, assembly GCA_963921515.1. NCBI lineage: Eukaryota > Metazoa > Chordata > Amphibia > Caudata > Salamandridae > Calotriton > Calotriton arnoldi. The sequence goes on along the minus strand of CAWUFW010015851.1, from coordinate 328,485 downwards.
TTTTATGTTTCTTGGGTGTTTTGCAAATATTAAACCAAGACATTACAGCCATAAAACACAAATTACACACATATACTTCAACAGAAACATATGGCAGAGGCAGCTGTGCACAATACTTGTTTAATGAGGGGTAAGGAGATTGCAGGAAGGGGATAGTTCAAGCCACTGTTTATTTTCTTGCTTATTGAGAGGCTGCAATGACAGGCAGGATGTAACTTTGTGTTTTTTTTTTATTTCAGGGAGAGTGAATGCAGAGGGGAACTAATCAATGTATGCTATATTCCAGAAGAGTGACGGGAGTCACCCACCAACAGCGGTGAAGCCCTCACATGCTTGGCTCCTCTCACTACATTCGTTAATGACTCTTGTAAGAAATTGGATTATTTGAGGAGGGACCTACGCACCTCAAGGAATAGTCGTAACCCATGTCAGGGTGAGCCCTCACATTCACAAAATTAATCTGAGCTCAACACCCTGGTAGCTATGACACAAAGCAGACAGCCTTAGCTTAGAGCAAGGTGTGAAATATTTATGCATGACCAAAACAGCAATAACGTTGAAATACAAAACAAAAAAAATCCTTAACCGAATTAGAAAGATAGGGTAAAATGTAATACATATAATGACACCAACATGACAAAAATCCAGTAAGGGGAACTTGAGATATGAATTTTTAAAGTTTTAAGCTGGGGCAGCACAAAGTGCCAATGATAGTCACTGGTCACAGTAGACCGGTACCTAGATGCAATTTGGCGCTGACCGCTATGGTGCGTGGGTCAGATACACCAACCTTCTCACTTTAGTCCTGTAAGTCCCAATCCACCACAGGAGTACAGTTCTAAAGGTCCCCACTACTTCAGGGAGGTATTAAGAGACTCACAGTGTGTCAGACAGAGGTCCAGTCCAGGTCCAGTTGCGGCTGATCAGTCAGGTAGTTGCAGGAAAAGCATCTTGTGCCTTGCTGTATCCCTGTAGCTTGATCAGGAGGTCAGCCTTAGGACCCTTGGAGTCCACTTCTTTGTCCTGGTTACAAGAGAGCAGGTCCAGTCCTTCAGGCCTCTCCTCAGGTCACAGACAGCAGGTTCAGTCCTCTTTTGATTTTCCTCAGGTCCAGCAGCATTCTGAAGTGGTTGCCTAGAGATACCACATTTATGTCTGGCACAAGATAGTGGGAGGAATGACTCTTGGGAATGCCCTAGCGAATAGGGTACAAACGTTCCCAGGGACAACCTGACCAACTTTGGGCATATTTAATATGGTAAAAGTCTTCCCTCACACTAAACTTGGGCTCTGAGGCCTGGGGGTGGAGGAAGGGGGTAGTGTACTATGGTAATCCTAGTATCCTACCACATCTAACACTAAAATCCAGTTTGAGGCAGCCCACTGTACCCCCAATAAACCCAGAGACAGACAGCTGATAGAAATAAAGTAGGGTTTTTGAAGCACAGGGTTTGAAAATAACGTCAAAAAGGATGCTCACAGTCCGCACCCTACGTAGCCTGAGAGTTTCAAGAGTCATCTCTGCCCATTCAGGTTAGCCTATTTGTTGCTCCTGGGGGCATTTCATACCTATTCAAATGCCAAATAAGTGGCAGGAAGAAGTTTGAGAGCAAATGAAAATCAACCTGCAGTTTTCCAGAGTTATGTTGCCTTAATATTTATTAAAAATCTGAGTTCCCCATTGAATTGGATTTTTAATAACTGTTAAAATAGTTGTTTAATTATTTTTGTAGATACTCTTATTCCTCAGATACAATATCAAGATTTTCATCTTTATGGACAAACCCCTCAGATGCAAGGCGATCTCCCTTATATACAGAAAGCTCATGAATAATCTGGCAGACACCCTGGAGGCATTGCCGGGCTATGGGAGCGAGGTCTTTGCGAAATTTCCGATGAGGAGTGGACTGAGGCACTCATGGGTCCTAGGGAGGTGGCAATTAAGACTGGGTTTCACCTCATTCAGCTAAATATTTTATATAGGGCCTATCCCCAGCTCCAAGAGACCCCTTCGGGGGTGATTCGTGCGATATACAAATACTGGATTTGCATTATACTAGAGCACTGCTGGCCATGATTGGAGGGCTGACAGCAAGGTGTGCCTCAGGAGCAGCAGCCCAAAAGGGAACATTTATGCATATACTGTGAGAGTTCCACACCATACAGCTGTGCTGGGGAGGGTACTGTGGGTCCTGCAGGCAGTCTCAGGCTTACAGCTGCTCCCAGAAGGAAGCCTCTGTGTCCTGGGCATTTGGAGCGATAATGAAGATACCCGATACAAACACCTGTTCTGTAACCTGGGCCTAGTAGTAGCATGAAAATGTGGCACAATTGTGGGGATCCTCAGCACTACGGCAACTAGAGAGATGGCACTTGGACCAAGATTGGTGCATGACACATTAACATTTTATCTACAAGGGGAGAGGTTGCCCCCATAATGTCCACAAAACATGGGACGCGTGAAGAAATTACTGTGGCCTGCCTTAGCCCCCACTACTGTACACAGCTCTTGTGGAACGTGTTTCTTGCGACTGGCTCCAAGGGGGCATCTTGGGATTCTCGTCAGTATGCAGCCTATGTTATTGTGTCTATCTATCTGTGTACCACCACACGACTGAGCCAGCCTGTGCGCTAGGTTATGCACAGCATGTCACAAGCTGTACCACTGTATTGTTTTTTGTTCATTAATAAAGAGAATTTAAAAAATAAATAAATAAAAGATTTTTAATCTGTACTTCTGTTTTCTATATAGGACAGCTAAGCCTCCACAGTGAAAAATAGCTTTTGGGTGCTAGTCATTGTAAGGACATGTAAACCTTATTTTTTTTTTTTTACATGTCCTATTTTTAAATACCATGTATACTGCCTTGTGGGCAAAGGTCTACAAAAGAGTGACTTATTAATATTTAAAGGGGAGGTTTTGTTCTGCCAAAAGGGTTACTTTTAAGACATTGAATTGTTGATGCAAAAGTGTATTTTGATTATGCTGAATCTGTTAATAAAGGTTTTGAAAATAAAAAAAAATAAAAAAGAATTGCAGTTTTTACAATGGTACCGTCATGCTACCTTTACACTGCTACAAACAGGCTACACTGGTAGGCCTGAAGCCATGTTTTACACCGTCGCTGTAGTGGATTGCACAATAGGAGCTATAGTCTGCTAGTGCCATTTAACTTACAGGCCCTGGGTACATTTTTGAAACTGTTTAGTAGGGACAGATACGTAAGTTAAATATACCAATTAGGAACATGCCAATTCAAACATGTTAAAGAGGGCGCAAAGGCACTTTACTACTGGTTAGCAGAAATAAAATGAACAGAGTTTTAAAGCCAGCAAATGTAAAGAGTCCAGTAAAAGGTAAAAAAAAAAGCTGAGAACGCAGAAAAGGCAGATTTTTTACCCCTGCTCTCTCTTTTCTTTTAAGCATGTTCTCCTTTAGCATCCCACACCCCACTACCCCACCAGCAATCGCCTACCAGATGGTCCTCACATTTAAAAAAAAAAAATTTAAGGCTTGTCCAGCAGCTGCACAGTGGTGCTGTGCCGCTCGCTCCTTTTTTCGTTCTTTGCACAATGTTATTTGACTATTTTATATTTACAATTTGATTTGCTGTTCTAATGTGGTTGTCCAACATGTCAGAGTTGTAAATGAAAATGGCCACCATGAATCAAGATGCATACCTAAGGTCAGTTCATGACACACCCATTAGCAGCCATCTTGAAAAGGGTTTCCTTTAATAGAAAGGCCATTCAAACATTGTCGGCCATGCATGTCGATACGTTTTGATGCAAGCATTAGCATGACATTACCAAGAAGCATTGGTAAATCCAACCACTTGGCCTTTTAACGCCAAGACCTATTGGCTTTGCAAATGCTTGTTAAACGTAGTCAGCTCACTGGAATAGTGTTTACATTTCCAGAGACAAGCAGTGTTTTGTAACAACTTAAGAGTCTCTCAAATTTTATCTCTGTCTGGCAACAGGATGATAGTGTACATTTCCTTTTACTCTTGAATAAGCTATAAATGTAACTTCAATGTCAGCATTACTGTTATAATTTACCAGGCTTCCCCTTCAGTAGTGGTGCTAATCCTCAGCTTGAAATGTGGCAGTACAGCTTTTCTGGGGCTAATTCCTCGTTCTGAGAGCCCTTATCCACACATCTTATCACACAAACAAGAAAACCTCAGATTACCTGAATTGTATGCCACTTGCAGGTTTCCGTGCCAATGTACACTATGAAAGATATTAGAATTAAAAATAGCCCAGACTTTCCTTGTATTCGCAACCCTGCCAGGCAGCCGCCCAGCTTGCCTCTCTTTTCTCTCTAGCCCTCTCTATACAGCATTGCCACTATGACTGGCACTGTTTTGACATGAGTAGCAGACAGATCAGGTTTTACCACCATGCTATTTCTGCAACCTGGCTAGATTCTAAATAATGTGTAGCCCCCAGAACTGATGGTTAACCCGACTTTGTTGAAGGACGTTCCATTACTGTTCTGCCCTAAATCAGTTTGGAAGTTCTAGTTTCAGCTCCATCCCAGAGTGGACAGTGCACAGATGGAAGCTCTTTGCAACATTATAAGTAGGAGACACTAATCTCCCTATAATTGCGTGTGTATTATTTTCTTATGGCAAGAAGAACTTAATATTAATTAAGAAAACATCACTACCTTCTTGTAATAACTTACTGCAAGTGAGTAGTAATATTCCAGCAGGACCGGCATGTGCAGCAGAGAGGGCACTCATGTAGGCTAATCCACATGTCGAGGTCCTCAAGAGCGCAAAGGCCGCACACATGGGGCAGACAAGGCCCACTTATTAGGACTACTATCGTGGCGTTTCACGCGCATGTTAAGGTACTCAGCCTATAGCCTTTAGAGTCTATACAGTCCTGTAACGTCTCGGTGACATGCAATATATTTATAATGTATACATGAAGATACATCATCCCATTATTATTTATTCAAGTACTTTTTGATTAAGACCTAACAAGAAAGTATCAGAGCATTGCATATGTACCTTAAAAAAATATTAATATAGAAAGTAGCTTTGAAACAACAGCCGTCAAGACTATTCAGTTTACATCTGAACTTTCAACAAAGATTCTTTAAATAGGCCTGTTGTTAGTGTACAGGAACATCTATCTATGGTTCAGTAAAAGGAATACTATACTTCTTAAACTGCACAGTTCCTTCTTAGAGCATATACTTTGTATGCTTGAGAAAAGTTTACTTAAAGGAAACGTCCAGGGGTAAACTAGGTTGATGACAGTTTTAAATGAGAACAAATTAAAGTTCTGAATCAAGATGTAACGTTTACGTTGGAAAATGAGGATAAAAAGATGCGCAAAACTAATATAATCACACATCAAAAACATGTACGTGCAAGCTATTTTTGTTTAGCTTAACAGACTAGACATGAGTCATAACTGGTGTAGGCCTGCAGCATCTTCTCGTTTGTTGCAGGGCTAAACTCAGTGCACACGAAATCAGAACCCCAAAACAAAAAGCCACTGAATCTATTGATATCTTTAAAATGCAAATAGGAAATATTAAACTGCCACTATGAAAAAGTGCATAGATGGAACACAGTGCCTATGTCTGTTTATCAGCCATGTGGACCATCCAGTCTGCCTTTATTACTAAAGAACTGTCTACCATTCACTCAACGTTTAGACAATATAATCCACCCACTTCAACTATGAAGACTGACCTAAACACAATGTAATTGATTAATGCTGTTGAGCAACGATCTATGCTGTCCACCAAAAGCGCAGTGCAATTGAGAAGGTCCTCTGGCTAAATTTGAAAATACATTTGGAAAAAAAATGTTTAATGGTATGGCTAAAAAAACATCTAGACGACACATCAAAAGAGATGACACCCACCACCATAAGAAACAAACTAGAGATTAACAAGAGCCAGTAAGTGACTGCAAGGTACCCAATAATACTAACTAATGGGAGTTCTTAACACTGAAAGACCTGCACATAATGGTGGCATATGAGCATGTATACAATGCTGCAATCTCTATCCTGAATATCCCTCCTATCTACTGTATTATTTGGGGCCCACTCCACACTCAGCACTATAATTAGTCGACCAAAAAAACACCATGCTCCAGGAGCCAACATACTACTTCATCGAGGAAATGGGCGCAAGATCTGGCACTGGAGAGAAGCGGTAAACTTAAGAGTGTTATGATCCGCTGTGAAAATACCACATTAAACAGAGTGATTAAGAAACTACAAATATCTGCATCCACAAGCACTGTGGGGCATATTTACAAGCCCCCTGCGCCACCAGTACGTCACTTTTTGTGACGTACTGGTGGTGCATTTCACTTCTCCATATTTACAAGGAGAGGAAAAGCCACCCTGCGTGACTTTTCCTCTCCTTGTAAATATGGCCCCTTCACACGCAGCACTTTGCGTGGAAGGGGCGTTCCATGGGTGTTGCTGTGGGTGTTACCACGCAACACCCATGGAATCAGACACATTCCCAGATTTACGAGCAATCGTAAATCTGGAAATGCGTGTCAATGCTACGCCTCCCCAGGGGAGGCATAGGGAGGCGCAACGAGGAGAAATGTTTTCATTTCTCCTCGTATTTTCCTCTTTCAAAGCGTGCTGCATTCTACAGCACGCATTGAAATAGGAAAATGCCTGTAGTGATTGTTTTTGTGCAGGAAGGTGGCCCTTCCTGCACAAAAACAATCTCCCCATGGCGCAGGCATCCTTGCACCATGGTGCAAGGGTGCCTGCGCCGCTATGGCTGCAGTTTGTGCGCCAGCGCAGGGGAGAGCACAGGAATGCGACATATTATTGTAAATATGTCGCATTCCTGTGCTTCGGAAGTGCCGCAGCGTGGCGCAGCCAAAGGGCTTGCGTTGCAGCGCTGCGGCACTTCCTTGTAGATCTGCCCCTCTGTGTATAAAAAACATTGCAGTATATTGACACTAAGATATGAGGCCACTGGATATGGTCGGATTTTCAGAAAAACAATTTCAGGTCATTTTAACCCCTTTGCTATTTTTAAAGACGGTAACTGGTCCGTCGCCAGTCACAGGGAGGCCGCAGTCATCTATGCAGTCGTGTTTTAAGTGCAAGATGCGAATCACGAACCTAGGCAACTCTTCTAGCAATTTAAGACGCCAGGCATGGAAATTACCTTTCTTGGTCACCATTCATTGAAAATGAAGTGCCAAGCGAGTCATCGCTCCAAAATATGAACCTGCCAGACTTGATACTACCATTCTTCCTAGACATGCCGGGCACCCCTTTCCAAAGATACCAGATGTAGGTGGATATATCCAGAAGTCTAAATGACTGGTCCTATAAATGCCAAACGACTCGCCAATGAGTAAATAGTAATTGCCAGTACAAGAAATTTAAAGTGATATACACTCATTTTTAAAAAAATAAAAAGTTTCCCTCGGTATTATTAATGGCGCGTGTGCATTTCCATTACTACATTTTAGATATCCACCACCATTACAAAAAAAACAAGCATTTGCAATGCAATAGGTCTCCAATTTACGCGAGACCAATTGCATTGCAAATGGTTGGCACTTTGGCATCACGGACAACGGGAGAGCGGGGGGGGAGAAGGCAAGGACATCGGTAGGGAGGGAGGGCGGGGGGGAGAAGGCACGGACAACGGGAGGGCGGGCGACGGGGGGTGTATGAGGAGAGGAGAAGGCACGGACAAAGCTGCGTGACGCTACGTGTGCACGAAGGAAATAGTACATGCCCCGTGTAACAACCAAGTAAAGGGGCCAGTAGCCATGGGAGGATACAAATGACGACATGGCTGTACTAAGGAGGGACTAACAAGCCTCATAATGAATCAGAAGCCAGCATTTACAAAGGACAAACACACAAGCCAATGAAAAATAAGGGCGGGGGAGTGGGTGAAGCTTCTCTCTGTACTCAGCTACCACAGCTCTTCACAGAGCAGCGCTTGCGCGCTGGCTCACGTTCGACCTAAAAAATTAGAAAGCAAGTAATAGAGAAAAACGGTACAAAACTCACTAAAAAAAGTATAAAAAACACAAATATACACTTAGAATGACAGAGGGTAAGATAATAAATACAAAAGATTGGAAAAAAGTTTTAGAAAGCAAGGATTGCAAAGATTGAATAAGAATCAAAAGTAGGCCCCAGCACCATAAACAGAGTAAGAAACAAGATGGCCGAACCCGTGTGCAACCGCCTGGTGCAGTTCGTACAATATTTCCACCTGAACACTAATACTGATGGCTCAATATTTTCCATCGTTGTGCTAAAAGCCACCTACTCCCAGTAAATTTATTATTTTCTTGGAGTGGCCGTACTTCTTTAAAAATGTAAACTGTTCAGCTGGGAAACAGTTTTTGTTAGCATCAGATCAATTTATAAAAGGTGCCAGTTTTAGGAGTCCAGCACACCACAGAGCAACTTTGCCTGTGCTACCCAAATTCACAATAAAATACTTGTTACAGTTTCAGAGACACCATTTATCAGATCAACATAAAACAGATGTCCTCTGTTCACCCCTAGCGCTTCCTGTGATGGAAACACCAGATATGGAACAGCCTCAAACACACCTGGAAGAATGCAGTAGTAAATCACATAGATCCCAATGATGTAATTCCGAGAGCCTGCCTTCAGCCCAAGGACACAATATCAGGGCAACCAGCCAGTTGCATTCATCAGATCAAGCCCAAACAATGCCTAGTAGTAAGCATCTCCCTAGATTACACACATACACAACCCACCCGGCACCTGGACCACCTCAGAATGCGACCTCCAGTTGGTATTTATGGCCCCTTCTATCAGGTTGGGATCAAGCACCTAATACGTAATTTATGGCCCACTGTACCAGTATTTCCTGCCCAAAGGGGGATGAGCTTCTCTTTATTGCACCCGCTGTACAGCATAAAGCATTCCATGTACCTAATGCAAGTTGAATTTCAGCATGCAACTGTAAGAAATGTGGTTGCTATTCTTGGCTGTTATTGTTTAATCAAACTTAAATGGTTCCTGATTGCCAAGCCTCACTGTTCTCCTTTTTGATTGTCAGAACTTGCTTACAACATTTGGTGAGCCAGATAGGAGCTGAAGACGGCGGATACCCATATTGCAGCCTGGGGACAGGAGGATCCAGCTGCCCGAGCCCACTCTGTATGCTTTTCCGAAGAAAAAGGTGCGGCAGGCATCTCTCTTTATTGCAGGCCTGCCGGCCTGTGGTGAGCTGCATCCGTCAACTGGCTTCTGTTGGAAAGGGTAAGACGCCGCAATTAGCTTTTCCTTCCAAATTATTATGCGAACAGCATAGAGTGGCAAACAGAAGCTGTAAGGGTAAATAGAGATTCACCCAGCTGCCATAGATATAAGTGGCCTGGAGGTACTTGTTTGTATTATTATTTATTGTGGACTAGTCAGTTACCTAGCACTCCTGATCAGAGGGGCCTGGAGGTACTCTTTAAGTGTAAAAATAGATTGACCCACACTTTAAGCATAAAAACTGTTTTACCCAACACTCCTGATTAGAGCGGCCTGGCGATATGGGAGCCTCAACCTCATATTTTTTAAGTTAACCGCGAGCTTAGTGCAGGAGGGTTTCTTAACACCCCCTGTATCTGAAGGTAGTGTTGAGAGGAGAAAAAGAAAAACAGAGCAAACCGATTTCAATTCAGACCAGGGACAGTACACCTAGGAGACTAGTCCTACCTCTAGAAGAGCGCAGGAGGGACTGTAAGACAATGGTGCCCTTGAGTTACAGTAAATCTGTTCATATATGCCTTATAAACGAGGTAGGAGTGTTGTCTGAATGAGAGAAGCCTGCGTTGCAGGAACGCATTGAGATTGTCCATATTGTTGATGTCCGAAGCGCATTCCCATTGTTTGCATTATCGTTGTCTTTGGTCAAGAGGAGCCTGTAATCAGCTGTTTACAATGCTGTGCGCACGCCTGGCTAGCACACCCCACCCTTTGTAGACCGCTTTTCTTATGTGCCAGCTGCGCACCAAACCCTTGCATTCACTATTAAAAGGCGCTCCCCAGCTGACTAAACAAACACTTTGCAAACGGTTACTCTGGTCACCCGGCTCTCAAAAACACACATTTTCTTTGGGGGTGCTCCATATATGAATTCTGATCAATACGCATGCTCTCTGCTCTCTTGTGCATATTGACTACTTGCTCACAGTTCGATTGTTGTCTCACTGTTCACCCCACTCTCAAAAAGCACACTCTCTTGAGTGCGTGTTATTCTTTAGGGGTGCTCCATATGTGAATTCTGGTCAATACGCACACTCTCTGCTCTCTTGTGCGCATTGACTACTTGCTCATAATTCAATTGTTGTTACACTGTTCACCCCGCTCTCAAAAAGCGCATTCTCTTGTATGTGTGTTATTATCTGTGGTTTGCTCTATATGTGAATTCAGGTCCTACGTGCACTAACTGCTCTTGTGTACATATTGACTTCATGTTCCTAATTTAATTTTCATCACATTCGCCCACCCCGAGTTTTCCAAGATGCGCACTCTCTTGTGCGTGCGTAATTCCTTGAGGGTTGCTTCACGCATCTTGCTAATACGCAAGCTCTCTGTCCTCATGTGCACCTTCTCTTGTTTGCACAACGGCCTTTTAAAAAATTGTCTGCTGCATTGCACATATGTGCTCTCTTTTGAGCATGTGCAACTGTTTCATTCCTCTTTGTGACTTACATTATATCTGTGTTCCTGAATCCTGCACCTCTGAACTCTACCCCTCCCATTTTCTCTCTCTCATATCCCTTGCATTTCTGTCCTGTCATCAGCCTCTGCCCACTGGCATTACTAATGTAAAGCAAAAAAAAAAAAGTTTTATTGTTCAAATTTCAGTCAGGATTGTTCTTTTTCTGCAATGTGCAGAGTTTTGGAAACTTAATAAAAGCCTCATAATAATGGATCGGCCCTCCCCCAAAATTTAAAGAAGGAGACTGTATAGTCATAAACTGCAGCTATCCGGATCTTGCTCATCATCTGATAAGATCTGGCACTAGGCAAGATGTAGTAACGAGGTCCACGCAGGTAGGTGTAGTTCAGGATGTCTTATTGTAGTTAGTTACAGGATATGTAGATCAGCCCCACCAGGAGCAGCCAGCATGCTGCTCAGCCCACTCTCAACTGTGACTTCTCCTCACAGGCTCCCAACATTCCTAAGCGCATCATCACTGCAACATTCCACTGGCTGAGTAGATGGTTAAATAGGTATGACATTAACATGGACAGGATACTAGGATACTACATATCCCCCTTTCTTATATAACAAAAGCAATAAAGATAATAAACTGAAAAAGGAGAACTGTAAATGAGGAAAGAAAAAGAGGAATAGAGGAATACAGAAACATCATAAATGATGCAAAGATGTGAACAACAAGGAAGGAACAGAAAGATAAGTGGAAATAGTAAAAGAGGAAGCGACAGATGAAAAAAACAGATAAATATAAACCATCCTCCCTTCTATAAATAACAACAGAAAAAAGTAGGAAGACCCAGCGAAAGAAAACAACTAGGAAAAGACAAAACATGAAAGCACTAATGACTACCCCTCAGACACACCTACTGGCCAGGCAGGCAAGCGAGAAAGCAAGGCATAGCACAACACAACAAAACACTGGACTACAACCAGACACACACACAGTGGAGAAGGAAGAGTAACCTCAAGCGGAAGGAAGAACAAATAAAAATGCACTACGATAAGAGAAAGACAGAGGACAAAGAAAGAGTGACAACAAAGATAAAGTCCAGAATCCACAGATGACAAAAAGAAAAGACGTCACGAGGAAAACTGAACACGCGAAAGAAAAAGGGAAGATGAGAGAAAAATACAATAAGATCCCTCATCCAAACCCCATTACTATATTGACAAAGTAATTTAATATGAACATAACATTATGTTGCAAAATTGACAATATAATATAATATAAAAAAATATAACGTAGAGAAAATAACACAAATGGGACTGAAACCCATGAAACACACCCTATGTGAAGGTAAAGATGTACCCAACGTATGTGAAAATGGGAGGGCTAAAACTCATGACCAACCCCAACTACGAGGACAAGGGGTCAGAAGCTAATATGAACGGGACTAAAACCCATGAAATGATAGCCCTTGTAAAGACAACACCATGTAGAAGTCACATACTGTGCAGTGAAGTAATGGGACTTAAACCCATACAACACAAGTAAGAAAACATGGGACTGAAACCCCTGACCTACCCTAAGACGAAAGGGAGGATAGATATTGTTAACTAATGTATATGGGTCTGAACCCATAACCTGTCCCTAAGAATAGGGATGGTTAACTAATGCAAAAAGGACTAAAACCTATGCATAGATCCCTTGAAAGAGAGTGGGAACTATAAGTAACCCAAGAAGGTAAATATATTGTGAGCAAATTGGACGTACAGTAAGGACATGGGACTGAAACCCATTCGTAGCGTGACACGTACAATGAGGACATGGGACTGAAACCCATTCGTAGCGTGACACGTACAGTGAGGACATGGGACTAGAACCCATTGTAACGTGAAACATACAGAGAGGACATGGGACTGATACCCATTCCTAGCGTGAAAGGAAACAAACCCCTTGAGCCAACCTACATGTAAGAGATAACTGTGAATGCCACCCATAAAAACACATGGGCACCCAAATGTATGAAAGCGTAAACTGTGGCATCACGAAACATGAACATTACTTCCATAAGTATGCAAAAACATTTCCAATAGAAGTACAATTATAATCTGAGTCCCACGCCGGTGAGAGACCTCTCACCCGAGATCTACAAAACAAGAAACACCCTTGCGTAAGGGAACAAATCGTAAACATGCCTAACCGTAAAAACACAAAAATACTGTAAATAGTAAGCATGACACATAAGTGCAAAAGTAAAACCTATGCAATAAACAAACTAAAACAATTTCCACAATATATGCACTTATAAACAGCCCCAGACACTGTAGCTCCAGACACAGTACATTGCAAATTGGAGCTTCCAACCTCAGACTTACTAACTCCATTTGCACAGGCAGTTAGGCAGTCAAAAAAAACGTGGTGTGCATGTCACCAGGATAGGGTAGACAAACTTCACACCGAAGACACATGTGAAACGAACTCCTTGAAGAACAGCAACAAACTCAATGTAGAGTCTGACACCAGATGGCAGCCGGAAAAAAAACGAAAAACAAACTGCCACTAACCACAGGAATACAAGGCAGTGTCCACTGGTCTCCGTGGATTTGACAAATAGTCCTCGGTGATAATAAGATGACCTTCAATTGCAACAGACATTAGAAGATCCTTAAGCGATCTTAGTACCCCGTTGACAACAGACTCCATCTGGTACTAATAAAACTAAATTGCAGCATGAGAAAACATAGTGGTTGGAAGTAAAGGCGCCTAGAGGATCAAACTTTAAAAGTGACTCCAAACACAAGATGACAGCACGTTTCCAGACGTCGCGCCGGATGGCTGACGGTACGTCGAAGCTGAAATGCGTCCATCAGCAGCCAAAAAGCTCCATGCTGCAACCAACGTCACCGAAATTCCCACAGGAGCCACGCGCAACACCAAGACTAAGGTGAGTTGCACGCGCCGACAATTTTAAATTTGAACTTGAGGTAAACGGTTGTTCGTGAGGAAAAGACGGCATCAATTTGTAGTGGGTTTTGAAGAAGAAAAAAACAGTTTGTAGAAACCTCCCAATCAGGGCAGTGGCAATGACAATGAAGGAGAGCTTTCAAAGTAAGCAAAAAGATTGCTTAAGAGAACATGAGCTGTAGTTTTCATACATCTTGGCAAATGTTAGATGAACAGAGTACAGCACGCTTGGGCTGGATAACAGAAGAAGCACTGGTAATTTAAAAGTCCAAAATGGGTAATCTAGATGAGCACAGCACGCTTGAACTAGGGCTGTCAGGTGGTGATGACACTGGTGGGGCTGAGAGGCGTAATGCTTCAACTTTACCTAATTCTTGTTTTCTTCTTTGCTATTATATGAAAGACTTCTTTCTTTCATGATGACATCTTTGTAATTCTGTGTAGAACATCCTTGTAATTTTTCGCGGTTATTCTTAACCTGTGGATACTTCCTCTTGTTCTTTGTGTTGCCTGTGACTGAACATACTGTAGATAGTTTCATCTTCAGGTCCTCTTATGTTCTCCGGGTCCCTGAAAATCCAGTTGTAGCACGTAGGTAGTCATCAATTCGTCGACAAAAAATTGTAGTAACGTGGTCCACGCAGGTAGGTGTAGTTCAGGATGTCTTATTGTAGTTAGTTACAGGATATGTAGATCAGCCCCACCAGGAGCAGCCAGCATGCTGCTCAGCCCACTCTCAACTGTGACTTCTCCTCACAGGCTCCCAACATTCCTAAGTGCATCATCACTGCAACATTCGACTGGCTGAGTAGATGGTTAAATAGGTATGTCATTAACATGAACAGGATACTAGGATACTACACAAGATAATAGGCTGTATTAAATAGAATGTATAAGTGCCCGATATTTTTTCATGCATTTTTGTGATCGATTTGACTATGCAGGTCTCTTGTGGGTTTTGAATTGCAGCTCTATGGAATATGCATTTTTCATGTGATTTGCTCTTGTTGTGCCATTCCAATGTCTCTCTTTTGAATTTTTCTGTCACATCATCATATAGGGTAGATTTAGTATCTGCAAGATGAGTAAACTTCCTGCAAACTCAACAATACAAAACTTGAGACTTTTTTAAACTGAGCTCTTCTAGGACAGCTCCGTTAGTTTCCTTTTCTTCAATCACTGGCAACTTAAAATCTTCAAGCCATTTCTGGTGTACAACTCTCTGTCTTTTTGTTTGATCATACTCCCTTCGCTCTTGGTGGATTTCTTCTAATGATTTCCTTTTCCCAACTGCTTAACTGTCTCCTGCATTATTCAGTTGAGTTTTAGCTCTAGTGGTTCTTCCCAACCACATCCTGATGTCTGCCATTGTTGCTGCACTCTCTGCCTATTGTCTGCCTTCTCCTCACTAAATAGCCAGCACTGCATTTGTCCTCTGAGCTAGATTCTTGCAAAAGAAAAAAGATCACTGCAACTAATTTAAAATAACAGGAACTGTGTACAAACTACTAATTTTAAAGACTTAAAGATTTTGCTTTCCATAATTAGTGTAAGATGGCTCCAATTACTCACTGCAAAGATGTGTGTGACATGTATGGCTTACCCGTCACAGGCCATGATGGATTCGGTGTTCCAATCAAAGGTTGATAAGAATCTTGACTCTTAATGCTATTACTGTATGCTCCTACCAAATATTTATCACTAAATCTAATGGTACTCATCATCCTGACCTTATAATGCAGAAGGCTGAGTCTGCCTTGCTGGGATTCTAACTCATGACTTCAGTCAGTGGTACTACAATGTGAAATTATTTTTTAATGCAGGCAAGGACAATTACTCCTCTTTCCCCCAGTTAGGTAGTAAAATGCAGAGGCCTGATTTTTCTCTGCCGTGGTTCCACTACACTTGCTGCACCATTGACAGATATGCCTTGGATTTCAATGCATGAAAGCGCAAGTAGGCAGTTGCTGTAGCCTGATTGCTACCCGCTGCTAAGGATGTTTAAAGTATAGCTGTCATCCACCCCAGAAGTGTATTGGAGAAAGGCTGTCAGGCACATAGAGCTGCAGTAAGTGCAGAGAAATGTCCACTTTCTGAAAGTGGCATTTCTAAAACAGTAATTTTAAATCCACCTTCACCAGTAAGGAGCATTTATCATTACTATCCCTAAGATATTAAACATGAAAAAGCTGCTCCTCTCTGATCAGGAATTACAGCTTAAAAGTGTATTAAGGAATTCCCAGTGCTATGAGAGGGGGGAGGCCTCACAGTAGTCAAAAACAAATTTAGCTGTTTGTCACTACCAGGACATCAAAAGGATCACAGTACATGTCGTACCTTTTACTTGCATAGCATCCTGCCCTTAGGGATACCTGTACCTCACGGGTGACTTACATATAATAAAAAGGAAGTTAAAGCTTGGTAAGTAGTTTTAAATGCTAAGTCCAAGTGGCAGTAAACTGCACACATAGGCACTGCAGTGGCAGGCATGAGACAGGTTTGAAAGGCTACTTTTGTGGGTGGCACAATAAGTGCTGCAGTCCACTGTAGCATTTAACTTACAAGCCCTGGGTATATGGTATACCCCTTTACAAGGGATTTACAAGTAAAATTAAATATGCCAATCAAATGTGAGGGATGTGACTGTAAGCACCATGATTCACCCATGACCTCTGACCTCCTGGTCAGGGAAGCTGCTTTCCCCTCACGCAGCTCCGTCATTGAGCCTCTGCCCCCAGCGCCTTTCTGGTTCCAGGTAGGGGTTCGAGGCCCTCCTCCACCTGCAGGCTCCTGCCTGTGCCTCATCCCTGGTGGTCTAGTGGGAGAGCCTTGCTCTTCTGCTGGTCTGCTCTGCCAACCTTTTCTCTGTCTGCTCTCTCTTCTACTTTTCTATCTGTGTCTTCTGCCTAATTTGCTTTTTCTATCTTTTTGCCTTTCTTTTACACTATTCACTACTTTTTTCCTTTTGAACGCTTTTTACTGCTTTCCTCTGTTTTCATTTCACTGCTTGCAGGAATCTGCCTTTTTTCCCACCGCTGCTGCCCCCGCGGCCCCTCCTCCCGTGTTCACGCTCCCACCTCCCAGCTGCTCTCCCTCCCCGATCCCTACTTAATGGCGGCCGCTGGGTGGCTGCGTGCAGCGCCCCAAATCCAAGCCCGTCTGTGCCAGTCCGCGACCCGACTGCGACCAGCCCCAGGGACCCTGGTCTTCCAACCCCCGACGCTACGACTCCGGCACTCTCCACGCTCTCAACCCTGGATGCAACAACTGCCAGCTTTCGATGCCAAGCAACTCCCAAGGCCCATTCTCTTGCCGACACTGCCGCTGCACCTTCACCCACCTCCGGACCCAGACAGATACCGCCAACCCACTGGACGCCAATGCACCCAAACCCCTGAGCTGAATCCTCCTCAACGTACGCTCCCTGCACAGACACGCAGTAGAAATCTGGGACCTCCTCAACACCCTCTCTCTCGACGTCACCTTCCTCACTGAGACCTGGACCAACACCAGCTCTGCTAGCGACATCGCAACCGACATCCCCGATGGGTACAAGTTCCTGAGGAAAGACCGTCCCAACCACCTGGGTGGAGGCCTCCCCATCGTCCACAAAAGCTCCCTCCAACTAACTATCTCCATCTGGAACGACACCTCGCCCCGCATGGAACACATCCACTTCCAGATCCAGCCCAACCCCAGAACGACTCTACGTGGGACTCTCGCCTACAGACCTCCCGGACCCCGCTCACAAACACCATTGCAGACTACATCGCGCCCCTCGCCTCCACGGACTACATTCTGCTCAGAGACCTAAATTCCACCTTGACAACCTCAGCGACCACAACTCCATCACCCTCCTAGAGAACCTCGCCAACATCGGACTGAAGCAACTCGTCACCACCCCCAACCACACAGCGGGACACACTCTCGACTCCATCTTCGCCGGAAAAAACAACATTTGCTTCAGTCACACCACCAACTTCTCTGGATGGACCACCACTGCCTCCACTTCTTCTCGAAACTCACTGCACACAAGCCAACGCCACGCTTCCCATGCAGAATCTGGAGCAAGATCACCGAAGAGCACCTCACCTCCTTCCTCAGCTGCACTCCCCCCCCCCACGACCGACGCCAACTCTGCAGCCAACGGCCTCCACCATTGGATCGCCGACTGCTCCAACATGCTCGCCCCCCTCTAGAACTCCAACAGACGACACAACAAGAAAGCCACCTGGTTCACCACAGACCTCCAGGAATCCAAGCGCTCGTGCCGACGACTGGAGAAAGCATGGAGGAACAGCAAAACCCTCGAAGCATGCACCGCCTACAGGGCCGCCACGACGGCACACCACCAACTCATCAGATCTACGAAAAGAAACTTCATTCAGGACAGAATCCTCTCCAACTCCCACAACTCCAAGGAACTCTTCACCATCATACAAGAATTCACCAGACCCCACAGCAAAACCTCTGACATCCTTCCCTCCCAGGACCTCTGCAACAAACTCAGCTCCTTCTTCCACCACAAGATCAGGACACTCTACAACAACATCGACGACCAAGACACCGACCCTACACCATCCACCAGCAACGCCACCCAACCGACCCAGCCAACCCTCCTCACCTGGACCCCTGTCACCACAGAAGACACCGTAAAGACTATGATGAGCATCCACTCCGGAGCACCCACGGACCCCTGCCCGCCACACATCTTCCACAGAGCCGCCTCCGCCATCGCACCAGAACTACGGTGGACGATCAACTGCACCCTCGCTGCAGGTACATTCCCCGATGACTGGAAACGTGCTGAAGTCAAACACCTGCTCAAGAAGGCCTCTGCAGACCCGATGGACCTCAAGAACTACAGGCCCATCTCTCTCCTCCCTTTCGCCGCCAAAGTCACCGAGAAAATCGTCAACACCCAGCTAACGCACTTCATAGAATCCAACAACATCCTCGACCCATCTCAATCTGAATTCCGCAGCAACCACAGCACCGAGACCGTCCTCCTAGCCGCCACAGACGACATCCGTGCATTCCTCGAATGATGCCACACAGCAGCCCTCATCCTACTAGACCTCTCAGCAGCCTTCGACACCGTCTACCACCGCACACTAGCCGCCAGAGTCCACGACGCCAGCATTCAGGACTGGACTGGATCTGCTCCTTCCTCTCCGACAGAACTCAAAGAATAAGACTCCTGCCCGTCCTCTCCGAACCTACAGAGATCAGCTGCAGAGTACCCCAAGGATCCTCCCTCAGGCCCACACTCTTCAATATCTACATGGCCCCCCTTGCAACCATCATCAGAAAACATGGACTCAGCATAGTATCCTACGCCGACGACACCCAGCTCATCCTCTCCCTCACCAAGGAACCTGACATCACCAGGCACAATTTCCAGGAAGGAATGCAGGATGTCACATCTTGGATGAACACCAGCTGCCTGAAGCTTAACTCAGAGAAAACGGAAGTCCTCATCCTACAGACCACGCCCGCAACCTCGGCATCATACGCAACTCCTCTCTCCCCAAATCCAGGAAGATCGTCACCCACGCACTCATCACCAGCAGACTGGAATACTGAAATGCCCTCTACGCCAGAATCAACAAATCTCTCCTTCACAAACTCCAGACCATCCAGAACGCCGCAGCCAGACCCGTCCTCGCCATCCCACGACACAACCACCTCACCCAGCACCTCCGAGACCTCCACTGACTCCCCGTCGAAAAAAGAGTGACCTTCAAGCTGCTCACACATACCTACAAAGCTCTCCACAACACCAGACCCCAATACCTCAACGAAAGAATCTCCTTCCACGCCCCCAAGAGATACCTCCAATCCGCTGACCTAGCTCTGGCCGAAATCCCCTGCATCCACAGAGCCAGAATGGGAGGCAGATCCTTCTCCTACATCGCGGCCAAGACCTGGAATGAACTCCCCCTCAGCATCAGACGAAGCCCTACTCTGCAAACCTTCAGAAAAGACCTCAAGACCTGGCTCTTCGGATGGCCTAGGAGCTGACCGAAACCCCCCTCCCCCCAGCAGTTTGAGACCCTCACGAGTGAGTAGTGTGCTCTACAAACCCCTGATTGCTTGATTGACCCATTCTGTTGTATGGCATACATCAGACGCGGAAATAAAAAGGTAAAAATCGCACATGGACTTGTGTTTTTTTCCCCCAGCACAAATGGCTCCACGTACTGCCCGGAGGGATTTGCACAGAAAAAAATAAGTTAGTAAGGGGATTGGCACACTTCAGTAGTGGCCGGCATGGCTCGCGAGACGCGCGGGGGGGTAGATTCGCGGGGGTGTAGCACGCGGGGAGGGGATCGCGGGGAAAGAATTTTTTTTTTTTTTTAAATTAAACTTACATTTCTGCCGGGTCCCACGTCTTCTCTGCTCCAGCTCCCCTGATCTCCTGCCTCCGACAGGAACCAGGCAGCCAGGCTCTCTCCCCTAAGCCAATCACAGTGCTGCAATGCAGAGTTGTGATTGGTCGGGACTGCGCCCAGCCAGGGGCTAGTGGGGTGGGAATGTTCTCCATGCAGGCTGCAATGCAGCCTGCATGGAAGAAGGGCAGAAGTGCGCATGACTGGTTTGAGCGGCCCGAGAGGGCCAACCGAACAGTCTTTGCGCACTCAGGAGTGGGCAAACCACTCCTCCCCTGCCCTGCTCAAAAAGCAGAGCAGTCCCACCCATCTGCCCCCTGTAGGCACTGCGCAAAGCCAACATAAAATGGTAATAATGGTAATTCCCAGGCTGATTTTACCATACGACAACAGACATACAGACAAGTTCAGAATGGAAGCACTGGGCTAAAAAACACTTGACAGCAAACCTGCTACTGGAACAGTCTCAAAGAAAGCAGGAGGCAGCTACAACACTAACCAGTGCTTACTTTGTGCCGATGTTTGAAGATGCTTTGAAAGACACTTGCTTATTTGTAAACACTGGCACTCATTTATTTATGACAGTCTACTACATGGTGGCGCTGTCTATTTTTTAGCAAAACTCATGAACAAATGTGTTCAATATGTTAATTTAAAAAAAATTATAATGATAGGCGCAGTGGGTGCAGGCCATTTTTACATAGGCTGACCAGGCGACTTTTGAATGAATGAAAGTGGAGCATGCATATAGAGTATGTCCCCTCTGGTGACACAGACACTCACTGAACCGATACAGGAGAGCATAGACAGAAGTGGTGTTCTGACATTGCACTAGCTACATGCTGAAGGGCTAATGTGACACGCCTATGGGGGTGGGGAGGGTGGAGGTCACAGTTGGGGATAGTTCGCATAACACACGTAAGTAAGGTGAAGTTGCACCTATGCAATGAGTGCATATTGAACCGTGAAGACTCCAGCAGAGGATGTGGAAGTACGTCACTGAAGTCATGCAATTGAATGTCATTGATAACTGCTTTACCAATGTGGGAGATAACCTTGCAATACTGTAATAAGGACTAAACAGCAGAAGTTAAAGTATTACGGATAAATGTGACAATAATTGTCTAAAATCTCAATAAACATTTGTTTACAAAAAAAAAAAAAGGGGTGATCAGGCGACTTTGAAAGTCTATTCCGGTGTCCCGACTATTTACCTGTGTGAATGCTGAACTCTGGACCGCACATGTCGTTCTCCGGTCTGTGAACTGCACAAGTAGTTCAGAGTTCTCACTAAGAACTGCATGTGTGTTCCAGCAATTTCTTCTGCAGTTCGATTTTAATTGGTAGCATTCGTAAGCGGACACTCAGGTGATGAGTTTTAATCTTGGCTGCGTTCACATTTCCTGTCAACGTCAATCCCCTTCAAAGCCACCCATCCCAGCACTAGAATCGGAGCGAGAGCCCCTGAACCCGCGGCTGAGGGAAATGCCAGGTATGTCCCCATCTAAGTGCACCTACCGTCCAGGGCCCCTCCGCAGAGAGATTGAGCCAGCCTTGGCAGGCACAAGCTTGGATCAGAGGGCAGAGCTCCACTCCCAGGGCTCCCTGGATGGCTGAACACCTGGGGTGCAGGAGGAGAACTTCGGCACTGCTCGGGCAGCACCAGTTCTGTTCATGGCCTGCTGCCGGTGGAGTGGCCGCTTATGAATTGAGAACAGGGGTTGGTAAAGGCAGCTTACACGCTTCTTGGGCAGTATATCCTGCCGCGGCTCATTGTAATCAGCCAATGAGAAGCATGTAAACATGCTAGTATACACTTATCAGGGAGGCGAGCACAAAGTAGCTACCATCTGATTGGCTGATTGCAACTAGGCCTCAGCAGGCCGAACCCACGTTGCAATCAACCAATCAACACCTTTGCTTTTCCCGCATTTTTAGTCAAGGCAGTTCCTGAACATTTCACCAAGCTGCCCCCTATAGCCTTCTACTGGCACTGCACTTTAGCATAGCAGCAGAGCTCACTCCCCAGGCCGGTCAAGTAGGCCTGAAAACTGGCTTGCCCTGTAAGAAACTGACTCACCATTGCGAGCGAGCGAGTACATTTTTGGAGCCCTGTATAGTGATATATACATTTACTCACTCACCTACATATCCCACTGACTCACTCAGTCATTTACCTATTCCTCTTACTTGCTCCCCTTTTTAGGTCTCGCCTAGCGTTGCAGCGCGCATGCGCTGCTCGCTCTGCAAGACATATTGTGTTAGAGGAGATTTTAGAAGGGGGCTTGAAGCCCCACCCATTACTTTCATTGGCTGGCGTCATCGTTTATGGAAACGGTGGCCTCCGATTGGAAATAAGGCTTGTTTGTTACCGCCCTGTCTCCTTTTCGGACGGCCCATCCGGACTGGATGGTTTTGCTTAACGGCTGTCGTGAAGGAATTTCTTATCTATAGGGGCGTGTAGTGGCGGATCATGTTTCCGACAGCTTGTTTTTCCAATTGCCGCCACGTGAGAGATGGCTTTACCTCTAGACTCCCTACAGAAGTTCCCAACTTCCCATCATACAGTGACTGTCACGGGCCACACGGCGACGACGTTCTTACACTCACACGAGGCGAGTACAATTTTACCCCCATTAAAGTGAAAGCGCGATAGATGCACTCGTGCACTAGGTCCCTCTGGGGCTCTGGACTGAGCTCCGAAGCTGCGCCGCGTTGCCTGCCCGCTCGACCCCCCTTGAGTCGGCTCCTCTCCACTCGCGGGAGCTGGGTGATTTTTTAACTTTAATTCAAGCGCGGTGCCCGCTTCAGGGACACCGCGCTCTGTTTATTATTATTATTTTTGTAACTTTAAGCCTAGCGCTTAGCTGCTGCACGCCCCGCCCCCCCAGGGTGGGCGGCCTCCTGCTCTGGACTGCACAGATACCGACGTCTGGGATGAACCAGTGGCCCGTGCCCCAGCGAGTCTGTCCGTCGGAATAATTAATTTGCCGCGTGCAGCGAGTCTGTCCGTAGGAATAATTAATTTGCTGCGCGAGCAGCTTTCACTTTTGCGAAACCATTCACTGTACCATCTAATGCAGTTTGGAAGAGTTTTAAAATACATTTACTGCTTTGTTGAAGATGACGCTCTGCTACTGAGCCTCATAGAGTAGGTGGGTTTTGAAAACTGCATTTACCCATCCCCGTGATAAACATGAGCAGTTAAAGATGGCCGTTGGATTAGCAAAGGCAATGGAGCCAGCTAAACGTCGTCGTTGATGATAGGAGTCCTTCTTCAGTGTTTAAAGCAAGAGGATGAGAGAGAGAAAAAGAGATTCATAACGAGAGGGTCAGACCAGGCAGCACGGATCAATTCTGATCAATTGCTAGAAATGTGTATCTTATCGCACCCCAGGGGTACCTACGGCAGTGTATTTCTGTGTTGCCTCCTAACGAGAGTTGGTCCCTTCTCCATTTCCATGGTTGCTGAGTGTTGAAAGGAGGAAGAAGGGTCAAAGTATTGAAGAGCTGAAGCCTCTCACCCATTGGGCTATACAAAGGTCTGTGCGTTTGCATCGCTAGTGTTTTTTGGGTAACTCTTTTCTGCAGTTATGGCTAAGGCACTGATTGCATCCCAGTTGAACAGAAGTGCATCGCTCCTTCTGCCTGTGGCCCCTGCTGCCCCTGCTCTGTGCCAGCTTAAGTGGTACAGCAGCCGGGCAGACCCGGAATACCTGTGCAGAAGTATTGTCCCCACTATGCACTACCAGAAAAGCCTGCCAAGGTAAGAACATTCAGCTGTGGTGTCTTCCTAAAAATAGGAAAATGCTATTGTAGTAGTGCTTTTATTTATTAACATGCCGTTCGTGAGCAGTTCAACTGTGCTTTAGTAAATCTTTAATCATATCTAATTCGTCCACGTTTTATCAATTTTTACTTAATAAAGTGACGCCACGAATCTTATATTAATCTGTTTTGTATGTTCGCTAAGCGTGCAGATCAACTTCATGTAGAGGGCAGTGCAGAGACATGTAGGTGAAGGGTGAAAATTGGAAAGAGCTAGTGCAAACCAGTATAACTTGTCCACGGGTAAAGCTTATGTCGTGTAGATATAATTGGTACTATATAAGTCTCCAGTTTAGTATTTTAGTGACCCAGGTTAATTTTACCCTTGTTGCTAGGTGGAAAAGGGATCCAAGGTTTGCTGTTGTTCTCTAAAATATCCACCTCGCGATCACATCCTTCAAATGTACTGCTTCTCCATCCGCACATAATCCTGACAAGCATGCAGTTGTTATTCTCCAAGTTTTCTAAAGTGCAAAGATAAGACACGATTGGACAGTTGTTAGTATTGTGGAACCGTTGTCTTACCAGTTCCCTGAGCAATTGGCTAGAATAAAAGGGAAAGGGCTCCAGGACTAGGTATCCCCTATTTAATTACAACTATCTCCTGTTCCTTTTGCTGAAAGTTTTGTTTATGCCGCAGTGCCAACGAACATTCGTTCAAAAGCTTTATACAATACTAGGTATGAGTTTATGTATATTTTATCTATTGTATTGTAGCGCTTATTACCCGTATCTAAGGCACTGAAGCGCTTGCCTACTTGGACAAGCTACACCTTGTAGGGTGTGTGGTTGGAAAGGAGTATAAACGTTGTTTTTTTCTAACGTATTCACATTTAATTTCTTCTGAATTTTACAATGCAATTGGTCTCGCATTTGCAACAGTTTAACCTATTGGCATTGTAAATGACAATGCCTTTTATGTTTTAAAAACCAACACGTAAATAAAAGGCATTGCCATTTACAATACCAATAGCTCAAAATCGTGTGAATGCGAGACCTATTGCATTGCAAAACTTGTTACCATTTGTGATCATATTAAGTTAATGCCCGTTCCACCTCTGCACAGCATTCCACTTCCTTCTTTTTCACAGAGCAAGATCTACATGGCTCTCCTTGCACATATCACTGTTCCATTAATACACTGTGCAATCCATGCACACTCACTGCATTACCATTACCACGGTTTTGACAGGCAAGATGCAGGCAACAATTTTGTTAAGACAACTGCTGGTACTATTATGTCACCCTCCTGTAATCGGGCGGATTGGTTCTCCAAGAACGACTGACTACGTAGTAGTGTGGGAAAGGCTGCTTTAAGTGAACAGTTGCTCAACTTATAAACAAACTTTGGCTCTAAGCCTTACATACTAAAATCAAGCTGGCCTCACTATACATCATCATAACTATCCATAAACCCCTTCCCCATCCCCTAAGCAACCCTTCCCCATGAAACCTGCCAAAATCCAATCACAACTCTCCTTATTCGAACTCCCTGCATTCAAATCTCTTGCATACATGACTGTTGCCATCTCATTCCATTCATAAACTCACCCCCTCCCCACCAAACTTCAACTGGGTCTGAACAAGACCAACGTTTCCTGCAATAACTTTTAAAGTTGTGTGCCAAACCCCCAAGCACCTGCTCATAGCGACAGCATCACCACTGAAAACCAACCTCCAAAACAACGCATCTGCCTCATTAAACTGATGTCAGGGTGGGTGGGTGGGTGAGGAAAAACTAATGACAGTCCGTACCATCCGGTGTGTACCCAAAATCTAAAATGGCACCCTACCCTAACTGACCTACTACTAAAATGTCATGGGAAACCCCACCCTGGCACCCCCAAGCCAATCTACGTGCCCCGCGCCCCTGGACCCTACCACCCACCTGAAAATTCCAGGAGGGTAGGGCATTCTGCCCACCCCCCAAAACCACAGTCTTAAAAGTCTAAAAGTTAGATGCAGCTGCTGCAGAGACCAGTATTTATTCAATGGGTCAAAAGTTTAGGTACCTTCCAGTTGACTCCGCCTTTCATTTTCCCAAGGTGAATGAAAAGTGTGCCATGTGGTTGGCAAACTGTGCTTGTTATTTATAGCAGCACGAAATTAAAAGGTCGTTGACAAACGCTGAATAAATATATATTCTTCTTACAAAGCTTTAAACAGGATACTACATGAGCATTACATGGTGTACTCACTGTTTCGGGGAGCACCAGGATGCCTTTAGGGGTTCTCAGGAAAACCCGGTCATCGGGAGAAACTCTCTCTCTCAAGGTGCTGGGGGTCCCGTCCAAGTAGAGGGGAATGGGCCTACTCCTGAATGGCAAGTTACTAGTTGCTTTTTAAGTTTAGAAAGCTTTATTGAAGTGGTAAACAAAGTATAACATCACTACAGATTATATGATGAGGAGTAACAATACAGAATAAACGTTAGCATTAAAATTGGGAATGAATCACACCTCAGTTGTAAAAACTGTACACGCATGAAGCAAAGTACTCAATTCTGCACAGTGTGTTATTGAAACTTCAGATCATACACCGCACAGACCTGAGTTCCTTGCTTCCCGCCTGCAGCCTCCAACTCCACCTTTACACCAGTCATCACAGGGTCAGAGGCTGACCCTTGCCTACCCTGTTACGAGTGGTGAAAGGATGGGGTAGCAAACCTCTCCAGTCCAAGACTGGTGTGAAGCCCCAGGCGCTGCGGGGCTTGAACCTGAAGCGCCCGGGGCTAACTTTACCTCCGCACCGTGAGGGGGTGAGGATCAGTTTGGGAGACATTGCCGTTGCGGGCTGATGTGCTCACAGGCCTCAGGGTTGTGAGATCCCCAGCCAGCAAATGCTTCCAGTCAGCCTGAGATAATGGCATGTCTGCTCATGTGCATCAACACATTTCAAGGCCGCAGCTAAAAAGCGTATGATTTATTTCATTTATAGGTGTCAAACACCTACAAATGAAGTTGAATTTGGCCTGTTCTGGGGGAGAAAATTAAGGGGGCAGAGCCCCAACGCTCACGATGGGAAGCCTGCCCTGCTACGCGCCAAGTGTTCTAGCGCCTTGATCCTTGCTGTAGCCTGTCAAGGGTTGACAAAGCCCCGAAACGATACTGTAACAACTTTCTTTTTAAACCAGTGAATAGCACTCAAATATGGCTGTGATCCAAGAGAGGAATAATTATTAATAATTTGGCAAGAGTTTTAAAAACAATTCCTGTACATGGAGCAGCCAACAGATCCGAGGCTTGTAACTGTTGGAGGGAGGTTTCCATATAGTCTCTTTGTACAAAGGGACCCATGGAGGCACTCAGCTCTTGCCAAATCCGGTCCTGTCCAATTGCACATGGATTCACATCACTCAGCTCATCACATTGAATGCTCATCTGCAGTGCATGTCCCTCCTACGTCAAGACAACATGTTATTCTCAGTTTGAAAAGCTCACAGCGTACCCACATCTTGTACACACTGCACTATATGACTCATTTCCACAACTCTTGAACAGTTGCAGTGCACTTTTAAATAGGTGTGATGGGTGGAAACATGGACAGTGCACCCTATCACAATCAGTGCGAGTGCGCTACCCATTGGGCGAAGCGGACTCGGGCCTGCCCTGGAGGGCAGCACATTAGTGAAAGATGAAGTGGCTGCTTGAAGCACCCGCTGTCTTTCACTGTTCAGTGATTGCACCCAGCTGCAGGGGGATGCATGTGAGATCTATGTTGCCCCTCAGCCCCCTACCAGAGGGGCATCTTTACATGGGGTGCAATGACTGTAAGCCACCTCTTTTTAGTACACAGTCAGTGCGCCTCCTGATGACTTTTTTTGCCTCTGCGCCATCATCCATTATACGGTCCTGTCTGTGCACTATGAATTTCAGAAGGGGCACACAAGCATCTGTGTCACATTCTTTAGTACAACAGTGCCACAGGAGTGCAAAAATGTGTGCGCACACCTGTAGCACCCTTGGGGCACTAAATGTAATACAGCTCCGGGAGTTCCTGTCTCATAATCTGCCGTTCTAATCACTGGTGCTCTCGCCCCAAATGGTTTGTTCTTTCGTCTCCTTCACTACCACCATAAACCACAGCTGCCTGTCCTGTAGTCTCATTCTTCTCAACCTCTCTGCAGCCTCATCTGTCCCTGCTTTGATCTGTGTGTCTTTCAGCTATGGATCGCTGGCTGGCTCTTCATTCTCTCAAGATGCACACTGCTGAAGTGAGATGAGCTGCTTCTCCTCGCCAATACCAACCCCGTGACTTCCACTCTTCACCTAAAGTAGGACATTCCTCCACAACCCACACCGCCTACACTGTTACAACTGCCTTCTTTTTCCTATTCAATATATAGGCAGAATTTGGCAGCACCTTTTCTTACCATCAGCCAATACCTTGACTAGCTTCATCTCTGAACAAACTCAACTACTGCAATAGCCTCCTCATCAGTCTTCCTCAGTACACCTTGTCACATTTGACAAAGTAACCATCTTTCCATCCTTTTTATCCTTCCCCAATCCACCCCACCTTCCTATGTTCCCACTAGGCAGTTGGTTCTAAGACCAAAGTAGGATTCTATTCAAGTTTTCCCCCAGGTCTTCAAATCAGTGCATAACCTGCCACTTCCTAACCTCATAAGAAGCCATCAGTATCCAGACTCCAGCCCATGCCCCACGGTCCACAAGCCTAAACTGTTATTTTCAGTGTCCCAGATCTGAGCCTGTGCTCTCCTAGCCCTAATGCACTGAAAGGCTATCCTCTAGGCCTTAGAGCACGTCATGCCCTCCTGGCAAGCAAGAAGGAACTTGAAGTTCACCTCATGACCTTGAAAGACCCACAATAAGGATTCACTGGCCTTTTTATACACTCCTGGCACCAGCAGACAACTGCTGCACCCCTGAACCCCATTAGCTCACGACCACCCAATCTATGCGCCCATTGACAGTTTACATCTTATGTAGCACATTTGACCAGTTGTAGTATAGCATTTCTTCTCTGAATGCTCGTTTCTTGCAAAATAAATACAAAATATACTTTCTTTGATCTGCTTAAGACAGTGTTCCCCAAACTGTGGTCGCGACCCACTGGTGGGTCGCCAGAGGATTTTTGGTGTGTCGCAAAAGTCCAAGCAATAAATAAAGAAGCCTTTACCTTTAAATTCTTGGCCAGATTTATCAAGGTTTTGCGTCACCCCTTGCGCCACTCAAGGGTGTGCACAGGTGACACAAAACCTAAGTGAGATTTATCAAGCCACACAAGGCCATCTTGCGTGACCTGCATGGCTTGATAAATCTGGAGTAATGCTAGGCAGTGCAAATTGCAGCCTTGCATTACTCTGCCCCATGGAGGCATTCCATGGGTGGAGCGTGGGTGTACCCATGCATCCACCCATGGACTTCGGTGCATTCCCAGATTTACCATTAGTGATACACCTGGGAATGCGCCAAAATGCTACACCTTCTAGGTGAGGCGTAAGGAGGAGAAATATATTTATTTCTCCTCCTTTATTCCTCTTTCTACATCTTCTGTATTCTTCAGCACACTTAGGAAGTGGAAAATACCTCTAAGGATTGTTTTTGTGCAGGAAGGTATTCCTTCCTGCCCAAAAAAACCTGACTACAATGCAGGCACTGTTGCACCATGACACAAGGGTGCCTGCATTGGTGCTAGGCAGCCAAAAGTGAGCCAGGGTTAGGAAAGGACAGGAATGAGCAGTATACTGTTAAATACAGCAACTTTACAGTCCATGCGGTGCTGGAACTGCTTTTGCGTTCCCATTGCAGTGCCCGATTTCAGGGCACTGCTGTGGGAACAGCAAAAGAAAAGCCCGCCAGACACGAGATGCAGACCATGGATGGCATTGGCAGTGCTGTGCTGACTGAGAGGCCGAAGTGCTCCGATCTCATAGGGACTTTGACCATGCATCTCCACCGGGCGATGGAAACCTCCAAGTAATTAAGAGAGTTAGCCCCCGTTTGCAGATTCACCACTGCAACAGCCCATCGAATAGTTGAACCAATTTAAATCAGTTTCAGATACCAATAGCAACCATTGAGTGCCACCATTCATCTTCCTACTTACTGAGAGAATTAGGTGCCCACGTCCTCTGAGGCAACGTATGGCAACCTTTTGTCTGATTGATTGATCCCTTTCACATTAATCGGCTGTCCTGTTGTTGTTCTGTCCTGAAGAAGACTCGCCATGATGCTTTGTTAAGTTACGCTTACGTCGGGGTCGAAACGTCGATGTTCCATATCGGTCCAGTCTTACCGGGTCCTCTGGGTTTAAACTGCCAAGCAATTATGCAATCTACCAGAGACACTTGACTCATCAATATACTGGCCGCATTGAAGAATCACTCCTTTGTATAATTTGTGTATAGATTATATGTCCTTGTCTCACCAATGTGTATATGACACTCAGTCACCCATGTCGCCTGAGCACTTTCTTCACTTTATTTATTGTCACTTGTTCTTACTGAAATGTTGACAGCCGCATGATAAAAGACTCTGATTCAGAGAAAAAGTAAATTCTTACGACTCTGCATAAATTGTTGGTCTCATGTATTCCAGCTCACTCTTATGAGTAAATGTTGTTACTGTCTTGAAACTATGTTTATGATTCATTCTTGATCGCACCAGCAATTGTTCTTACCCGACAGAACAAAATTGTAGCTTTTTTGCATAGATACCCAGGTTCTGAGGGACACAGGGTTACCCCATTGTTATTATACAGGCGCAATGCCGGGCAGCACCGCAAAAGTCGTAATCAGGCCCAAAGTCTTCTGACAAATTGCTGCTTATATGTTTTTTACAAACTCCTCTCACTTTGCAGTCAGATAAAAAAAAGTTAAGCGAATTATGTGACAATCTTGCTGGGGTACAGAAAGACTGAAAGGGGCAACTCAAAGATGTAATTTGTTTGCAACACACACCAAAATGTAAATACCTGTAAATGTGAACTACACATTCAGCAGTTAGGAAAGCAAAAATGAAGCACATTTTGTACGTAATTCTGAAGAGTGATGGAGACGGAGGTTTTGATGGGATTAAAACAAATCAAGACACTTGGTGATGCACAAATGATAAATATTCACTGAAACCCGATTTCCACGCATTATTATTTATGTAAACTATAGTTTTTGCAGTAAAACTGTATGCCTGTGCTAACTTAGTAGACATTTCAATGGAAAATGTGCAGTCTGTAAATGGCAGTGCGCTTCCACATGATGCTTTAGTTAAATTAAAAAATCACCCGCCTCATGAGTATTAAAGGTAGATGGGGGCGAAAGTTTGTCTTTTGAAAATTGGATTGTGGTTTGAAAAAGTTTGAGAAGCACTATCTTAAGACATTATGGTTTTGAAGCTGCAACAGCAGGTGGATCATTTGTCTAGCAAATTCATGAAAATCATTCACCTGATGACCGAATCTCATATCCATGTAACTAGTTTGAGGACACATCTTTGAACTGTTTCAAGTTCACTAATCAGGATCGGACTGGCCTATACAGCAATTTCGTAGTGCCAGAAGGGCTGGTCTGCCAAATCAGTGAGTGGGCAGGTTTTTAGGTCTGTTTGTGGGCCTGTTTAATGGTGTGTTGGGCTGGTTTTTACTGTTGATTTCCCTGATATTACCACAAGTATTACATGCAGAAAATACAAATGCATGCGGTCTCCCATACCTTGCAGCACACCTACACAGCGTGTATTTACAAGTTCAAAACAGCAGTGATTTAGAGAATGTGGGTCATTTTTTTAACCTATCTGAACTGCTAATGAGGGCTATTTTTATTTTGGTACATGGGCATATTTTCTGTCCCAGTTCGACCCTGAACCTAATCACTTTTCATACATGGTGCCCAACTTTATACACAATATTTTAATGTGCCCTTACTAGGATGTGGAAAAATGATCTCACCAGCACCCCTTCACAAGCAGGATATCATATTGTATAGGACAGTTCCAAGACCTTCCCTTGGCTTCTACTTTCAGGTATCAGCCTATTGACTTTACAGTTTGTTGATAAACTCTGCTGTCTATTCTTATTGTCTGCGAATAACAGATGTGTTCATTTTTAGATTTGGCCTAAAGACAGCTTTAGCTATCTTGCTAGCCTCATGTTTCCAAAACATCATACAAAATACATATAAATGTATATACACACACACACATATATATATATATCAAAACGAAATCCCAGAAATGTCCCAGCCACAACGGCGGCGCAACACACGGGCACAGATTCCAAGAAGCAAAGTTGTAGATTTGATGGTTTTATTCACACATCAATGTCCAAATGAAGCGTTTCGGCCGTCAGACATGCGCTGCTTGTGAATGAGTGCATTATATACAAGTGATAGTAGTAGTCTGTTTTCCATACTAACCACATGAGTAGGCGTTTTACTACAGTTGGTACAGTTTTACCATAGCTCTGCTTTACTGCTGGGAGTAAGTCAGCAAGTGTTTTGCAAGATACTTGGCTAAATGCAAAAGACATAATGAACAGACTTCCAGTATGCATACAGACAGCGCTATAGCTTCAAGTGCAAACATGTTTGTGTTGAGTCAGGGCACAAATTCAACTTCAAAGGCAGTATCCACACATAACAGCGAAATATTCACATATTATGGCACAGTTAAATTGCATATATTTGAAGACTGGTACACTGTTATGAATCTACCGCGCGAATACGGGTTAGATCGGCTGTGAAATTGACTACTATTGGAGTTACTATTGTTCGTGAATAAGCTATCTCTGCACTGTCCGTGAGTACGTATATCTATAGGAAACTCTAATGTTTATAAAATGTGAGCTATGTTAAAATCAAAAGGTACTAGTGTATACGCGCAGACATGCGTCGTGTGTTCTATGTGGATCGCCATTACCTGTGGTTAAAACGGTTTACGAGCTACTACTGTGATAAAAAGTGCTGTATATATATATATATATATTCACACACACACACACACATATACACACACACACACATATATATATATATACATATGTATGTATGAATGTATCTATATATATATATATATATATATATATATATATATATATATATACTTCCATCTAACACTCTTCCACTTTTGGTCTGTTGACATGTCACTCAAAATATACTTTCTCCCAATCAATCGACTGACCCACTTCAGCCATTGGATGCTTTCACTTTGAGTGACTATATTTTGCCCTTGCTTGTGTACACATACAACTAGAAAAAAATACTTACCCAAGAGAAGAACTTGTTAGACCCTTGCACTTCTCAATGACTGAAAATATGTATAATAGGGTTTCATCGGCTATTGCCATAACTCTCAAGAAACTTATTGTAAATTACAATGTTGATTCCTCAGTATAAACCAGCTTCAGTATATTTACTTATCCCACAAAAAATGAGCATGTCATTAGAGTAGCTAGAGTATTTATGCATATTTCTAGGTTAAAGCCAAACCCTCTCATGTTTGTGATTGACATCTAACCACTTGTATCTGACTTGAGACAGACCTCTAGTAACTCCATGTGGAACTGCAGATTTTCCAAACATTTTTCTCCCCAGTGTCAAAAGGTGCACACAGTATTCAGGAAAACCCTCTGCAACACTTACACTGCAGAATGAAAACAAGAGCAGACCCTAGTTTATAAATCTGATAATACCCACCTATCAAAATGAGCACACAGAATTAACAAACTTTTACTTACCAGTGAATACAAGCTCCTATATTTAATAGGGTGTACTCACTTACTGTGATAGAAATCAAAAAATGTAATGAAATCTGAAATTTCAATGTTATGAATCGGGTTTGGCAAATATTTAAGCCTATGAAAAATAAGCACAAATGATTATAATAGCGAACGTGCACATGCAAATTTATATATTAAAGCCACACCCCTCAGCTTGCTGAAGGCCTTTATTATTAAGGAGTTGCACTTGACTTGAACAGGACCTCTAACTGTGGCTCCATGTGAGAACATCAATCTTTAGGATTTGATTTGATTTGTGAGGGACACCTAGTAACCACTGGTGGAACTGCAGCTTCATGAAAGAATATATATATATATATATATATATATATATATATATATATATATATATATATATATATATATATATATATATATATATATATATATATATATATATATATATATATATATATATATATATATATATATATATATTACTTACTGGCGGTCGCCAGTAGGTAGTTAAAGTTAGGACCTAGTTTCCATAGGAAAATAATTTTTTGATTTGCCAATATCTTTGGCGCCGTTTGACGAATCTTCGCGAAATTTTCAAAACTAATGGCCCGCTCCGGTCAGCTCCTGTCTTGAAAGTTTCGGGGTGATTCGTCAATCGGGGGCCGAGAAAAAAGGGGGGTCCCAAAATGCGTTTTCTCCATGTTAATTTCAATAGGAACTTTTGTCGCGGCTACAGCCCGAACTGCTGAACGGAATTACACCAAATTTGGCAGAGAGGTAGCTCTTGGTCCAGAGTGCACTCTTTGCTTTAAATGGTGTAAATCCGTTCAGTAGTTCCTGAGACATTTAAAAATAAAAAATATTGATATCTGGTGACCGAGGAGGATTCGTAAACCCTCCCGATCCCGAGCTTCATTCTGATTGGCTGCCAACACTTCAAACCAAGAAGTGTTGGCAGCCATCTTGTGACTCAGTGATGTCATTTGAGATGTCATCAGTGATGTCATCAGTGATGTCACTGACCATGTCATGAGTGATGTAATATGTGACGTCATCAGCAGTGCATTGCGGGGGCGCGAGTTATAGTTAGCTCAACTAACTATAACGGCTGAATTTCTCTGGTTATGTACCAGTGAAATGTCCAACAAACTATAATGTCCCTGAAACCTATGTTTTTTTCAGTGAAAAAAAAAAAAAAATATATATATATATATATATATATATATATATATATATATATATATATATATATATATGTGAATAAAAGACCCTTAAACAAATATCTTTATCTATTGGCTTGCATTTTTCTTCTTCCTTCCACAGCCCCGAGCATATGGTGGTGGGCATTTTACTGGGATATAAAAGTAGTGCTACTCAAAAACAGCTTCTTAACAATACAGTCGAAGGCACTTTACTTAACCAGTGACTTCTAGTCCCTATATATACTAGGTTGTCTTCACAAATGTTCTATAGTAATCAAGACATCTATTAAAAGGTGCAATGTTGATTCATTAGCATATACAAGCATTGGCATATTTAGTTATCCTATTGAAATTAAGCACAATTTATTAGAGCAGCAAAAGTAGATGTGCACGTTTTTATGTTGAAGCCACACACCCTCAACTTTGTGAAAGACATTTGGTGCAGTTTAGTAAAACTTGAGTTGTTGCATTTTTGTGACAGACTTGTTAAGCGGATCCTTCTGACATCTAGTAGGACATCTAGTAAAGTTTTGTAGGGCTGCAGTGTTGTTAAGGACTTCACGCTGTTCATTCTGACCTGACTCGAGAAGGACATCTAGTAATTACTTGAGGTACTGTAGCTATGTGAAAGGCCAGACCAATTGACTTTGCCAATGCTTGTTTTCCCTTGACCTCTACTCAAGGAATTAATTAGTGCATGTTCTCAAAGCTTCCACTTGGTGTCGCCTCAGTCCAACAAATGAATTGACTCCCATTTAAATGTCTCACCCTTGGGTTTCAGTGAGTTAGAAGTAAGAAGAACCCTTTCAAATCCTCACAGAGCTCTTTGTTTCACAGTGCCTCGTTCCTCTTTCTTCCAGCACACTAAGCTATAAGTGTTTCTTATGTAATCAAAGTCATCAAGCGGGAGTCCTACTGTACAGCATTAAATGCAAATAACATTTCAACTGCAGGGATGTAAGTTAGTAAAGCACATGGGCTGCCCCAAGAGTCCTATTTATCGTCATATCTTAAGGTACAACCGCACGGGCGCACCCTCGGGTTCCAATAAAAATCTTCAGCTGCAAAGGCGCACTCACCATAACCCCCTTCACAATCACTGCATTTTGTGTTTGCACCATGACATCCAAGTGTATATACATTTGCAGACAAATCATAATGAACAAAAGATAAACTATAAAACCCTTCAAACACAATGCACCTCTTTTTTGCCTTGCATCATGTAGACATCTGCAAAGATCACGCAATGCGCGTACCCTGGTTTGCATCATGCACTAGTCTCTAGAGTTCTATTGCCCACAGCATGCATATGTCTCCAGTAATAGAATACCTACAGAACCCCCTGACTTTGCATCTCTAACCTGATTTGTAGTGCTGTCCGTAATTGCAGCACTGAGACACTCAAATGATCTCACAATGCACCTCTGCCCAGGGTGGCATCATACAAAATGTTCCAGTACTGAGCCATCGAAGTGCTATTACTGTGCACCTTGATATGTCAGTAATGAAACATAGGGCCAGATTCATCAATCTTTCACGCACTTTAACTCAGCAAGCCACCTTGCTGCGCTGCCTGAAAGGTCAGGACTGCGCTGTATTTACCATTACAAGGCACATTCCTGTCCTTACCTAGCTCAGGGGGCACTTTTGGCTGCCTAGCGCCCATGCAGGCACCCTTGCATCATGGTGCAAGGGTACCTGTGTTGTAGGCAGGATTGTAATGTGTAGGAAGGGACACACGCAATGCAGCACACATAAAAAGAGGAAAAAACGAGGAGAAATACAGATATTTCTCCTCGTTACGCCTCACCTGGGGAGGCACAGCATTTTGACACATTCCCAGGTCTGCCACTATTGGTAAATCTGGGAATGCAACAAAATCCATGGGTGGATGCATGGGAACACCCACGCTCCACCCATGGAACGCCTCCTTGCCACAGAGTAACGTAAGACAGCGATTTGTGCTGCCTTGCGTTACTCTAGATTTATCAAGCCATGCAGGGCCATGCAAGGTGGCCTTGCGTGACTTGATAAATCTCACTTAGGTTTTGTGTCACCCTAGTGTCCCCTTGCGTGGCACAAGGGCGACGCAACACTTTGATAAATCTGGCCCATACTTTTACAAAGCACTTCCAATCCGATTTAGAGTATCTCCTGATATCCAGTGCTGGAATATTCACAGATCTCTCACAAAGTACATTGTTTCTGGTGTAACCTACAGGTCAGAGTTTACATCGTCAGTAAGACAGCTTTGAAGGGTAATGTACTTGCTGCATTGGGTTTCCTTTGTGTATGTCTTTTTTAATGCATACAGGTGTGTGTTTGTCACTCCTAGCTTATGTAATGTAAGGTTGGAACTATTTGCCCTGATCTCATCCCAATTTTAGAAGCTGTGAAAGGGATGGTTAGAGCTGAATGCCTGAATCTCACCTTAATAGCCTCAGCAAAGGCGGCAGATGTAGAGACAGGACTGCGATGTTGTAAAGTTCCTACGTTAAATCACTTGGGTAAATGGGAGACATCTTCTAGGAACACAAAGATGGCGACTTTTAGACGTAAACCCACAAAAAACTGAGGTCATCAACCTTATTGTGAAAATGTTCATTAGATGAGCTGCGCAATTTAAAATATCATTCAAAAAGAAATATGAAGAGCTTAATGGACAAGCTATGGATAGCTTTATGAAGAGTTAGAGAAGGAATCGACCACTGTGTGTGTGAGATGCAAACTATGTGGCAACCACTCAACTGCTGAGATATTAAGATGTAACCTTTACGCCACAGGTTGGGCATATGTTTGTCATGTAATCTGCTCAGTGAGCTACACTCGGTTTCATTGCTGTCTGCTTCCCATTCATGTGAGACGTCTTCAGTCCTGACATCTGTCAAAAGCCCTTTACATCTGTCAAAAGCCCTTTGTAT
This sequence comes from Calotriton arnoldi, assembly GCA_963921515.1. Taxonomy (NCBI): domain Eukaryota; kingdom Metazoa; phylum Chordata; class Amphibia; order Caudata; family Salamandridae; genus Calotriton; species Calotriton arnoldi. The sequence continues at coordinate 290,812 of CAWUFW010015851.1, read as the reverse complement.
GTTGAAATGTCAGATTTCAGACTTACAAAATAAAAGAAAAACTACAAGTCCCAGCATGCAAACATACTCTTGACTAAAATAGTCAGGAATCGAAGGAGTCCAATATGACATTACACATGTTAGTAGATATGCATATCAGCACTTAAGTTAATATGTTTTACAAGTCTGCTTGTACATATGGCCCAGATAGACTTTCACAAACCCTGCCAAGCACAGGTACGAACCACTATACCAACATGAGCAGGAAAGATAGACAGGCTGTAGTTCATGAACATCCCACTTCTTACCTGAAGACAATGCAAATTTGATAACTATCAGTTCTGTCGGAGACTACAGGATTATGTTTAGGCTGTCCGGTTTTAGGTTTAAACCTATAATAACTGATAAAACCCCACCGGAAGGGAAATAGCCCTCACCAGTGTAAACATATAAACACTGAGAAAAAACCTGCACAACCACAAACTAAATGCCATTCAAATAAAGGAAAAGGAGAGTGAAAGAGTCATTTTTATTTCTTCCTGAAGGGGACAATACAATGTAACTTTGTTATATAAGGTAGCAGTAAGAAAGACTGGGCTAACATTATTCTGCTTTAGTTTTGTTGTTTATGGATGTCACTAAAATATTGTTTCTTCTTCCTTTTTCAGTTACATAATCTTTGGTCTAAAGATACAAGGGTTAGAAGCATGTTGTAGGTGTTGTTTATTTATTTTATAAACTGTAGAGAATCAGGAAATATCAAAATCATATTTGATTTTTGGCTACGTTTGAGTCTTTTACTGATAGGAAAAATGTAGGTTTCATCAGAATCTTTCCTATGTACCATCACATTTACCCACAGACAATGGGTAAAAACCCTTGATACATCAGCCCCCTTTTCTAGTGAGTCAGTATTGATAGTAGGTGAATTGCCAAACACCCCAGGCTTTAAACATTCAATGCAAGTTATAATGACAGGTATATGTGAAAAGAGTGCAGTCACAAAGAAGCTGGGATACTGGTGAAAACATGACACCAGACTTTTGGAAAACATGGAACGCAGTGCCACGTGGAATGCTGCTGCAAAAAGTTCTTACCAAGTTCAACAAAGATTGGAGTGATATTGTTTGTATTTGCAGTGATTCAGCTACGTATATAAAAAGGTTGTGTGATGACCTGTCAAAATCGACACCTGAGCTGAAATGCTTCCCTGTAAGAGATGCTTGCCACTTGTTAGATGGTATGCTGAAAGCATCTTTACAATCTTCAGAGTTAATGAAGAATGCTATTGACTTTTTAGTCCATTCTGGTGCACTGTTTTGTTATGCGCGGAAACTAAAATGCAAATATTTCTCATTTTGTGCTTTGTGTGACATCAAAGAAAGAGTCATCACAACTGTGTCACTTAGGTGGTGGTTCTCAGTCCTAGAGGCTGTGGATGCTATATTATCCATATGGCAACCGTTTACAGAACGTTTGCTGAGTGATAATGCCAAAGGCAAGAAATGGAGGATCTTTGGTCACATATTGATAGTGATTTGAAAAAAGTACACTCTACTGCATTCTTAGATTTTTACAGGAAAGCATGACTGCTGTAGTGGACATAATAAAAAAAACTAGAGTCTGAAAACACCATTGTTTAGCAAGTGTTCAGCATAATTGGTGTAGGTGTAGAGTAGGCTGGGCGACACTTTCAATGACTTTGGCACTGCAACATGTTCCATGTTAGAGTGCTTGCCACTTGGTAAGCAAAGAAATGTTGAGGAGCAATTCAGGAACTTTTATTTCACAATGTATGAGAAATAGCTCTTCACCAACCATGGCATTTGAAGTCAATGAAGCCTCACTGTGGTACTCTGCAGAAGTTATAGATCCCTTCCGTAAAGGGATATTTTCTCCGGAGTTTCAAAAGTGCTGCCTCATTTTTGACCGCTTCAATAACTCTGAGGGCATATGCGCCCAGTTCAACGCATATGTTGCAGAACCTGTCACAGAGAATCACAATCTTCAGGTGCACCAGTATTGGCATGGAAAGCTATGTCAGTGGCCGGAGTTAGCAAATTGTGTACTGGCTATTTTGGCGTTGCCTGCCTCAAGTCACAATGTTGAGAGGGCCTTTTCACAGACAAAAGTTTACATGGGAAGGAAAGAGCGAGCGTGCATGACCAAAGACTCACTGAAGAAGTATTATATGGTCTACTATAAGTTTGATTTGTAAAAATTTATTTGGACCTCATATACACTGTACGTACACTGTCTATATACCATGCACTATCAGTGCAGAAAGCAAGCAATAATAAAAGCAAAAGGTTCCATAAACACTGGAGCAACACTGTTTCTGTTGTTTTTAATGGCGTGAAAATGTGTAACCACTGATAACCACTGTTTTTAAGTAATTGAAATCACTTCAAAACACTGAAAAAACCCCACCAGAATTTACCAAAAATAGAAACTGAAAACAGGAAAGCCTAATTATGTTTATTAGTGTATTCTGGAGCCCATTTCCCCACAAAATGTACACACAAGAAGTCTACCCTATATATTTTGAAGGTTCTGGTAAATATTAAAGCCTGGTTTTAGTGTAGAGTATATGAATGAGTATGCTTGCAGAAATTAAAACAATAGCGAAACAAAAAACTGCGATAAATGGAAATACAAGGAAAAAGTGGCAACATGTCAGATGGTGATCATAAAGTCAAATCATTCATGGTATCAATGTGTATCACAATCTCTCTCTCTCTCCCTTGCCCAAATCTGATGTGCTGGAAACACATTTTCGAATAGCCTCTTATTCACCTACCTTCCACTCATTGCTTAAACAATGTTTTTCAGTCTGCAGCCCTGTTACCAAAAGTGGTGCCATGGGACGTCTTAAGATTGTCTCTCCGCTAAAATGTCTGTGTTGCCGACTTATATACAATATCCCAAATTTCTTATGAGAAAAACAGGCCCACGTGGTCTGTGATGTAAGGTGTGAAAAAGAAACATAGAATTCTTGTGCACATTTGAATAAATGCATTATGCAATCATGCTATTGAACACATAATGTAGGAAAGTAGGATCTGCTTTTATGGTTACCCCCACTTTTTGCCTGGTGCTATGCTGTTTCTGACTAGTCTGACTGGGATCCTGCTAATCAGGACCCCATTCTCTGTGTTTTCTCCCCTAAATTGGTATGGTAAGTACTTAGGTACATCCCAGATTGGACACTGGTGTACCCTTATCAGTCCCTAGTATATGGTACCAGGGGTCCCCCATGGGCTGAAGCATGCATTATGCCACCCTTGGGGGATCACTCAAACTGTAACTACAGGCCTGCCATTGCAGCCTGTGTAAGCTGGTGCTAGCACCACTTACAACAGATATAGGTTTCCCTACATCTGAGGTCACTGCACTTATAACCTATATGTCACCCCTAAAGCAGGCCTTTCAATCCTGAAGGCAGGGTGCTTGGTTCTAAGTTTGAGGGTGCCCCTGCATGAACAGGACACCCCTACAACGTTCAGAGTCCATTCTACTGGGTTGTAAGTGCATCAGCCATTATGATACATAGAGTGGCCATGCGTCATTACGCGATGACCAGATCGTTTTCCCACCTCGCCGCCAAGACCTGGAACACCCTCCCCATCCACCTACGGCAGACCCAAGACCTGCTGACCTTCAGAAGACTCCTCAAGACCTGGCTTTTCGAGTAGTAGCAGCATTGCCCCCCCCCCCCGCCAGCGCCTTGAGACCCTCACGGGTATGTAGCGCACTTTACAAATGCTCTGATTGATTGATTGATTGAGCTCTAAACTGGCTGTAACGTACCCTATCATGTTTGGTATCAAACATGTTGGAAACCCCCACACTGTAAACGGTGTGGGAGGTATGATTCCATGCACTGTAAAGCTCCTCCTGGAAGCCCTCAGTGCTCCCAGTACCAGTCTGCTAGAACAGGACAGCGCAAAATGGATGCTGCCGACCAGAGACATAATTCTGCCCTCCTGCTGCTGAGCCAACCTCGAGCAGGGGAAGGCAGAACAATAGACATCCTGTCACAGGGAGGTGTGACCACCTTCCAGACAGGGTTTAGTGTATTGGGGCCGTGTGGGAGCGCTTGCCAGCGCCACTCAGTCTGCTTGAGGTGCACATTTGGTGCCCTCCTTTCACAGTCCAGTTCAAATTAGCTCAGGGAGCCGTTGGTTCCCGCTCTGGTGTGAAACTAGACAAATGACATGGGAGTATCCTCCACACTGTCCGACCCCTCCCCTGGGAGGGAACCCTGAATCATCCCAACCCTTGCCTCAGGGTACTTAAGGGCTTACCTGTAGGTGGGTCCCTAGATTCATCGTCGGACAAGATTAATTTCAAGACACCACTTCTTCTTCGACCGTCTGGGCACTCTGGACTGTGCTGGACTTCGCTCTGGGCATCAAGACTGCAACTAGGAAGACTCCTGCTGCTCCTAGTCTCATCGCCCTGCTCGTCTGCTGCAACGTCCGTGCCTGTGCTCCATACAGGAACCTTCCAAGGCCTGTGGATATCCAAGACACCTGAAGGAATCTCCCTTGAAGTGAAGGAGTCACTTCCCTGCATCTGCAGGCACCGCAACAAAGCTGACCCATCTGCTGATCCCAAGCTCCCATGGACTCCGAAAGGCTCAGCAACACAGGTGGTAGTTTTTCACATCCCTTGAGGCATGCCCTGTCCTCTCACCAAGTTTGAGGCCAGTATCCCTCGTCGGAGCCGCAAGAACTGAACCGCTGTGCACCACATCAACTTGCTGTTGCAAAGGCTTGTTGGCTTCTTTCCTCCAATATCTTCGGGCTCCAAGTAGCCCCAACCTCCAGCATCTCCTGTGACCGAGATCTTCATCCTCACCTCATCACTTGCACTGTGGGCCTGCATCTTTGGTGAGCTGCTTGAAGTCCTCTTGCGACTCCAGTGCCTCCTGCCTGTGGGTCCTCTTGAGGGTCTTCTTTGATTTCTGCAAGCTCCTCTGATTGCTCGGGCCTGCCCTGACTCCCCTGCTTGTGGTGAGCCACCTGGACCTTGCTGGTCCCGACACTGTACCTTCTTTGCTTTCCACATTGTTTGCAGTTGCCAAGGCTTGTTGGTGCTCCCGACGATCACCGACCCCTCAACTCTCGGCACCCAACGTGGGACAGCTCGTGAATGGCTCCTGGTCTTCCACAGCATTGTCTGGTCCTCACAGCTGCAGCTCCAAGGTCACGTCATCTCCCCTGCAGCACCCGACATCGGTGGGCATTCGTCTGCCGTGCCTCCTGGTCTCTCCTGAGTGGCATAGACTCTGTCCCCTCTGCTTGCAGGTACTTCTCACCTTGAATCCACCTTTGGGTTCCACCCGATGCTTTCACCTTCTCCAGCAGCAGCATCTTCCTGAAGTCTCCCATTGAGTTTGATGGCGGTTTCCGATGCCACTTCACACCTATGCACCCGGCTTCCCTGGTGTAGGTATCCTGGTTCCTAGGGTATCCACGGGTGGGGTGGCTCTCCAACCTTCTGTCTTCCATGGGGTTTCTTCAGGGTCCACTGGGAAGGGTCCTTCTTCTTTAAAATTGCAACTGCGACTTACCTATTGACTTGTATTGAGCCTGCAGTCGTATTCCCACTCTGCACACGGCCTCCGTGGGGTTCCTGGTTACTTACCTCAGGTGGTTCCTTGGGTCCCCGTCACTTCTACGTCTTCTGGGTATAGTCTTGACTCGAGTCGATGGTTCACATACCACTATTTCAGTATATGGTTTGGTCTCCCCCTGGTGACCACTGTGTATTTGTGCTACTTACCTGTTTCTATTGAAAAGTATTGTGTGTAATGTGTATATCTCCGGCTAGGAGATATCTGTATGTGTTAGTGAGTGTCTTATAATAAATACATATTTTTATAAATACACTATGTGGTTCTTTTGCACTTAATCTATACCAATAAGATTATGTTCTGGTGAAACAAGCTGCTTTACACTCCTTCTGGACTAACCCTGGAGGCTGCTCTCCACAGCTACCACTTGGAGAGCTTTCTAAGGTTATTTAAGACCTCTTAAATCACCATAAGGGTTGTCTGGATTGGTGCAGGGTGCCCACTTACATAAGTGTGCATCATATACCAAGCCAGCTTCTCACATATAACATATGAGATATTGATGCTCTAACAACCTATAATATAATATGCAGAATCAAGTGTTCATAAACGATAATAACAACGTGTGCATGAGTGCATGAATATATAAATGCTATGAGGGGCTCACATGCAAGAAAAATACAAAGAGCACAACACACCTCAGTTGATAGGGCAAGTCTAAGGAATATGTCTCCATTGAATCAAGGGGCTTATTATATGTGATTAAATATCAAATGTGCATTGATAAAAGCATAACCCACAAGCCTTATTCAACTATGCCTCATGGTGTAAAACCAAAATTGGATAATCATTAAAAGCAAGAAGCTGGCAGCAAATGGCTACACAAGAGCAAGAAGCAGCAACTGATTCCTTTCTCATTTTTAATTGAGTTCATTTAATTCTGAATTGGATGGCATATTGAAAGGTGAGAATTCCAGATTAGCAGTGTAAAAGACGCAATCTAAGATTGGAGGCGATGATGTGTGACACGTCATGCTAGTACTGGAGGACGTAGGAGATGCATGAGAGACTGGCTGCATGGGCGTCTGCAGGGAGGGTAAGGGAGTGCTCGCCGCCCCCTCTCCCGGATTTAATCAGATGGGGAGATTTCCCACACAAATGAGCTAAATTTTTCTCATTTGTGCGGGAAAAAGCACTACTCACTGTGGGATCACTCACTTGCTGCCTTGTGTATTTAGAAAGAGCAGCGTAACACTACGGCCACCGCAGTGTTACGCTGCACTACTAGTACGGTGCTAAAAACAGTCTAGGTCATGGGTGGTGAGTGGGTCCTGGTGGCAGGCAGCTACCACTGTGATTGGTAATTGAGCGCTACCCATGACAGTGCGAGTTTATAGCCGGTCCCCTCCTACCCTGCAGAAGCCGCCTCATCTGTCCCAAGTTGGACCAATCTGCGTCTGACCTCCATCACCTCCACAAGCTGGCCCACCCAGTGCCCACCACGGCATGGCCCCCATAGTTAGCAGGCTCGCGCCTCAGAGACAGACAGGACAGAGAAAAAGAAGCAGTGTGTGTCGTGTGCTGCAACAGTACTCTGAACAAGCCCCGTTCACTGTGGCTCGTGGCGCATTTTGGCCCCCGGCCTGCAGCATAGTAACAAACTTCCCTCATAGTTTGCTGCCTGGCACTGGCAATTTGAAAATTAGGCTGCGCTCAAGCATGTCACCAGCAACACGTTTCGCTGTAGTGGGTGGGTGCCACATGGCTATGGTTCCTCTAGCTGTGTAATAGTGAGATAGCATGAGAAAGAACAAAGAAAGGAGAAATATGGAGAGAAAGAGATAAACAAGATAAAGCAAGACAGGGCAAGGGTGAGAGAGAGCAAGCGAAAAGAATAACAGATAGAGCAAAAGTGAGACAAAGGAGCATGGATGGAATCAGAAAAGTTGGAGAGAGAAGGAGCACATGATAGAAAAAATAAGAGAGACAAAATAAAGTGAGACAGCGAGAAATACCAAAGAGAAAGACCAAAAAAGGGAGAAACACAATGAGACTCAGTGGCTAAAGAAAGAGCGAGGCACAAAGAGCAGGAGAGAGCAATTAAGAGAGGAGGTTATCTCAGGTTGGGCAGTTTAGAAACAATACCCTGCGCTAATGAGAAAACAGGAGAAGCAGTGAAAACCGAGGGAAAACACTCAGAAAAACAGGGGAAAGGAAAAAGAAAGCAGTAAAATATGAGGCAAAAGCTGGAGAAAGCACTCAGAAAAATGGGGGGAAAGGAAGGAGAAAGCAGTAGAAAACTAGACAAAAGCAGGAGAAAGCACCCAGAAAAACAGGGGGAGAGGTAGGAAAAAGCAGTAAAAAAAATTAGGCAAAAGCAGGAGAAAGCAGTGGGTTTATCTTTTGTGCCGCTGGGTTATATCTGGTGTTGTGGGGTTATACCTGGTGATGTGGGATTATATCTGGTGATTTGGATGGCATCCAATGCCAAGGCAAGTGCTGTAAGTTTATAGCAGGTGCTGTGGCAAGTGTTTTGGGTGCAATATGGTGCTGTGGGTGCAATCTAGTGCTGTGGCAACTGCTGTGCATGGAATGTGGTGCTGTGGCAAATGAAATCTGGTACTACAGTAAATATATATATATATATATTATATAAAATTATATAAATTATATATTATATAAAATTATACATATATATGTATGTATATATATATATATATATATATATATATATATATTATCTACTGGCGGTCGCCAGTAGATAGTTATAGTTAGGACCTATTTTCCATAGGAAATTCGCAACATTCTATTTCCAATACCTTTGGCGCCGGTTGACGAATCTTCGCAAATTTTCAAAACTTATGGCCCGCTCCGGTCCGCTCCTATCTTGAAAGTTTCGGGTGATTCGTCAAGCGGGGCCGAGAAAAAGGGGGTCCCAAAACGTGTTTTCCCCATGCAATTTTCCATAGGAAACTTTAGACACGGCTACAGCCTGAACTGCTGAACGGAATTACACCAAATTTGGCAAAGAGGTAGTTCTTGGTTCAGAAAGAACCCTTTTGTTAAATGGTGTAAATCCGTTCAGTAGTTGCTGAGAAAATCAAAAGTAAAAACACATATATATCTATGGGCACTGAGGATCCGCGCACCCTCCCGATCACGAGCCGTATGCTAATTGGCTGTCAACACTCCAAACCAGGAAGTGTTGGCAGCCATCTTGTGCCTCGGTAGAACCGAGGCACAAGAAAAGAGAAAAACAAGTGCGCAAAACGCAAAAAGGGGGTAGGGTAGAAACACCCTGACCCCCTAGGCCTGCTCAGGGGGTCCCACAAGGACCCCCAGGTCCCCAACATTTTTTATTTTATTTTTTAAATCGGCGGGATGCGCTTAGGATGTGCGGATCCCGCCGTGAAAAAAAAAAACGAAGCGCGGGCTCCCGTGCTTCGTTGTTATTTGGCCCCCAGGTGGGCCAACTCCCGGGGGTATGCGGGGGTTTATTAACATATTTTGGGGGGCCTCTAAGGCCCCCCCAAGCCCCGGGGACCGCCACCCCCCGGGGCTTTGATTTTAAAATGGTGCGGGAGGGCACTCGGCCCTCCCGCAGACCCGGGGACCGCCACACGCACCGGGGACCGCCACCTCCCCGGGGCACTAAGAATTTTAAATTGGGGGTCCGTTTCGGACCCCCAAAGCCCCAGGGACCACCACCTCCCCGGGGCTTTGAACATGTTGGGAGGGGGGCCGCGCGGCCCCCCTCCTGGAGCCTGTGATGGCCCTGGGGACCACCACCCCCCAGGGCCGGCTCCTGCAGTGTACCGGGGTGCCTACCCCGGGACACTGCTGTTTGCTATGACAGGGCGGGAGCAGTCATTTCAGATGTCATCAGTGATGTCATCAGTGATGTCACTGACCATGTCATGAGTGATGTAATATGTGACGTCGTCAGCAGTGCATTGCGGGGGCGCGAGTTATAGTTAGCTGAACTAACTATAACGGGGAATTTCTCTGGTTTTGTACGAGTGAAATGTCCAACTAACTATAACTGTCCCTAAAACCTATGGTTTTTTCAGTGAATATATATATATATATATATATATAATTTTTGTGTGTGTGTATATTTACCCACACACACACTTTTCCTTTTTCACGTTTCTATTACTGCATTCACACAGAGCTGTATTGAATAAATAGTGCATTATAGGAGAGTTATTTGAAGTTCACAAATCTCATCTTACCAATATAGCTATGCATTATGCAAGGAATGCTTGGTTCTCCTTGCAGGACAAATTTAAAGGGATTTTTCAACTCCCTGAAACTCATCTACAAATCACAGTTTATTCAATACAGCCCGGTGATGAGCAGAGTATTTAATGATCCCCATTTCTTTTTAGAAATGGACATCCACAAATTTATTTTAAAACGAAAATTGGATGATTTAGAATCAGGAAGCAGGAAAAGAATCTAGACATTGTGAACAGGAGGCAGAAGAAACTAGCATAAGCAGTTCTGCAGGTCCGTTTCCGCTCCGACAGTATGTAGCCATAATGCTGATGCTCCTGTAATAGATATTGGATTGTATTTTAATTCATCAAAAAAACTAACAGATGATTTTAAATAAAATCTACTAATAAATATGTATACCCCACCCGAAAAGTATGTCTTAAAGAAGGATTCAGGTGGACCACGCTGTTTTTGTCATGTGTGGATTAATCACTATTCACCATGACTTAGCTACTCTCCACAACTGAAAGGTGTGATTTGCAAATATTACACAGTTTTTCCACAGCCAGTTCATCATGGGACACAAGGAGTATTCATAACCACGCCTTTCACTAAATATCAAGACTTCCATGAAAGTGCACGCAACCATGTTTCATCGTCTTGGCATAAAAACACACAAGTGGATGCAACTCAGTTTTTGGCGATCAGAAAGAAACCAGAAACAAGTATTGTTCGACAAATAGATAGCTTTATTAAAAGGCAAGTTGAAGTGGGAAAAAAGCACAACCAGAAATGTGCAAAGTCTGTACCAATTTCACATTGAAGCAGGAGATGTGATCCTAAAGAACCATCTGGAAAATGCACCAGTTAATGCACGTTATACATCAGTTCGAGTTGAAAATGAATTGATTACATTATGTGAAGAAACCTTAAGAGAAGGTCTAGTATCCTTAGTCATTATGTCAAATGGATTTTCAATCATTGCTGATAAAAGTGCTGACATACACTCAAAAAAGAGATGTCACTTGGAGGTGTTTTGTAGATACAAGTAGCATCGTAGCTGTCATCAGAGAAGAATTCTTTGGATTTGCAACCTTTAAAGAAATGGGTGCTATCTCAATTACAAATATGATTATGGATACATGTTCTAAATTTGGATTAAACTTAGAAAAACTCCATGGCCAAGGATATGATGGACGCTCTACCATGGCAGGAAAGGAAGGTGGTGTAGCCATAATAAAGAGAAAATATCCTAAATCTGTTTTTGCTCCCTGTCCTGCATATAAACTTAATTTGGTTGTTAATGACCTGAATGCTGTTCCTGATATACGGAATTCTATTGGCACAGTGAAAGCCATCATTAAGTTTTTCTGTGAGAGCCCAAAAAAAAGCTCTCTTATTCCCAATGTGCCATTGCTGAATGAAACATGATGGACAGCCAAATACAAGATCATTAGAATTTTTAGCTCAAACTTTGAAGAGACTTTTAAGCAATTAAGCTTACTGGTTACTACATCATCATGGAAAACACGTCGGGATGTACATCAATTGCAATGTTCCTCAAGCACAGTGAACTTTATTTTTTGCTTGTTCATTATTTCAAATTACTCATCAAGATTGGAATCTATAAGCCAGGCTCTCCAAGCTGGTCAGCCTAATATCCACAAGGTGTGTAATCACGTGCAAGACCTTCTCACTGTGTTCCGTGATCACAGACAAAAATCAGAAGAGCAATTTAAGGAAACGATTTCAAATGTTTCAAGAATGGCAAAAAAATGGAACATCGAGGTTATTTTCCCAGACAGTGTGGCTGGCAAGTATTTAGTTCTAATTTTGGTTCCTCTTCTGTGGAAGAATACTATAGTGAGTCTATTTATGTGCCATACATGGCCTCCCCCATCGCATCGCTAGAAAGCCGGTTTGGCAATGAAAACAAGAACAATTTCAGTCTGTTCTCACTTTACCCAAAACACATGGCAAAAATGACACTTGAGCAATACAAATGCCAGATTGCAAACATCAGAGGAATTTACGACATTGAGAACCTGGAAGCCGAAGCAGTCACATGGTTTAAGATCTGGTCAACGAAGGATGAGCAGTTTGACAATCTATTTCTGTATTTGCTAAACTACACAGATTTATTTCCATCAATCCGGCAAGCAATTCTCATTGCTCTCACATTACCAGTGACCACTTGTACAGTGGTAAGGTCTTTCAGCACAATAAGAAGGGTGAAAACCTGGTTGAGGTCGATAATGGGAGATGATCACTTATCGGGTTTGTGCATGATGAGCAAAAATTGATGAAAACAAACAACAGCTGACTGAAAAAGTAATTGATACATTTGCACAAGACCACAGACGGTTACAGTTCCTTTATGGAGATCATTAACCAGTGAACAAAAACTGTATAAAACTACTCATTGAAAAATGTGATTGTTAAATTTGAGCAAGAATGTAGATGCTTGCAGTTCATAGCCTGCAACAGTTATCCTTTTTAAGTTTATATGTTTAATTTTCCACTTTGGATGAGAACAGTTGTTATTTTATTTAAGTTAATATATTTAATTGTATTTATTTTAATATATTTAAGTTAGTACATTTTCAAAATAAATAAATTTGTCATATATTTTCATTGTCATTCTTTCGTGCACATTAACACTAAATGCAGATTTGACATTTTTTTTTATAATTCAGTTATAGTGCCTTGATCATGTGTGTATGAATAATGCGTTGCATTCAATAGTAGTGACATAAAAACAGATTATAATATGCTAATCAGACAATGGCAGCTTGATCCTTCTATTAAGCTTTTGCATCAGGTTTCTCAACCCTTTGTATGGGTCCTAGCTGCACCACATTCAGGGGGGCCCCATTGAGCCCAAGACCAATGAATGTCTGTGCGATCTGGGAGACACCGGAGTTCCTCATGTCATTCAGCAGGGGGCCACATCATTTTGCGTTACACCACTAGGAGGGAGAGGAAGAGCTGAGGGATGCGTAGGACTATGTGATTGTGGGAGGGGCAGAGGCCCCCTCTCTGCTCACCCTACACCCGCATAGCCCTTTCTCTCACCTCATCCATCTTCATTTAGCCTGCCTCCTATGAATATTGATGTTGATCCTGTCATTTGTTTTCTTCTACAGAGGTACAAAGTTATCCATTGCTAGTCTTATTGAGAATAACTCTAATTAGTGTTGATGAGAGAACATGCTGTTGAGGTGCCTTGCTGTGTGTGATGACTTCAGGGAGTGTGTCTAATGTGTCCATTTGTTGTGGGGCAAGGTATAAAGCTAACAATGTGGATGTTTTACTGAGGTGGCAATGCTTAGCGAAATGTGTGACTCTGTGCTTTCCAAAAGAATCACAGACCTTAGAATTTACAACTGAGGTAATGTTTACCGTCCAAGAAAATTACCCAAACTAGAGTACAAGATTGTCCCTTGAAAGCAAATTTGGCCAGCAATACTGATCTAATAGTCAAATAGTCATAGTGTAAGATCTTAAAGAACACACAGAAGTGATTAGAGGATCTTCCCCCAAGCAAACTGTTTTATAGTTGGTACAAAATGCTTGAGTTTGGCAGTACCTTTGGCATACCTCACTAGTATAAAACTGACAGAGCTTTAAGATACTTATCGCCTCATTTACAAGGAATGACGCATCGTTGCACTAATGCAGTGATGAGTAAAAATAACTTGCGCTGCAGTAAGACAGTTTACGGTGCCATGGATTGGTCGTGTTTACAATATGGGGCACCATGGCGTAAGGTCCCAAGGTGCGTCAGAAATTCTCACTCATCTGTGGGAAGGATGGTGCAGCGCATCTGCCCTCAAAGTGACGCACGGCTGAATTTGGGTTTACAACAAGCTCAGCTTCAGCAATGCATCACAAAACAGAGGCGATGCGTCAGTTCTGACTGACGCAAATAGCTTAATGTGTGGGGACAAATGTAATGAACTGTAAAATAGTGGAATAGTCACCTTCTACACTATTACATTGGACCTGGATGTAATGCAGACAAGTATGAAGTATGGCTATGTGCCACATTACAGTGGGCCCAGTCTAATTATGTGTACTTAGAGGCCTAAGTATGACACTTCCATGTGAGTGGATACAAGTATATGTTGTAATGTAAAGTGGTAATTCATGTGTTACCTTCCTTATGTGTGTACTTACCTGTTGTCCTTTGGAGTAGGCTTGGCTGGCCTTGGGGACTCATTGCTCCATGGAGATGTAACAATCCTGGCCTGTCCCTTACATAGAGTACACAACGTCACAATGCCTTGCTGCAGTGGATAATAATATCATAGGTGCCATGGTCCCAGGTTTGTCAAAGGGTCCTACAACATGATTGTCACATGTGTAGACCTACTACTAGTAGAGGGGATGTGATTTAATACTTTGTTCCAGTGTGTAAAGTGACTTCAGCTGGACAGATTCCTATTGAAAAGCCACTGCGGCATTTCCGACGCCTGGGTTGTAGAGGCGTGGGAATTTTGATGCATTCCAGGCTTAGTGCGACGCATCTCAAAGATGCGTCACCCATTAAAAAAACGTGTAAATATCACTGTGTCAGCTCTAAGTGGGTTCCGCCTACCCTGCATCCATTACAAACTGTGTGGCGCAGCCGATTCCAGCGCAGGTATTTTTTGACGCAGGCCTACAAAAAGTGACGCATTGGACCCGATATGTTGTCTTGTAAATATGGGACAATTTGGAGCAGAGATTACGCCGCCGATGAATAAAAAAAAATACGCAACAGCGGTGCAAGATCCTTCAAAGTGAGGCCCTTACTTTTTGCATGTAATAAATATTGACCCATTATAGTTCCTGATGTGTAGTTTTCAGTGCCTCTTGGGAAAAAGGCTGTCCCTTTCTCATTAGCTGGATAGACTATATCTCATTGACATTCTCTCTTTCTTCTCATTCTCCCTTCTCTAGCGCACCCTCCTTTTAATTATCTTACTCTCTTCACCTGATCCTCCCTCTGTTCTGAGTCTCTACTCTTCTTCTTTGTGCCTCCTTTCTCTCACGTTTGCTTGCCTTCTCTATCCAGTCTGCCTTGCTAAAACTGTTTCCTTATCACTGTTTTCCTTCATTTTCTCCCTCCCCTTTCTTTACCTTCTGTTTTTACTACTGCTTCTCCCTTACACCCCCACCCCCTTCTCTTCATCTTTCATTTTCTCTTCACTCCTTCTGTCCCTCTTCCCCTCGGCTGCCATTCTCATCATTCTTCTCTTTCTACCCAATATTCTTGCCTGTAGCTCTATATTTTTTTCTTTTCTCTGCCCCTTCCTTCTCTGACTTTTTCTCTCTCCTTTTCTCCCTTTCTTACACTTTCTGTATCGCCTCCATATTTCTATCCCTTTGTTCCTGTATCGCTGCTTTCTTTCACTTTACCCTCATTTCCCCCTCTCTCCAACATATTCTGTTATCTCTCATTGTCTGCTCTTTTCTGTATGCCTCCTTCTCTTATTTCTTTCTCACTCTCCATTTTGTTCACATCCCATCACTTTCCTCATTCTTTTTCCATCTTTATCTCCCTCTGTCTATCTTTTCTATGAATCTTTAACTCTTTGTTCTGTCACCCTCTTCTATCTCTCTTCCTGTTTTTCCTGTTTTTCCTTTCTCCTCTGCTTCCTGTCTCTCAACCTCTTTTCTTTCAATCGCCACCATTTTCACGGCTAATCATTTTAAAAATAGTTCTTAATAGTGCAATAGTGCTCACCGAAGCCCTAAGTTCACTAGTAGAGCAGAAAAACATGACTTGAACATACACATTTTTTTAATGCACTTTATCTGATATATTTAAATTCTTATGAAGCATTTTTTTTTTTTTTAGGTCCGCCATTAGCCAACACCTTTTGACTTTTACTAAAATGTATATAAAATACCTTACTTATAGGGGCTTTCATACATCTCTCTTCATCTATTGGTCTGTTGTTTCATTCTTATTTCTTCCGCTCACTATAGCATAGAGCATGGGGCAATTGCTCAGCCCTCTTTAGCCATTGGCTAACTTCACTGTCATGCATGTCAATTCATCAAAATGCCTGGGGTAGCGAAAGTGACATCACACGCTCTTTGACCTTCACTTTCACTAACACACACATGCTTACACATACACACATTCACACTTACACACATACTCTCACATAAACACATTCTTGCCCGCAAGCACGCACACAACATACATTTAAAAGCATTTTTTACTTTCCTCAGCTGCCAGGGAGAGTCATATGTCAGTTAATTGAACTCCATTTTTATTACACTAATAGTGAAATATATATATATATATATATATATATATATATATCACAGCTCCAAGGTTAAGCTTTTATTGGGTATGGACACAGCAAGCCAGCAGAATCCTTTCGCAGCTGAGCAAACCGTTGTACGCCTAACGCGTTTCCGAGTCGTTAGACTCCTTCATCAGAGGCCGCGGTGTGCACAGAAAGCCATTCTGGTGCCGCCCCTTCCCTTTTTGTGCCTTGATTATACTCCCCGAATGGGCTGCTCTAGATGAAGCTGTATACTGGCTGATGGGAGTTGCAGTCCCAGAATGTTCGTGGCAATATTCTGCGGGAAAATTTCAAGCCCTGGATGGGCCTCCACTGGAGTGGCACGTCCTCAATCCCCACTGCTGTTCCGATAGGGGAATGACATCTGGTATCCCCCCTGGCCCCCTTTGACAAGGAGTGGTGCGATCTCGGCGGCCAGGGAAGCCGCCCAAATATCACAGCTCCAAGGTTCCCTCTGGAATGAGACGCACTCGAACAGCAGTGTGTGCTCAAAGCTTTTATTGGGTATGGGCACAGCAAGCCAGCAGAATCCTTTCGCAGCTGAGCAAACCGTTGTACGCCTAACGCGTTTCCGAGTCGTTAGACTCCTTCATCAGAGGCCGCGGTGTGCACAGAAAGCCATTCTGGTGCCGCCCCTTCCCTTTTTGTGCCTTGATTATACGCCCCGAATGGGCTGCTCTAGATGAAGCTGTATACTGGCTGATGGGAGTTGCAGTCCCAGAATGTTCGTGGCAATATTCTGCGGGAAAATTTCAAGCCCTGGATGGGCCTCCACTGGAGTGGCACGTCCTCAATCCCCACTGCTGTTCCGATAGGGGAATGACATCTGGTATCCCCCCTGGCCCCCTTTGACAAGGGGTGGTGCGATCTCGGCGGCCAGGGAAGCCGCCCAAATATCACAGCTCCAAGGTTCCCTCTGGAATGAGACGCACTCGAACAGCAGTGTGTGCTCAAAGCTTTTATTGGGTATGGGCACAGCAAGCCAGCAGAATCCTTTCGCAGCTGAGCAAACCGTTGTACGCCTAACGCGTTTCCGAGTCGCTAGACTCCTTCATCAGAGGCCGCGGTGTGCACAGAAAGCCATTCTGGTGCCGCCCCTTCCCTTTTTGTGCCTTGATTACACGCCCCAAATGGGCTGCTCTAGATGAGGCTGTATACTGGCTGATGGGAGTTGCAGTCCCAGAATGTTCGTGGCAATATTCTGCGGGAAAATTTCAAGCCCTGGATGGGCCTCCACTGGAGTGGCACGTCCTCAATCCCCACTGCTGTTCCGATAGGGGAATGACATCTGGTATCCCCCCTGGCCCCCTTTGACAAGGGGTGGTGCGATCTCAGCGGCCAGGGAAGCCGCCCAAATATCACAGCTCCAAGGTTCCCTCCGGAATGAGACGCACTCAAACAGCAGTGTGTGCTCAAAGCTTTTATTGGGTATGGACACAGCAAGCCAGCAGAATCCTTTTGCAGCTGAGCAAACCGTTGTACGCCTAACGCGTTTCCGAATCATTAGACTCCTTCATCAGAGGCCGCGGTGTGCACAGAAAGCCACTCTGGTGCCGCCCCTTCCCTTTTTGTGCTTTGATTACACGCCCCGAATGGGCTGCTCTAGATGAGGCTGTATACTGGCTGATGGGAGTTGCAGTCCCAGAATGTTCGTGGCAATATTCTGCAGGAAAATTTCAAGCCCTGGATGGGCCTCCACTGGAGTGGCACGTCCTCAATCCCCACTGCTGTTCCGATAGGGGAATGACATCTGGTATCCCCCCTGGCCCCCTTTGACAAGGGGTGGTGCGATCTCGTCGGCCAGGGAAGCCGCCCAAATATCACAGCTCCAAGGTTCCCTCCGGAATGAGACGCACTCGAACAGCAGTGTGTGCTCAAAGCTTTTACTGGGTATGGACACAGCAAGCCAGCAGAATCCTTTCGCAGCTGAGCAAACCGTTGTACGCCTAACGCGTTTCCGAGTCGTTAGACTCCTTCATCAGAGGCCGCAATGTGCACAGAAAGCCATTCTGGTGCCGCCCCTTCCCTTTTTGTGCCTTGATTACACGCCCCGAATGGGCTGCTCTAGATGAGGCTGTATACTGGCTGATGGGAGTTGCAGTCCCAGAATGTTCGTGGCAATATTCTGCTGGAAAATTTCAAGCCCTGGATGGGCCTCCACTGGAGTGGCACGTCCTCAATCCCCACTGCTGTTCCGATAGGGGAATGACACCTGGTATCCCCCCTGGCCCCCTTTGACAAGGGGTGGTGCGATCTCGGCGGCCAGGAAGCCGCCCAAATATCACAGCTCCAAGGTTCCCTCCGGAATGAGACGCACTCGAACAGCAGTGTGTGCTCAAAGCTTTTATTGGGTATGGACACAGCAAGCCAGCAGAATCCTTTCGCAGCTGAGCAAACCGTTGTACGCCTAACACGTTTCCGAGTCGTTAGACTCCTTCATCAGAGGCCGCGGTGTGCACAGAAAGCCATTCTGGTGCCGCCCCTTCCCTTTTTGTGCCTTGATTACACGCCCCGAATGGGCTGCTCTAGATGAGGCTGTTTACTGGCTGATGGGAGTTGCAGTCCCAGAATGTTCGTGGCAATATTCTGCAGGAAAATTTCAATCCCTGGATGGGCCTCCACTGGAGTGGCACGTCCTCAATCCCCACTGCTGTTCAGATAGGGGAATGACATCTGGTATCCCCCCTGGCCACCTTTGACAAGGGGTGGTGCGATCTCGGCGGCCAGGGAAGCCGCCCAAATATCACAGCTCCAAGGATCCCTCCGGAATGAGACGCACTCGAACAGCAGTGTGTGCTCAAAGCTTTTATTGGGTATGGACACAGCAAGCCAGCAGAATCCTTTCGCAGCTGAGCAAACCGTTGTACGCCTAACGCGTTTCCGAGTCGTTAGACTCCTTCATCAGAGGCCGCGGTGTGCACAGAAAGCCATTCTGGTGCCGCCACTTCCCTTTTTGTGCCTTGATTACACGCCCGAATGGGCTGCTCTAGATGATGCTGTATACTGGCTGATGGGAGTTGCAGTCCCAGAATGTTCGTGGCAATATTCTGCGGGAACATTTCAAGCCCTGGATGGGCCTCCACTGGAGTGGCACGTCCTCAATCCCTACTGCTGTTTCGATAGGGGAATGACATCTGGTATCCCCCCTGGCCCCCTTTGACAAGGGGTGGTGCGATCTCGGTGGCCAGGGAAGCCGCCCAAATATCACAGCTCCAAGGTTCCCTCCGGAATGAGACGCACTCGAACAGCAGTGTGTGCTCAAAGCTTTTATTGGGTATGGACACAGCAAGCCAGCAGAGTCCTTTCGCAGCTGAGCAAACCGTTGTACGCCTAACGCGTTTCCGAGTCGTTAGACTCCTTCATCAGAGGCCGCGGTGTGCACAGAAAGCTATTCTGGTGCCGCCCCTTCCCTTTTTGTGCCTTGATTACATGCCCCGAATGGGCTGCTCTAGATGAGGCTGTATACTGGCTGATGGGAGTTGCAGTCCCAGAATGTTCGTGGCAATATTCTGCGGGAAAATTTCAAGCCCTGGATGGGCCTCCACTGGAGTGGCACGTCCTCAATCCCCACTGCTGTTCCGATAGGGGAATGACATCTGGTATCCCCCCTGGCCCCCTTTGACTTTGCGTGTTATGCCTTCTGAACCAGCGCTTGGAACTTGCTTGAAATAATACCAGACGTTTCTGTGTATTTTAGGAACCACCCTATTACTTCGTTTTTCTTTACTTGCTAGATTCATCCTGTCACTGCGAGGGATCTTTAGACCCACAGTTTGAATACAGATGCTCGTGCGTGCATGTTTGGCCGTACTGTCTCCCAGAACTCAGTAAGTGACATATCAGTACGGGGATAGATAGTGGTTGCCCCCACCTGAGGGAACAGTTCGCATTTCTGATTCTGTGTTTTTTCTGCATCTAGGAGCTCTGTTGAGCCCACTCTCTTTGAATATCCAGCCGGATTGAACGCGCTGGTGGCCTGATTATGTAATCCTTACCTTCTAGTATGAGCATTCACTACCAACCTTTTTTAAAAACACCCCCCCTAACACGGAGTATCCAATTACTTCTAGGTGCTCCCTACTCACACAGTCCTGATGAAGACCCCATTCTAAGGCTTGAATCACCTTTGAACATCCCAGGGGTCGAAACGTTGACTACTACTACTGCACAAGCCCTGACGACTGAAATTCATTATCAGTGCTTTATAATGCGATGTGTTTTAACTGGAACTATTGACCTGTGATAGGCCGGAATGGTCTCACCATGAGAATTTGATGTATATATGTCACATCACCTTTCCCCTGTCCGCTACCCTCACTCACTCACTTTGATCCCTAATACCCAGACCCTTTCCTTCCCAACACGAGAGCACCTTCTTTTCAAAAATACTTTATTTGATTCTAGATGCAAGAGCAACTGCGTTGCCAAAACTAAAGTGAATATTGCTTTGAAAATAAATTGCATTCACTGCAGACTATGTAAGATTGGTATTGTGAATGCTGTTATTTATTTCTTTTGTTTTGAAAAATTGTTGCTACTGTGACCAACTGTTTACTGTACTGTCACTGTATTCCTGGCACTGATTTTGCCACCTCTGAGGCCTAGGGTCGCAAAGGCAGTCCCAGGGGTTGCAAGGGGCAACCCAGGGATTGCAGCTGCGACCCCTGTCCACCCCTAAATGAAGTTCATGTTCACTGTGAGCATCGGCATTGTGCTCTTTCAGAGCAGTTCCATACAGTGCCAGGGATTGCTATAGCAAAGTTGCTTTTGAGACCCAACAATAGTAGCTGTTAACGAAATCTTTTTATATATTGATGATTGTCCAGCAGCTCCCCCCCAAAAACGTTTCACCAAAAAAATGACAAAACAAGCATTGACAAAGTCAAAAGGCTGGTGGCCAACGCCAGACCTATTGGCTTTGCCAATGATTATAATGTGTTGTACTTTGTTCCTGTTGCCACCTCAACTTCCACATGTTTCTTGATTGCACATTTATGGTGATGTATGATTATGTAGCATTTGCTCCAGCAGATTTCTGAAGTTCATTCATTGATACAAATTTTATAAATTTAAGAAGGATGAAAGGCTGTGAAGCCCCTGTTGAAATTGATAATTGTGCCCTATAGGGTAGACACTGATTTATGCAAAAATCACAATAGTGAACCATATACCCACAGTAGGCCGTGGCAAAATTTTTGTTACATAGACGAACTGTTTTGAAATTTACAAATTTTGTGTTTAAGCAAATTTTCCAAAATTTCTTGCCATTTCATGTGATAGTGTGGAAATTCTTATCCTATCTCGGGTACCTGTTAGGCGTGCAATATAATCATGTGTAGTCCGCACCCGCACATTATTCATTGTGTAGAGATGCTTGAGGTTATAGAAAATGTGAACCAATAATGTGTACAGGTAAAAACTAATTTGATTCAATGTGAAGTTTGACAAGTGGTATGTGGAAGTGTAGTGAACATGCATAAGCTGATGTATCGCGTTCACATAGGGCATTAGTGATTTTGAATGTTTATTTAGTAGGTTAATCATGTAAGTGAAATAACGTAATAATATAGTTATTGGATGTGCCTTCTGAAACGTTAATTATTTTCCAAACCCATTGCTATGCTTAATGTAGTGCCCTCATTATTTTAGCCTAAGTTGTAGGCCTAAGGCCGCAGCACACTTGAAATTCTCATTTTTGAAATGGATGCTTCGATTCTCATGTAAATTGTAGGATGCTGTTTCTTTCTTACGTTTTGCATTGCAGGTGGAGTTTCTTAGCGAAGAGTATGGCCTTTGTTTCTGTAGCTAGCAGTGGAATGAAGAAAGTTACAGTTAGCATGGCCTGGAGACAATAAGGTGGAAGGAGGTGCTTTCGCACAGGAGTAGGAAAAAGAATCTAGGACGAATTGTTGCAGGGGCGAACGTGGAGAAGACCATGGAAAAGTTTCAGCGTCATGGACATTTTGTGGTTTTACTTCTCACAGAGCACGTGCAAGAAAGGCATTATGGGACCTTTGCCGAATATCATTTTTAGAATACAATGCATTGTGACAGGGACAGTGCCGGACTTCCACTTTGCATTTTGATCGGAGAGCACCTGAGGGCTAGTGTCTCCTTTCCTTGAGATTAGCTTTATGCTGCTTGACCTATCACTTGGTGGAGAGACCTCTTAGGAAGGCTCCATCGCTGACACCTTTTTCTCTCCCAACTTTATACAATTATTAGGGATGTCACTTCTAGAGTTAGTGTAGGGATAGAAATTAACGAATGCTTTTCTCTTGTGAAGCATCGATGCAGGGAAACTTGGATGTCTGCTTTCTGATTACCAGCATATTGATTAATGAATTTATTGTTCTTTTCCCGCTGCTAAAAAGAACCATCGGAGAATTGACATCGAAGGGTTTCGAAACAGATGGGTCCAGGTCCTTTCACATGAGTGCAAACCTTTTCTTAGTTTGCGCCCACAGGATACTGGTCTGAGTATAAAATGTATTACAGGGACAGCAAAACCACAGTGGAGGTATATTTTTCCTCAAACCAGTCTCCTACTGGATTCTCGTGTTGCTCTTGTACACAAGGCATGCCCTCACATCCAATTTTGCATCAAGATACAGGGCCAACTATATGCAAACATTACTTGCATTTTGAAGAAAATGTAATTCCGGCCACTCCTACCCCAATTGTAACATCATACTATGTGTATTAAATACAACCCTAAACCAGAATGTAAAATATATTTTGTACAGTTCAAGTCAAAATAGTGACACTTATTATGATTGTCCTTGAATTACTAAAACAACATGCAGACTACTGTTAAGATTTTTTGGGGAATGTGACATGCACTTTTAGTTGTCTTTGGAAGCAAACCTCGTTTCAGAATATTATCATCATTTGCTTTGCCATCATTTCATATCGATAACAGCTTCTCTTTTCCGCTTTTATTGTAAATGTGAGCAAGTAAGGCAGGATATACAGGTCAGTCGCTGGGTGGCTACATCTGCTATTTATTTGATATTTAGGGTCACTGTTATTTTATACACATTTAGTTTATTACGTTTGTTTTTAATTCTGTTGTCTCGTTGTTCTCCGTGTGTTCACTTTCTCTTGATCGCCAATTTAAATAATTAATTAGTGCACTTTCTCAAGTTTTCACTTGGTGTCGCTTCAGGCCCATGAATGATATAGCTACCTTTAAAAGTATCATCCTTAAACTTCAGCGATTAAGAATTAAGAAAAAAACCCTCAATCAAATATTTACAGCGCTCTGCGTTGCACACTGCCTCTTGCCTGTTTCTTCCAGCTTACTGAGCCTCTTGTGTTGCTAACGTAAGAAAAAAATCCTTTATAGCTTGTATTACTTCATCACCTGGTGTATTTACACGTGTTTATTGAAGGCCCCAAAGCATTTTCAGAAATGCCCTTCTTCAGAGGGTAAAATTACTCAAGACAGACACATCCCTGCGCAGTAATCCGAGAGGCTTTTGGCGGCGTCACGAGGATGAGTACTGCAGATATGGATTGAGAAAAAAAGGATGACTTTTAATGCATTTATAGCAAAAGACACACTAATGATGGACAGAATGCGCATTCACACCCAGTCAACAGATCTAGGTTAAATCCATAGTTCTTTTTCTCACCTTGTCACCCCAGTTTGGACCCACCCATATGCAAATCAGTCTTGACCCTGCTCCTCATGGGAACAGTCCAACCCAAACTGCCAAGCCAGATCCTCCTTGGATCAGAAACAAGCATCCTGGGACCGGTTTTGAGCTATCACCCCTCATCAGCCAGGCTAGCTTGAATCCAGTGGCACAGTGAGCCCAGGACCCAAGTCTGGGCATACCCAATGCACTTAGGGCAAAAAAGCAAAAGACACACAAATGATGGACGGATTGCGGAACAAATCAAACATTCACCCCCAATCAAGAGATCTGGGTTAAATCCATTGTTCTTTTGCTCAACATGCCACCCCAGTTTAGACCCAGCCATATGCAAATCAGTCTTCACCCTGCTCCTCATGGAAGGTCCAGTCCAACCTGCCAAGCCGGGTCCTCCCTGGATCAGAAGCAAACATTCTGGGACCGGTTTCAGGGTATCACCCCTCTCAGCCTGGCTATCTTGAATCCAGTAGCACAGTGAGCCCGGGTCACACGTCTGGGAATAAGCAGCATCTGGGAATACTCGGCACACTTAGGGTGAGAAAGCAAAAGACACACAAATGGTGGACAGAATGCGGAACAATTCAAACATTTACCTGCAGACAAAAAATCTGGGTTAAATCCATCATTCCTTTGCTCACCATGCCACCCCAGTTTAGACCTAGCCATATGCAAATCAGTCTTCACCCTGCTCCTCATGGGAACTGTCCAGCCCAAACTGCCAAGCCAGGTCCTCCCAGGACCAGGAACAAGCATCCTGGGACTGGTTTCAGGGTATCATCCCTCTCACCCAGGCTAGCTTGAATCCATTGGCACAGTGAGCACAAAGACCCACAATTGATGGACAGAATACGGAACAAATCAAACATTTACCTCCAGACAAAAAATCTGGGTTAAATCCATTGTTCTTTTCCTCATTATGCCACCCCAGTTTAGACCCAACCATATACAAATCAATCTTGACCCTGTGCCTCATGGGAACAGTCCAGCCCGAACTGCCAAACCAGGTCCTCCCTGGATCAGAAACAAGCATCCTGGGACTGGTTTCAGGGCATCGCCCCTCATCAGCCAGGCTAGCTTGAATCCCGTGGCACAGTGAGCCTGGGACCCTCGTATGGACATATCTGGTGCACTTAGGATGAGAAAGCAAAGGTTTTCTCGCGCGGCCGGCACCTACCCAGCCGGACATCGGGGCATGGCCTACCTCATCCCGCTGATGCTTCTCTTTCCGCCTCTATAACCGCCTCTATAACCACCTCCCTCGGAGCTAATCGTCCTCCTGATGACTGTCCAGCCTCGGCGCAGTTCTGGGTCCCTCGGATGGCTCCGGATGCCCTCAGATTGCTCTGGGGCGTGATTTTCACTCGTCCGGGACATCGTGACGATTTGGCCGATGCCCAGTGGAGCCGCTTGGTTCGGCTATCGAGGAGTCCGGCCCGGGTTCTCCCGCGGCCGTCACCTACCCAGCTGGACATCGAAGCATGTCATTCCTCGTCCCGCCGCCGCTGCTGCTGTTCTTTCCCTCTGCTCCCTTCCTCGGAGCGAGCCGCCGCGGATGGCTGATGATGGGGCCAGCCATGGTGCAGCTCTGTCTTCAACGGCTGTCTGCCAGTCCTCGCTGCTGCCTCGCTGCCTCCCCATGCTGGCCGTCTGCCTGGATGTGCTCCGCCTCGTCCCCGATTTCCGAGACCCGAGAAACCTTTTCCAGGTATGGGGTGCGGGAGCCACGACCGGCGGACTGCCTATACCGATGCCCCAGTGGTCCCGAGCCTGCACGCCTCTTCTCCCTTCCACCCGCCTTTGTGACCCGAGAGACCTTTTCCAGGTATGGGGGTGCGGGAGCCACGACCGGCGGATTGCCTATACCGATGCCCCAGTGGTCCCGAGCCTGCACGCCTCTTCGCCCTTCCACCCGCCTTTGATTTTGGAACTGCGTCCTCCCCCCTTTTGACTCTTTTTTACACTTAAACCCTGCTCCCTGGTTCGTATCTTTGGACTTTTGGACCTTCTGACTTTTGCTCAGCCTGCCATTTTGTTGCTGGCCTCCGGCGACTCCCAAGACCCTGACCCACCACCTTATTTCGACCTCTGTCCTTTCCCCCTTTCCTCTGTTCTCCCCTGACGATCCTCAAACGTTTTCTCCCTCTTTCTGGTCTGCCTTAACTCCATCCCCCCTTGACTCCCTCCTCTCCCCTCACCCTCTCTCAGAACACTACTTTTGTCCCCCTCTACCCTCTCTACCCCCTATGATTTTTCCACTCTCCTTGTTTAAATCCGTGCCCTTCTGACTCTACTAAATTCAATCCTGCTCTTTGGTCTTTCTCTCAGGATTTTCGACTTTTGTACACCCCGCCATTTTGGTGTTGGTCTCCGTCGTTTCCCGCGACCCTGACCCGCCATCTTGTTTGACCTCCGTCCTTCCCCCCGTCCCTCCTGACCCCCCCTGATGATCCCCGAACGTTTTCTCTTTCTTGCTGGACTGCCTTAACCCCCACTCAGGTTCCCTTCTCTCCTCTCACCTTCTCTCACAATCCTTTTCTTGTCCCCCTTTGCCTCTTCTCCCCCCTAAGATTGGTCACTTTCTTTGTAATGACTGTGCAAAAATTGTTTAATTTATTGTAACTTGTAATTCGTTATTTGTGTTATTGTTCCTTGTAACTCCTGTTGTTCCTCTGTAAAGCGCTCTGATACCTTCGAGTCTAGCCAGCGCTATATAAAACTCTAGATAAATAAATAAAAGACACACAAATGGCGGACGGATTGCAGAACAAATCAAACATTCACCCCAGTCAAGAGATCTGGGTTAAATCCATCGCTCTTTTGCTCATTATGCCACCCCAGTTTAGACACAGCCATATGCAAATCAGTCTTGACCCTGCTCCTCATGGTAACAGTCCAGCCCTAACTGCCAAGCCAAGTCCTCCCTGGACCAGAAGCAAGCATTCTGGAACTGGTTTAGGGGTATCACCCCTCATCAGCCATGCTGATGTTTTTTGGCTGCTTGATGGACTAATTTATGTTCAGGTGGGCCCTTTTTACTGTTGACTCCTCTGTTATTTCCAGAAACCTTGCCTGTAGCAAGCGCAAATGCATGCAGTTTCCCATGTTCAAAGCTGACCCGGTTTGAAAATGTGGGCAACTTTTTCAGCTGATTTGCTAGAGGGGCCACTTTTATTTTGTTACCTGGGACTATTTTCTGTGCCAGTCCAACCCTGCGGGGGAGTACAATCTGCTATCCATGAGTGGCACAGGCGAGGTGCACAGCCAATCAGTGCCTGGCTTTGTATGTGTATTGAGAAGAGAGGCAAGTTGGAAGTGCCTCATGTACTGAACTGGAACTAAAAAATGTTATTCAAAACACTCAGTCCCTTCAATTTCCCATTAACGAAAACCCAGGACAGAAACAGTGGTAGAACCCTCCAAAGAGCCAAGTCCAGGAAGCGTCTGCTGGACCAGGGACAGAACCTGTCAAGTCTTGTGGAGGGCATGATAAGAGCGACCCTTTCCCACCCTCATTGTCTTTCAGACCAACAGCCCTGACGGCCTTATCCCGTGACGGATGTGGAGGCCAGCCATCCTCTGAGAGATTAAAGGGAGTCGAGATAGGTCAAAAGGTGAGCGCCATGAGGTGTGAAGGGAAAGAAGGAAGGAGAGGAATGACAGAAGGGAATAGCAGTTTTAAGGTTACTGCAAAGGATAAATAGAAATAGAGAAGGAGAAAGCTATCAACAGAAAGAAAATAAAGTAAACGAGAAGCTTGCGAAAGAGTCTGAGGTGTAAAGAAGAAAACAGAGGGGACATGGGTGGAAGAGGACTAGAGAAAAGTTAGTAGGGAAAAAGTAACAAGGTTAAGGAAGATGGGGAATAGACACAAGGGAAACGAGAAGAACCAAGGACAAAACAACGGAGAAATGGGAAGAAAAAAGAAGCAAAGAGGGGAGAAAGGGAAAGAAAAAAAGTGGTAAGAGAGTTGAGAGAAAATTAAGAGGCAGAGGAAAAAAAGAGTGGAAAGGAATATGAAGAGGGGTAAAATACCAAAAAGGGAAAGGAAAAATATATACCTGGGAGATAAAGGAGTGGCTAATGGGAAAGGCATAAGGAGTGAGGACAGAAACAATGTACCTCATTATAAAACAATTTGAGAAGGAGATTTATTGAATGCTTGTCTCCTGTCCCTGCCCTTATGCCTACTGCTGACTCCGCTGCTAGTCCACAGCTCAGTGGGGTGAGCACCGGCACTTATTTTTCTCCATTTAAAGCACTGGGTCGACCCGCCTGTCGTCCCCTCACCCTCTCAATGCACTATCTGTGCAACATAACAGATAGGCCATAAGAGGACAGGCTGAATGGTTCATTGTTAATAGAATGGAGTTTGCAAAACTTTAACAGCCTCATTATGAGATTTCTGTTATTCCTGATTGTCTGGGAATGAGAGTTAAAGGACAAATCCGGATCACAAGATGTGGCAACTTCATGGATCTGTGGTGTTTCTCTTGGAGACTCCAAATGACAACTTAATGGGTAGACTGGGACCTTTATTACCGATTACCTAAGTAATTGTTCACTTCTAGGGGGACCCCCAGAGTTTCACTTCTCATTTCCATGTTCCACATATCCGCAAGACCACGGCTGGAGGAAGATCCTTCTCCTACCTCGCAGCAATGACCTGGAACACCCTGCCCCTCCTCCTCAGGCAATCACCGTCACTGCCTCAATTCAGGAAGAAGCTCAAGACCTGGCTCTTTGACTGAACCGCAGTGCCCACGATGGATCAGCAGTGCCCCCCCAAAAGCCTTGAGACTCTTACGGTTGACTAGTCGCGCTTTACAAGACACTTCATTGTTTAATTGATTTCCTGTAACTCCGCCAACTGAGGATAACTAAAGCTAGGCATTACTAGTTGGACTGTGTAATGAAGCCTAAGTGGTTCATCAACTAAATACAATGTACATATTAGAGTTACATATATACAAGTCGTAAATTCACTCAAGATTACATTTTAAGAAGAGTTGAAGCGATATGGGTTGGACAATTATATATTACATATTTACAGAACTTCTCGACATTGCTGGGGTCTTGCGGTGCTCGTTCAGCCAGGCCTTCAGGGTGCTGTTGCATTCACGGGCGGTGGGTACCAACCTTCGCGTCAAGCATCGGCGCCTCCTCCGTCCCTCCACCTCCAGCTGCTGACGCTCAGGGCAGGCGGATCCGTGCCACAAAGTCAGGCTTCCCACCAGGCTGAAACACCCACAGTGCCACTGGATCCCAACCTCCACGCCGCAAGGTCTGTCCTCGATGCACCCCTGGAGGTCTCTCTCGCTACTTCATCACTGCTGCTGCTAGTCTCAGGCTCCAGGCCTCTCTCGGCATCAGGTCTCCTGTGCTGATGCGTCGTGCTCAGCCGCTAGTCACAGCCCTCCTCCACCATCTTGAGGGCATCACGCGTCTCTATGGCCATCTGCTGCTAGCTGCCAAAACCAGAGCTGTTAGTTTCTCTGGACATGGCACTCAGCACTGAAGGGTCCAGAAGGGTTCCATTGGAGCTCCCCGGCCCTTATCGCCTGCAGGATGGCATCGATTGGGGGATTCCGGCGGGAGCTCACCCTGTGAACCTCCCGCCGGAGCATCAGAGCATTAAGGTAATGCCAACAGCAGCACCCCTCTGGTCTTGCTCCAGCCTTGCGCGTGTTGAATAAAATGTGTAATTTGGCAAAAATTAGACATGCTACGCATAGGACTATCACACACTATTCCACTTGTCTCTTGTTTGCACCTGGTTTCACTTGGCTTTACGATTTTGCACAAAGTCAAGTTGTGTTATTATATTAGCTCTGGCTTTGCAAGAAAAGCTTTTGATGTTTGCTCTGTGTCTGGCTCGTCATGTCTCTTTTGCATAGATTAAAAGGGGGTTGGTGAGCAAAAGTTGATAAGGATGCCATTTGCGCTGCCATGGGCCATGCAATCACTCTTTCAAAATACAGTAAGGCTTGGTCTATCTTTCAAATTGTCCCCAGCCGTTGAATTGATGCTGCACCTCGTGAACGGGCCCGCAGATGCGGTGAGCTCAAGGTAAGTGTTTTTTTTGTTGTTTCTTTTTACTTTGCCTATCCTGTCATCTGTCGACTCCCCCGCCACCCACCCCGCTGCTGTTACCTGTTCCGGCCGCGCCTGCTTACTATAAAATGCAATTCACAAACCTATGAGTGGGAATATACACCTCCAACTCTCCTATTTTTTATGGGGAGATCTACACACACTATAACTTTACTACTTAGGCCCTAATTACAAGTGCAGGGCAAAATTCTGATCCATGTGCAAACCATTGTTTGTACCTTGATCTGAATAATAAGTTGTGTGAACTACTCTTGCAGTTTTGCCCTTATACATTCCAGCAGGTCAAAGCTGCCGAAATTTAGTAGGGGGGGAAGGAGTTTAGAGAAAACAGGTTACTATAAACACCCACCCACAAACAGCCTGAAAGGTGACAAAACAGTAGCAAATGAGCTCCAGGCCAGCCTTGGAGTAAATCAAGGGGAAACAGCGTTTACAACACATGCTTTAGATCGCATGCCATTACAACGCAGTCATTACAATGACCGCGTTGTTACAACGCGAACCATTAAATCGCAAGTCGTTACAACGACTTGCTGTAGGGGGCAGAAGGTGTTGGATTTAGAATCCAACACCTTCCCTGCTGTTGCACAAACTGGAGTAGGAAGAGTAAATTATACTATTCCTAAGTCCAGCAAGTCGTGGTAACGGCTTGCGATGTAATGGTTCGCGTTGTAACAACGCGGTCTATGTAACAACCGTGTTGTAATGGCATGCGATCTAAAGCATGCGTTGTAAAGAGATATATTCAAATCAAGCACTCACAGGTACTGCAACACACTCCCTTGGAAAATAATGGACAGAGGCTTAAAATAACTCCCCATAGCAAATAATGTTAGGTAAATTAAATTAATCAGACTTTTAAAATATGTAAAAATTAAAAAATCTATCTGAGAAATATATATATATATTTAAATAGATATATATAGATAGATAGATAGATAGATATATATAGATATATAGAGATAGATATAGATAGATATATATTAGCTAGTGGAAGTTGCCACTAGGTAATTATAGTTAGGACTACGTTTCCATAGGAAATAGATTTTTTGTTTGCTTATAATTTTGGCTCTGTTTGATGAATCTTCATGAAACTTTCCAAAAACAATTTTCATCCACTTCACCACCTTCCTGGAAAGTTTCATGGCGATCCATCAGCCAAGGACTAACAAAGGGGGCGGGGTCCCAAATGCACTTTCCGCATGCAATTTTCAATAGGAAAATTGAAAAGCGATAATGCAAATACAGCTGAACGGAATTACATCAAATTTGGCACAAAGCAAGATCTTGTTCCAGAAAGTATCTTTTTGGAGATTTAGTGTAAATGCGTTCAGTAGTTTTTTTTTTTTAATTATAGTTCAAAGTTCATGTATATCACCATGTGAAGGATCTGTGGATCCAACAGATCTAAAGATAAGATCTGATTGGCTGCCATCCACAAAGATGTAGCAGCAGCCATTTGAGAATGTGGGTAGTGATACCCTATTTTAAGCCCGCTGGGGTAGGCTTGGGGGGGGTCGGTGCAAAAATAATTATGAGGGGAGGGGGAGTGCAGCCACATCTCCCCAAGCATTTTTGAGGCACCTGGGACCCCATTCCCTGGGGCCCGAATAACTTATTATTGGGGCTTGGGGCCCCCTTTCCAAGCCTCTGTAAGGTCCTGGGTTCCCCATTCCCCAGGTTTGAATTCATGTTTTGGGGGGTGTACTCCCCCGAGCTCCTGTGAGGCCCTGATGATCCCATCCCCTGAGGGCCAGGGTTTTTATGGGGGAGGGGGACATTGGATTCCCCCCTTCCTGAGCCATAAAATGACCCCAAGAACCCCATCCCGGGGACCCGAACAGAGCAGTGTTTCAGGACACTGCTTTTCCCTACTCGGGAGAGTGCGGACAGGGAATACAAATGTAATTCCTTGCCTGCACTCTTCCAGGCAGGGGAACACAAAAACTGCTTCCTCTCGGGCAGGCAAAAAGCAATTGAGCCGGCTCCTGCCAGCATCCAAGATGGGTGCTGGCTGGGGAGCTGGCAGAGGCTTTGGGGACCTTGGGGCTCCTGCCTGCGGCTCCCAATATTTCAAAAAGGTGTGTGTGTCCTAGGTGGGCACCGGGGCTCCCATGGTATAACAATGGGTGGCACCCAGTATGGGTGCTGGCTGGGGAACCACAGGGGCTCGAGGGGCTTTGGGGCTCATCCTGTGGCCCCAAAGTTAATCTAAAGTGTGGGTGTTCCGGATTGGACTGGAACACCCCAAAAAATAAGCAAATAATTGTAAATGAGCGGCATGAGCCACTCATGTATTATTTACAGCTTCAAGCATGGAATGCCAATAATTCTGTGCAAGGGCTTTTTATTTAAATTTGTAGATACTGGTAGTGCCCCTAGAATGAGCAGTGATGTCACCAAGCATTTTGTTTAATGTGGAAGGCTGCAGGGGGCACAGCAGAGCCCTAGCAACATTAAAAAAACACAGTAAGTCTCCTGGGTCATTTGATCCATTACCTCCAGGAGAGCTTACCATAATTCTTAAAGCACTCTGATCTGGAGCTGTATGCCTGTAGACCTAAGTGCAACAATACATTTACACATGAGTAACATGTGTAAATTTACCTTTGAGCATAGGTCCCAGAAAGTGCAATCAATGGCCAAGTCAGTTTACTTGTTTGTCATTCTCTTCAATATTCAAATGAGTGACAACACTCATCAGAGGATATTTATACCACTTAAACTCATATATATATAAATGCTGTTGTATATTTAAACATGTTCAGGTAAAACAGGAGAATTTCAAAATACCTTGCATAGGTTTCTCCTGTTTACCTAAATGCTATTACACAACCCCTTAGGCAACAATATTTTCACTCATGATAGTACACGTTTGTGCAAGGAAAACATGAAGGAAATATGGTTTCATGGCAAAATAAGGCCCTTAATTTTGTGTTCTGTGGTATCCAGAGAAGCAATGAGCTGCTGCTATGAATAAAAGGTGTGTAGTGCAAAGTACTCTATAATAAGTGACAACTCATGTTGTAGCAAGAAACTACTATATTAATAAAACGAATGCTGTAGATCACCCTGAACCGCTCCAGGCAAGACACCGCTCCCAACCGACTCAACTCACAACATTCTCAAGAACCTGGTGAAGATTACATTCTAGAACACAGAATACATAGCCCCACAAATGCATTTAAATAACAAACCTGACCAGCAAAATACACGCTAATACTACATTGAGTTTTCCTCTTTTTTCATTTTACAAAGTAACCATACATCCCACCCCTAAAAGCAAAAAACAATAAAAAGAAAAACAGGTGAATTAAAAGTAATACCTAAAATATAACAAGAAAGATAAAGCATGACAGACATAAATATACTTTTTTTACACCATAAATAAAATACATGTGGTATGTTCACCCATGGTAAACATATGCATGCTTAATGGAATCTCCATGGTACTCTATGGGTTCTAACACTCCTTCTCATAGGTACTCCTGGGGTTAAAACATCTTGTGCACGGTTGCTTATGCCAACCTGACTACCAGTTGGTAAACCCTGTGCCTATGTAAAACCAACTTTGTGAGTTATATTATCAGTGTTTCATTCCTCAGGAACTTTTACTACATTGACCGTAGTTCACCAATTGAGTACCAGCAATCTCACAGCATTTCCACTCGCTTTGTCTATGACTTCTAGTTCAGAGAATTTCTGGTCACCTTTTTTGACAAAACTCAGTGAGAACCCAAACTCCCACCTTATCACTTTAATACTATTTTTGCCATCAATATACATTGTTTGTTTACTTTGAGCTTTCTTAACGTTGTGGTGAATAATGGCATCATGACTCTCATATAATGACTGACCTTTTTTAGAATTTTGACACCCAAGCTGGCCTAAATTGGGTGGAGGTTTTCTACCTTTAAGGGATTCAAATGGGGAAACACCTGTGGTCGAGTGTGGAGTGGTTCTGTAGAACCACAACATGGTTTGAACAGCAGTACTGATTTAACACTTATTTGTCAATGCCCACTGCACACATTCACCTAGAACTCGATTAAAGTGTTGTATGAGACCATTCGTCTGGGGTTGAAAATGTGAACTCTTCGAATGTTTGATAGAACTCTCTTTTTAAAAAACTCTTGACTTCCACAGACACAAACCATAACCCACTATCCGAAATTAGTTCCTCTGGGAAACCCTCACACATAAAAATGTCTTCAAGAAACACAACCACTTCTTTGGAGTTAGGTTCATTTATAAACTTGAACTAAGGCCATTTTGAGTAATAATCCATAAGGACCAAAGCATAACGTGTCAGTTGTGGAAGTACATTGAAAGGCCCCACTAAATCAATTCCAATTTCTTCCAGGGCCCTGAAGGACATTCAATGGGTAACAAAGGTGGTGTAGATGTTTTGAGTGTTTTATCACATGTAGCACACACCGGACACCCTTTAACCAGTAGATCAATTTCAGCATCCATTTGTGGCCACCAATATGACATGCGGACTCTCTGTTTAATTAATGTTGCACCACATGTCCCTCATGAGTTTTTTCTAGAATTAGGTGCCTTACATTCACGGGAGGTATTAATTTGTAAACTCTCATGTGTAATCCATACTCTACGGTCAATTCATCATAAACCTTGAAGAAAGGTTGAATATTAGGATCCAACGATCTCTCTCGAAGCCAACCTTACCTAACAAATTTCATCACAGCATTCAAAACCATGTAATTTGCTGTAACGTTCTTCTACTCCACTTCAGTGAAAGAACTAGTACTTCTCACTTGGCCCGCCGCAATTAAACAACTTCATCTTCATGACTGTCAATCTCATCCTCAGTTTCTATGATAGGATTTCTTGACAAATAGTCAGCCCTCGCATTCCTCCCACCAAAAATGTGAATAACTTCAAAGTCATACTGAAGCAATCTAGCTGTAAACTTCACAATTCTTGGGGTACTGCTTTTGACATTGGTGCCCTTTAAAATAGAAACTAATGGTTTGTGATCAGTATGTAACAGAAAATTTCTGCGCCAGAGATAACTGTTAAACTTTTCAATGGCCCACCAACAGGCTATAAGCTCTTTTTCTATGACTGAATAATGAATATCGGCTTCCCTGAGGGCTCTTGAAGCAAAACCAATCTTGTGCTT
Source organism: Calotriton arnoldi (assembly GCA_963921515.1). Lineage (NCBI taxonomy): Eukaryota > Metazoa > Chordata > Amphibia > Caudata > Salamandridae > Calotriton > Calotriton arnoldi. The sequence goes on along the minus strand of CAWUFW010015851.1, from coordinate 255,805 downwards.
CTGTTCGCCTGACTTCTACGACAAAACAGCACCTACGCCAAATTTGCTTGTATCCACCATCAAACAACACTTAAGGTTATGGTTGTATGGTTTAAATTTACTTACAGCGGTCAACTGCTATTTAATGTCTGTAAACCCAATAGCACACTCAGAATTCCACCGGAATTCCTTTCTGTCTTTTAACAGGTTAGATATTGGTCTGACTCTAGACGCAAATTCTGATAAAAAGTCCAAGGAATGATTTGACACCTACTTTATCTCCTGGAGGGGTGACTCCGAATTTGCCTCTACCAATTCTGAGTTGGGATGAACACCCCCTTTTCCGAAATGACATGTCTCAGATACTTCATGAAAGGCATTAAAAATGTGCACTTCTCCCGTTAAAGGACAACCCCTACTTTGTGAGGACCTGTCTAAGAATGTGGTCATGCTCACTATGTACCCTGGCATGAATTAACACATCACCATGGAAGATGTGAACGTTGCTAATGCCTTTGAGTAAAGTGGTCATCAATCTCTGAAACACCGACACCGCCAATGCCAAGCCAAATGGCATTCGACAATACTGATATTTCCCCCGTGGAGACACACAGGCTGTCGAATGTTGTGACTAAGGTGCTAATTCACCCTGATGGTAAGCCGCAGCTAGATCAAGTTTAGTGAATTTTTTTTGATCCAGACAAGATAGACAACATTTCACTGATTTTAGGGAGTGGGTGCGAGTTCACCCAAATTTCTTAAATGAAGGCCCTAAGGTCCACACAATAGTACAACACTTGCCATGCCTGAATAGCGGAGATCCGGACACCGTGATCGGATTTTTCTCGTATACCAGCCCATAGGACCGTATGTATTATATCGGCTCGAGTCCTGGGCGTTAGAATTTTTCACTGTTACTTCAAAGCATTCCAGGAAAGCTCTACATGTTTTCGATTATACTATTACCAAGTCATTCAGCGGGCCATCCTGGATTCCTTATTCTAGCACTACCTTTGGATAGCGAGTACAGAGTAGACAATATCCATTTTAAACAATTGACTATTACTCCGGCCACAGATGAGTACAGGCCATCTGGGACCTTTCGTATTTTTAGTGACAGTCGAGTTCCCGGGATCGGGGAGTATCCATATTCCGTCGTGACGCACATCTTTCCTGTATCACTACCTTTGGAAAACGTTTGTTGTATACACTGTACAGAGCCCGATGCACTATACCTCATTAGGTTGAGTGCATTATTTACAGATGGTTGACCACTGATTAAAATATGAATCCAGCGCCCTGATGAAGGATGTTTAAGTACATGGTACTTCTGAAACGCGCGTCGGCGCACTTGTCTTGTGTTTGTATATTGTGACGTATATTTTTTCCAACTTTTTTCATTTCTGTACATTGTATGTTATTCTATATGCTTGTTTTTTGTAGTTTAGTGTATGACTATATTGTGTTAGTCTGGGTCTATTATATGTTTGTTTGTTATCATGGGGACATGTACAGCTCATGTATGGTTCTTCATCATGTCCATAGGGCTCTATCTCATCTAATGTATGACATTTATGTATTAAATTTCAATGTTTTTAACATGTATATGTGATATTTATATAAAAATAAAAATAAAAATATATTGTATGATATATAATTTTTGATAATAAAAAATAAAAATTATCAGTCTGTGGGGTATGTTATTTAGGATGATCAACGGAATTTGAAAAATCTAGTGGGGAATTGCTTTTGTGTTGTACTATTGTGTTTTCCCTGGTTTCTTCCCTCCTAAAGTATTAGTTTCAGGGACTCTCTCATGTGTTTTGTTCCTAAGGTCCACACACCCTCAATTCCCCCTTCGTCTTCTTAGCTACTACTAGAGCTGAAAGACACTGTGAGGATTCAGCAGATTCTATTATACCTTAAATGCGTAATCCTTCTAGTTCTTTCTCCAACTCCTCACGCACGCTAAAATGAACACCCCTCAACTTATGTTTTACAGGCATAGCATTCTCTTTCATTTTAATCTTATTTTTGAACCCAACAATCTTCCCTAGATCACCCGAGAACACTTTAGGAAACTCATTCAACAATGCTTCAATATCACAATATCACCGTTACTTGTTCCTTTGTGCCTGGATGTAGAACCATACTGAACAAAGGTGACATAGCTGTGTTAACTTTCCCTTTGTCGTCCCTTGAACGTATTGCATTTACTTGGTCTGCTGTTTTATCTTTGACTTCCTTTGCTGACTCAATGGATGTCTCAATGCTTTTTGTAATCCTGATGGTATCTGCCCTTGAAGGATTACCCATAGACGCAGTGACAAATAAACTGGTCTCGAATCAGCTGTTCTCCAAAATTTTCAAATTGGCATTCTGCACCCAACTTGCGTGGAACAGAAATATATGTATCAACATCCTCACTTATCTTTTGTTCTCTTTCGAATAACTTATGCCTTGACACCACTAGGATGGGTTGAACATCAAATCTTTGGACCAGTTTCTTTTATAGCCTCCCGGTAAACATCCAGTTCTTCCTCAGCGGCTACTGGAACATCAGGCAGATGCTTACAAGTAGATCTGCCTTCAAATCCTAAAGAGTGCAATTACTGTTACTTCCTCCTCTCTGGCCTAAATCTAGATTCTACAATAGCTCCTAAATACAACTCAAAGGCATCATATCAGTGTTTCCAAGGTATTGGTAGATCCCCTAGTGTTTCTTGAAAAGGCGGTGAAAGATTCGCTGACTGCATAACGACCACCACACTGGTGTTATTAAGCACACAACATACTTAACTGTGCCAGGAGAAACCTTTACCAGAGTAAACTTACGGTATAAAAACAGTGCTATCCTTTTTACTGATGAAGATTAACAAAATGCCCTTCAAATGTACTTATGAATGGCTTAAGTTAAGTTGTGCCAATCCCAGAGATAAGCACGTAAAATGTGTGTTACAAAACTCTGAAGCCCCTTTGTAACCAAAAGGAGACTCAACACAATGCAAAATGTAACAATTATGACTTAAGAACAGAATTACTGATGTAGCTGACTACGATTATCGCAGTAGTGCTGTGCCTGTCACCCGTGTCACTCAACATGGAAACAGCGCACGTAAAGACTGAACTCTTAGGACAGGTTTTAAACCATGCACCATAATAACAGGCCTAAACGTGGTGTGCCTGTCACCGTGGTGTCATATATGCAGCCTGTGTAGACTGACTGTTCCGGGAGACTGTAACAGACCAGCAGTGGTGTGCCTGTCACCGTGTTGTAATATGTACTGCCTGTACAGATTACTGAAGACTCGTGAAGACTGTAACAGAGAGCACTGAAGCTTGTGGAGACTGTAACAGGCCAGAAGTGGTGTGCCTGTCACCGTTTTACTGTTATCTAATTTATTTTAAAAATACTTCACTGCGTTGTTGTATGTATCCTGTTGTTTTTCCTTCTGTATCTTCCATTATATATTTATAAATATATAGCTGTTCTTTTTTTGTTTTTAGCACCTGGAGCACACTGCACACACTGCGAATCTCTTGACATCCATGTATGCTCAAGAAAACTATTCCAAAGACCTAAGAGGGCCGACAGTTTTTTCTAAGTTTCAACATCAGATTAGGCACGTTTTATTGTGTAGATGGCTGTCACAATAGTGCAAAATGCCCCCTTCATTTGGGAACATAGACGGTTCTCCAACAAGTTAAGATGGCCACTGGTAGATAACTTTGGTTCTGGCTACAGATGGACACACAGATCACAAGATGGCCGATTGGTAGGCAGCTGCGTCCGGAGGCTTCCATGGCTGCGGATCGCATCTAGCGTAAAACTTCTCAAAGCCGAGCCCATCCAACACCTTCCTGTCCAGAAACAGATGAATGACGCTACTTTAAACACTACTAGACGATAAAAAAACAGAAAAAAGAAAAGAAAAATTTGACAGAGGACCCCGCACGGTCCTACACAAGACAGTTTAGACCACTGAAGGATCCAAGCAGAGGCGGCCCCCGGAGACGCCGATCCCCTACTAGATTTTGCCGCCCGGGCACAAGGAGCAGGTCACTGACCCGACATCGATATCGGCCATAGGTGATCCTGCTCCAGTTGCAGCATACACTCAACAACTCTCCCCAACCCTGTACTGAGCCACATACCTAAGATGGCGGATGGGCCGAACATGCCTCAAATGCCTCTCCGGTTCCCATTGAGGTAATGCATGCCTCCCTGTGACTCTCTGCCTGATCGCAATCTGTATTACCCACCAGGACAGTGGACGAGCCAAGTAAAGGTGACCACCGGAGACGCCGGTCCCCATCCAGTGTACGCTACCAAGGTCCATGGTTCAGAGAGTCAGCTGCTTCAGGGTCAAGTTGACGATAAAACATCTGCTTAGGAGTTACTACTCAAGCTGCGAGAAATGATCAGTTTCTCCCCGACCCGGTATTGAGCCTCATGGTACTCCCAAAATGGCGGTTGGTCTTTCCATGCGACATATGCCTCTCAGGAGTTCTAATGTTGCATACCGTGCCCTCCTTTAACTCTGCCTGATTGTAACCGGCCTCCCCCTCTCAGGTTCCAAATCTGCGGTGGCAAATCTCACCTCAGTCATCAAGCTGTGCATTTCTGTCGATACTCGTTCAGGTCACCTTTTCAAAACTATGGTTTGGGCTCAATACAATTGGGCCTGATCATGCCGCTCGGGCCATTTGTCGCCTCCTCGAGGGCTGGGCACCATGACCGGGGTCTCTCCAATGCCTCACGCTTGGTTGCACACGCGTTCTGCTGAGGCATTCGTTGACTGGGCCCCCAGCTCGAGTGGAGCATCTCAGGGGCTCTTGTTGTTTTCTGGTGATTGCTGCCAGCCTCCCCCAGCGGTTCTGGCCCATTCTCATTGCTGGCTCTGTTGAGGGTGCTGTGGCGCTCTATTCCCCCTGCTGTCTCGAGGGAGGGGTCTTGATCCTTCTGTTTGATCTATCCACACCCTGTAGTGTCGGGTGTGCCCAAGGCCTCAAACGACAGAACATGAACGTCAGCACAGCTCAAAGCCCCACACACTAATATAGGCTGCAGCTCTCCCCTGAGCCTCATGTTCTGCTCTGCTCTGTATTGTGCGGTGCTGATACCTAGCTGATCCTTGACTCATCAATTCCCTACCAGCTAACTCGGGCTCTTCCCCAAATCCTTTGATTACTAGAAGTCAACTCTTCAAGACTCTTACTTTAACCGTTGATCAATACCAACAGTGGTCCGTCCATTTAGATGAAGTGGCTGGCCTCCGAAAATATACCAGGTGAAGTAAGGAGCTAAACCATAGGAAACAAGTTAAACGAAAATTACCTTAGTGGGCAAAATATATGGGGACACTGCATTCATGATTTGTCTAGGGTGGCTGCTGCTAGCATATCTTCAAGCACCGCCCCTGATCTCAGCTGACTTCGTCTGTTACCTGGGCAGTTCCTGAAGAGGGGCCACACCCGTAGTGCAAGCCAGTTGTCAAGGGTGGAAACTCTATTGCTCCCCTTGCAAGGAGTGCCTGGGCAGCATAACTCTGACAACACAGGGCTGGTCACAACTCAAGTTGGGCCTGAAGCCCCTGAACTCTGAGGCGTCTTGGGTTGGCATCTAGGAGCCAGTCCGAACTCCCCTCATCTCCCCCTCACCAGTCAATTTTAATCCCCTTGACCCACTTCGGCAACTGCTAGCACCCAATAACCCGATCACTTGATGCCCTAACCTGCAGGACAAAACCTGAGTGCTGCAAAGTAGCCTAAGCCTCCTACTGTTGTACACCAAACGGTCTGATAATAGCTGTTAATGAACCCCAGATCATGCGGTTATTGTCATCTTTGCCTATTTTATACTGTTATGCTACCCGTATAATATAATTTTATGTTTATACTGTTACTCTATGCCCACACTGTGACTTTTGCCTACTTCACCTCATGCGCGCACTAGCGACCCTGGGCCTTATCTACAACAAAGTAACTCAGCGCGGTGCCACAAGTCATTTGGCTGCGCCGCACTGCGTTACTTTGGAAGCAAAGGGATGCGTCATATCTACAACGATATGACGGATCCCTTTGCTCTCCCCTGCGCTGGCGCACAATGGGCTGCCATGCGCCGACGCAAGCACCCGTACACCATGGTGCAAGGGTGCCTGCATTGCGGGGATGATTGTTTATGTGCAGGAAGGGGCACCTTCCTGCAAAAAAACAATCACAAGAGGTAATTTCCTCTTTCTATGCGTGCTGCAGAAAAAACAAAGAGAAATGAAAACATTTCTCCTCGTTGCGCCTCCCGTAGCATTCTGACGCATTTCCAAGTTTACGATTTCTCATAAATCTGGAAATGCAGCAGAAGTCATTGGTGTAGTGTGGGACCACACGATGCAACACCCATGGCACTCCCCTTTCACGCATAGTGCTGCGTGTAAAGGGGCCGTATTTACAAGGACACAAAAAGCCACACAGGATGGCTTTATGTGTCCTTGTAAATATGGGGCAGCAAGATGTGCTGCCGGTGCATCACAAAAAGTGATGTACCAGTGGCGCAAGGGGCTTGTAAATAAGCCCCCCTGTTTTTATTGATGTCTACCAGTCCATATTTACCCCAATATCTTACTTACTCTGTGTGTGTAACCACTTGTTGCCTTGTTCCTCCTTATGTGCATTCCATACCACCCAAATAGCCGTGCAACATCCACTGACTCGAGCTAGCACCCCTTCACTGTTCTCTATAGGCACCCCTCCACAATTTTTTGTATGTAGGGCCAGCCCTAGACGCTACATAGCTGATGCGGAAACCTTTCGCTGCGGTAACCTTTCTCAACCTCCAAGTAGAGCATCCAGCACACCAGATCCCTGTCGGCCCCTGAATACAAAGGGATCTGCGCAAACAGACCTATAAATTCCACCACTACCCTTATGCCCATACTGTTATGCTACACCTATAATGAAATGTAATGTCTATACTGCTATTCTATGCCCACACGGTGACTTTTACCTATTTTACCTCACGCGTGCACTAGTGACCCTGTTTTTATTGATGTCTACCAGCCCATGTTTACACTGATTTCTTACTTACTCTGTGTGGGTAACCATTGGTTGACTTGTTCCTCCTTATTGGCATACCCCACTGCCCAAATAGCCATGTTACATCCACTGACTCGAGCCGGCATCCCTTCACTGTTCTCTGTATGCACCCCTCCATTATTTTATATATGTATGACAAACCCTAGATGATGCATAGCCTGCTGCGGATACCTTTCTCAACCACCAACTAGAATCTGCAGTACACCAGACCCCTGTCTGCCCCTGAATACAAAGGGCTGTGCGCCAACTGGCCTAAAAATTCTACCACTACCCCCAGCTCCTAGTTACCGTGCCCCCTATGGACCCTAAAAGAACAGCATACCCATCGGCTCTTTTCAGCGTTCAAGACTCCCCTTTAACTCACACGATTCCTAATAGATCGTGTCAACTTCCCCTCTTCACGCCTTCGACTCTAGCACTCTACTCTTCCCCAGAAGTGGCCATCATTCCTCCAGACCACTCCCCCCATCCCTACGTACATCATCATGATCTAATTGATTTACCCATGCTCTCATAATCCCTAACCCTATACCCCAACCACAACTCAGCCCCAACACCCCCAGCACTACACCCTACCATAGAACCATCACTATCCCTACACCCTGCCATGGCCTCACTCAGCCATCCCTTGGAAAGTCATGGTCCTAACTCCTTCCTTATTAATTTCCTGCCAAATCTCTCCAAAATTGACTCTTAAAACTACAAACACAAGCTCCTCAAAGATCATCCAGAGACACTAATAACAGACACCTATCACAGCGCAACACATGGATGCCGCAAAACAGACCTCACTTTCTACTCCAGAAAGCCTGCCAAATCGAAAAACTATTTCCTACAGAACCTACCCCTTTGGAGGAGTGATGGACGTATACATTAAAGTATGTAGATGGGGCTGCAAGTCAGATGTTTTAAACAGAAACAAACTTGTTTTTCAGCGTCACTATGTGGCTCCAGCCAAAGCCCCCAACATCCCAAATGAGCCCAATCTCACCATACCCCCTTTACAAAAATTTGTTGGCGAACTGTTCATAGCCATCCACAAAAACTGAAATATACTCATTCAATTCACAGAACACACCCTTTCCAAATGTGAGTGTCTCTTCCCCACTGTTAGAAATGGGGGTCTCTCGTTGGCAGTGGCTGGCCACTGTCCAAGTAGGGACCCTTCTTCCTAAGTCAGGGTAAGAGAGCCACACCCTTTGATAACCCCTGCTCAACCCTGTGGTAACGTAGCACGAGCAGCTAGGCTTATCTCAGAGGCAGTGTGTGAAGCATTTATGACCATACACAGTAACACAGTGAGGAACACTACAAAGGGACACCACACAAGGAGTTATAAAAAATAAGTATCTTTATATATAGACTTAACACAAGACCAATAACGATAAAAAGCCACAATACTGTCAAATAGGATCACTCTTGGAATGCTGCAAAAATAGTTCAAGTGCGCAAAGAGGAGTTCAGTTCAAAGCAGTGGTCTCTGCGACCCTTTTACTTACAAAGTACCTGGATTTCGTAGCAAAGTCAACAAATTGTCGCAAAGGAGCTGTAGCGATGAATTTCTGCACGCGAGGCCGGCGATGCGTTAAATCCTTGCCGCGAGGGAGGATGATGTGCCGATCTGCTGATGCGTGTGGAGACGATGCGACAAACTTCTGCACGCTAGACCGCTGGTGCGATGACTCCTTGCCGCAAGGGAGGAGACGAGGCGACGATCCTGTTGCGTGTGCGATCGGGTTGCGATGCGAAGAAATGGCGCTCCGCGAGGGAGCGACGATCCTGATGCGATAAAAATGGCGGACGCTCGGCGTCCGCGCTGCGATGTCGTGAAGCGATGATCTCGGTGCGATGACTCGATCTTTGGTGCACTCGGCGGCAGCAGTGTGATGATTTTTCGGGCGCTTTCGGCTGCGGCGGCTCGCAAACGTGCGTTAGCGACGATTTCAGCACTCTCTTCTCTGTAGTAGAACTAGAGGCCCTGGAACTCACAGGAGCCTCACCTGCAGATAGAAATCCTCGCTGGGAGGAATCAGGAGGCTGGTGGTGAAGTCTGATGTGCCTGAGACTTCAACAGGAGTCTAGCTCGCTCCTAGCCCTTGGGTGATTGCTTTAGCAAGATTAATAAAAGTTCTCTCAAAGTCCTTTTCCCTCTTCTTCCAAATCCAATGGTAACCACTGCAGGCCAATCCAAGAAACAGCACACAAGCACAAGGATAGTCACCTCCTGCAGATTCCTTCAGTTACACGGACAGAGGTTCGTCTTGATATCCAGGAGCAACACACTTTGTAGGGGTTTCAGCACAGATATTTATACCCCAAAAGTCTTTGTTCTCAAAAGCTACAAGTCACTGAGCCTAGCCAGAACCAGTTCTGGTCAGTCCTGGAGCACTTTGTTTACCAGGCTGCATCCTTCCTTTCAGGAAGAGGGGGTCTGCTATCAGACGCACAGTGGGAGGTGGAGCCATCATTCACCTTGCCAGGCACAGCCCTATTCAAGTCAAGGAGCTACCCCTCCCCATACTCCAAACACAGATCTCTCTATTCAACCCAGGTCTGGCTCAGCCTGCCCTGTCCCTCCAAAACCAGACAGCCAATACACATAACAGCAGAGCACACTGGAAGGCTTAGGCAAGAAAATACCTACTTTCTAAAAGTGGTATTTTCAAACACAGAGATATAAAAATAAACTTCACTAAAAGATGTATTTTAATATTCTGAGCTCAGGCATACTAAATTCGTTTTTCTACCATGTTCCTGGGGTCAGTTAGGACTATAGCATGTAATAGTCAAACTGCCCATTCTGGCCTATGGGGAACAGGTAGCCTTACAGTAGTGAAAAACAGAAATTGGGTGTAATTCACTACCAGGACATGCTACACACACCAAGGCATGTCCTACCTTACACATACAATGCACCCTACCATAGGGGTGACTTACATGATGCCAAGGGAAGGTTCAGGGGCTGGGAAGTGGGTGCACTTCACAGCCAAGATGGCAGTTCTGGACTGCACACAGACTCTGCAGTGGCAGGTCTGAGACATCATTTACAAGCTGCTTCTGTGGGTGGCGCAAACCGGCGCTGCAGGCCCACCAGCAGCATTTGGTTTACCAGCCCTGGGCACACACAGGCCACGCTACTAGGGACTAACAGGTAAACCAAATAAGCCAATCATGGATATACCAATTCACATGTCATCTTTACACAGGGAGCATTCGCGCTGTGGCACTGAAGGGCAGTGGCACAGCGCCCAGAGCATCTAATACCAGCAAAAACAGGGGGACAACAGCGAAAAATGGAAGGGAGACCCACGCCAATGGTGCCAGGTCTAACACCCACCCTCCTCAACTCCCTATTCCCTAACTCCAAACCCACCATCCCTCTCACCAGTGATGAACTTGCTCTCCTCCCTCTCCCCATGCAGCTGAACCAGTGACCAAACATCCCCCTTCCAGCAATCCCTACTACACCCTACACTCACCCCCTTACACCTGACACTTTCACCCCAACAATCCCACTATATACTGCATCTCCACTCACAACCCCGGCCCCAGCCCTTTAAGCCACGCAACCACTACTTCAGCAACCCAATCACCAACCACACAGGCTCCTTTATCCCATAACATCGGCCTAGTCTCAACCTCTACCCCAACCCAGACTACACCGTGCACCAGTCCACCCCAATTCCTTACTCTGAACCAACCACAGCCAAAATGACCCTGTCAATTACCCGTCTGGAACTTGAAATGAAAGCCATCTAAATCACTGCATTACGTAAGGACCTGAAGTCAAACACTGGCACTGTTTGATTTGTTTACCATAAACCCACCCTCGAACACCTCTCAATCTACCCCCTGGGGGACTATCCCTCTCAAACAATACCATCTCAAACCTAGGTGTGCTACACCTGAAATGTCTCATAATGAAGTAGAAGCCCTGCTCAACTCCTATGCCACTGCCTCCAATAAACCCTCCTACCCCAAAATCCTGGTCATCCTCAGCACAATCAGGCTCCCTATCACCAACAGTTCTCCCAGACCACCACCCCAACTCACCTTCATCCAACTCACACAATCCAAACCGAAAGCACCAAACATATAAACTGCATGCTCCTAAACTGTCGGTCAGCATCGAAGCACGCCACTGAAATAGCAAAAACCATCCTACTTCACAAAATTGACTTATGCTTTCTGATAGAAACTTGACTAAACAACCACACATCAGCCATCTTGGACTCCTCACCCCACCAGGTTTCTCAGTCATCCGTCGCGACCACAACGATCGCTCCGGAGGTAGCCCAGCAATCATACACAAAAATGTCCTCCACCTTACACCCTTCCACACAACTGAATATTCAGCCTTTGAATACCTCTGAGTTACCCTACTCTCTAAAGGCCCAAACCCTTTGAAACGCCACATCATCTATCACCCTGCAGGTGATAAGCATCAATTCCTAGAAGAATTAACTGAACTCATTGAAAGACTCTGCAGACATTATCCTAGGAGACTTAAACCTACACCTGAATGATACCAACGACACTACGGTGCTAGACTCCTTCCTAGAATTGAAAAGTCTCTCCCAACACAGTAAAAAGCAAACCCACAACAAAGGTGCAACCCTTGGATCTATCATCCCCAGCCACAATGACATATCCTTCCACTCCATCCTTTCCATGGACTGGCCTGACCACCACCTAATATTTTTCGAACTGAATGTCAAACAAACTAAGCTCCGCACCCAAACCCACCTGCGGAAACATTGGTCAAGAAACCTGCACCAAGTCCAAAAAGCAGAGCTAAAATCCCTAATTAGTTCCCAAATCATTCCCCTACCCAAACTGATAACCACCGATGAACTCACTTGACACCACAACACTAAAATGACTGAACTCCTTGACATGATCGCCCCTCTGAGACTCAAAAAATCAAGAAGTGCCCCTTCAGATCATGGTTCAACACAGACCTTAACAATGAGAGGTGACAACTCAGAATGACGGAAAGAAAATAGAAAAACTAACCTAGCTCATCTCTCACTCCTCCGAACAGAATGCCTAAAATATAAAAACACATATACAATGAAAAATCCGCCAACTAGACCATTTCAGAAACCTCCCCAAAGACCTCTTCAAGATCATTAAAAACCAAACCTCCTCCATTCCCTAACATCCTACAGATGCCTCCACAAAATGATGCAAAGAGTTCGCTAAATTCTTTGCAGACAAGATAACAAACATTCCACTCTCATTAGAACTCCTCCCCCTGCTCCTACCTACAAAGACCTCAACTCCAACACCTGCCCCACACACACCCCCTCACCACATGATGTCGATCTCTACAACTCCAACACCTCAAAACACCAGATCCACAGAGTAAACTACCTCCATCCAAAAAACAACGCAAACTGGTTTGAATTCGCAACCATTTCTGAAAAGGAAGTCAGGGAAATACTATCATACATAAAGCTGACCTCCCACCTCTCTGACCCACTCCCCTCCTCCCTCGTAAAAATACTCAGTCACATCATCGCTCCAACCTGGACGAATATCATCAATTCCTCCTTATGCATCGGCTCCATGCCGGCCTCCCTTAAACTTGGCCAAATCACCCCCCCATCAAGAAGCCTGAGGCCGACCCCAATGACCTCAATAATTACAGACCCTTCACCAACCTCCCTCTACTTGCTAAAACCATCGAGAAATGTGTCCTCTCCCAATTAAACAACCACATTGAGAAATTGAGTTTACACAACACATTCATATCTGGATTGAAGAAATGACCTACACAGATTCCTCGACGAGGGGTATGCCTGCCTCCTCATCCTCATGGACCTCTCAGTGGCCTTTGATACCTTCAACCACAATACTCTTCTCAACATCATCAGACAATGGGCAGGCATCAGCGGCTCCATTCTACAATGGTTCTCATCATACCTGAACAGAAGATTTAACATAATCACAATTAACAGTTCCACATCGTCAGTAACAACAGTACCCCAAGGAGTCTCCCAGGGATCAATCGTATCCCCTACCCTCTTCAACCTCCACATGGATCCTCTTGCACAGATCCTGAAACAACTAGAATTGCCTACCATCTCTATGCAGATGACACCCAAATCTATTTCAAAATCGCCTCACTTAAAAAAATCCAACATCTCAACAACACTCTCTCCCTGAAACACACTTGGCTCAACAACAACCACCTAAAATTAAACCCTAAAAAACCAAACTCCTCCTCATCCAGCCTACAAACAATCCAAACCCCATCCACCAATAGCTCGACAGTCTAACTGCTCTAAACTGTAAACTATCTACGTCCAACTCCGTCATGTCACTTGGGATTACTCTTGACAAAAGCCTGAATATGAAAGAACATATCAATGCCTCTGCAAAAAGTGCATTCTACACCCTAAAACACATTAAAAAAATCAAAACATTTATACCTTCTGAAGATCTGAAGACCGTAATCCAAACTCTGGTCCTATCCAAGCTGAACTAGGGAAACACAACGATTACTGGCCCTCCAAAAAGCCACCTTCTGGCAATGAAGTCCACTCTCAATGCATCGGCTAGACGGATATCTGGAGAGAGATGATTCAATCATATCACTCCCACCCTAAAGAAAGTCAACTGGTTACCAATTGAAGCGAGGAGTACATTCAAAACCGCCTGTATAACACACAAAGCTCTTTACTCTGGAAACCCTACCTACCGCGCTAACAAACTCACTAAAACAAGCCAAAAAAGACCTCTACGTAGCTTGTACTGAAGGGCGGTAGAGTTTTTTTCCCTGTGCGCAGCCGAACGTCCTGATCCCACTGTTGTGCACACCCACTTTTTTTCCTCAGCACCTGCCGACAATCTGCGCGTTTGGCACCTACCAGCGCCGATGATTTCGATAGCCCTTCACAGATGTTTCCAATTACAAGTACAGTGCAGAGGTAATTTTTCCTTGACGAGCTGCACTCAAAACTTGATGCGCTTCGCCAGTGTGGGTTCTGTCTGTCTGGGGTGACCCCTGTTCACTCGTCGCCACATAAAAGTGGCAACCCACATTGTAGCAAGAAACTACTTTATTAATAAAATAAATGCCGTAGATCACCCCAAACCGCTGCAGGCAAGATGCAGCTTCCAACGGACCCAAACTCCCAACATTCTCAAGAACCTGGTGAAAATTACATTCTAGAACACAGAATACATAACCCCACAATTGCATTTATATAACAAATGTGACCAGCAAAATACACGCAAATACTACATACTCATAAAACTGTTTAACTAGAGCAAATCTATGTGCACAGTTAAAAAAAAACACCAGGCAGAGAATGATGTGAAAATTCAACTCTATCAACATCAGCACACATCTATATTGTTATTGAAGCACCTAAGCATCTTCTTAAGGGGAGGATGGGTCAAATGACCTCTGGGGTGCTCTCTGAAACACAAATGAAGGACTCCAACCTGATCCTTGGTGGAGATTGCTCAGAAATAACTTAATTAATGCCAGAAGAGTCTCAGAAACTCCATTCCTCATTTGTTTAGCGTTATAATCAGAACATCACGGCCCATTGCCTCAACAGATGCCCAAGACCTATAGAAGAAGTAAGACTACCTCGTGTCGTGACCTCTATCTTCTGGATCCAGTTGCATAATAAATATATTTTAAATATTGGACTCTATATATCTATCTGGAATAAAAGTAAAGAAATTATGTTTTGTGAATGAAAATAAGGACTGAAACCAGCAAACACCAAAATACACAAAAGACGTAACTGGAACGGCTGGAGTTTTCCTCCCAATTAATTATTTACCATGTGTAACTAGGTAACTCGAATTTTCTATCCTGGGTGTAAATGACTGCCCAGCCATCCTAACTATATAGAAGTACTACACTCAGAAGTCATCAATTTCTCACAGGTCAGTCCACCTCTGATTAATTTCAAGGGTTAACTTCAAATCTGTTGAGCATTTGGACCTCCCAAGTTTCTCTATGGATGTGGAATGCCACACACATCCCTCTATCGCATCTCCTACTCCGTTGAAAAGCACTCATTAGGTATGCTATGTTTTGCAGGTATGCAATGCCTGTTTAAATTATTGAAGCTGCCTTCCTGCTCCAGGCTGCCTCTCCAACTCACTCCTCCCAGGGGCACTGTACATTCAGAAACTATTTATTGCTTCCCGTTTGCAACTATCCCAGGCTGAAGTTACTGGAGCTGCGTATTCATTAATCTCACTTCCGGGTCAACACGCCTGGAATTCTGCCGCATATGGCTTATCACTAAGAGGCTGTCAGAGTGGGAGGGGACCAGGGAACTTTCCTTTCTGTCTCTGAGATTTGTTACCAACAGCCAGGCCCCGTGTCAGTGAAACACTTGATTGCCACTGAATGCATCCAGCAGTCGCTGTTCCTCATATTTTTAGGGCTTTCTTCGTCGAGAACAATATTTTCCACCTTCAGAAAATAAATTTTTTTTTAAAAAACGATCTAAGGAGCAATTGCACTTTTTGTATTATAATTCTCCATGTGTAAATGCACACCTGGGGTCTCATTTATGGCATTTTGGCAGAGGGCAGCTCAGCAAGGAATTTGCTGCATTGCCCAACGCCAAAGTGAACGGACAGGAATGCACCGTATTTAAGCAATACGGTGCATTCCTGTCCTTTCTGCCTGCCCTGGCGCCGTTTCGGCAGCCTAGCGCCAATGTAGGCACCTTTGCACAATGGTGCAAGGGTGCCTCACTAGCATGCAGGATTGTTTTTGTGCAGGAAGGGGCTCCTTCCTGCACAAAAACAATCCTACGAGGTATTTTCCTCTTTCTATGTGTGCTGTAGGTTGCACCACACATGGAAAGAGGAACAAACAAGGAGACATAAACATATTTCTCCTCCTTACGCCTCACCTTGGGAGGTGTACGGATTTGGCATTTCCCCAGGTTTACATCACTTTGTAAATCTGGGGCAGCATCAAATTCCATGTGTGTTGTGTGGGAAAACCCACTGCAACGCCCATGGAACGCTTCCCGGGCACAGAGTAGGGCGACACAGTGGTTTGCGCTGCGTCACTTTACTCATGATTTATGAAGCGACTTAAAGCCACACAGGGTGGCTTTAAGTGGCTTCATAGATCTTTATAAATGTTTATGTACCACTTTATGTGGTGCAAAAGTGAAGCAGGGCTCTTACAAATAAGCCCCCAGGTACATTACACATGGGTAACTAGTGACGCATGTGAGTTACATGGGTTTTACAAAAGAATCCCACAGATAATTCCTAGATTCTAGGCCAGTTGCAGATTCCTGGGGGGTTTTGAAACCTTTGTAAATTTTTCTTTAATTCTATTTTTTCTGAAAATGCATTGCAAACATACAAATTATCATAAATCAAAAAATAATACAAAATTGTTTTTGGGAGGTTTTTTTTATCAAGAGTAGGATAAGCACATTTGATTAGAAGAGAAGAAAAACATGCCTCCAAATGTAACACCACAATCATTATCATAGCTGAACTTGCCCATGTAGATTAAAACCGCCACATTATTTCCCCAAGTTTGAAGCTTGTTAGATAATTAAAAAAATCACTTGTTTTTTTCCTTGACCTTCCATCTGCCAAGGTGCCCTAAAACTGCAAATTCAGTGTAAAGGATAGAGTGTAACCAACTTGATTGCTTACAAATGTAAACATTTCTGGCCAGAATGTATTTAAGCATGTGTAGCTCCACAGCATGTGCAGCGTGTGCAAGATCGATCAGCCTTCACGCCTGTTTTATGAAAGAAAGTGGGCGTCAAATAGACCATCCGTTTTCCATAAAAATGCATTTGTCTGAAGTTTGTGGGAGAAAGTTTTGAAAAATTCAATTCAATAAATTTTTCCAATTCTTTCACTTTTATAATAATGCCACTTTCCTTGAACCCATTCTGCATTGTTGCCTAAGGATCCACGCGAGACTTTGGGCCCGATTTAATTGTTGGCAGACGGAGCAATATTCGTTGTCCTGGCAGAGGACCTAACGTTCGCCAGGCCAAGACTGCTCCACCCGTCAAATTTAGAAATGACCATCAAACTGGCGATCACGTCACGGTGGTGCCTGTCAATGCTGTTAATGTTTTTGCCAGCGGTGGCTGGCATCTACAGGTAGGGGAGGCGAGCGCACACACACACACAAATAATAATATTAAAAAATAAAACAATTAACAACACAATGTCCTCCGCTCCGGACCTCTTCTTTCACCTCAGGAACTGGAACTAGATGCTGCAACTCCCTTGACCAATCCTGGAGCTGCTCACATGCTAACAAGCATGAGAGCAGAGCCCTGATTGGGGGGGAGAGGCCTGTCTCGGCGCTACACAGCATACTGGATGACTGCACTTCCTCTCAACCCAGATGTCTTAAGATAGCTGGGTTGAGAAGTTTAAAGTGAGCATGTGTGGCTGGCTTGCCAAGACGGCCGTTCAAAGGGACATGCGCACTTGAAACAGTGCACAGACAGCAACAGTGCACAGACAGCCCACCCTCCTCCCTGTTGCTGGTGCCACTCAGCAGCCCCGCCCTGTCCTGATGCTCTGTTCAGGACGGGTAGATGAATGGTAATAAATTATAGTTTTATTTTTCATCTCTGGGGTTTTGGGGGCATTTAAGAGGGGCCATGCTTCTCTGCTCCAACGGAGGAGCCGCCCCTGGTTTTTGCTGGGCTCCGCCAGTTCCTTTTAAAAATGCCACATTATCTTATTTCTGGTTTTAGTTCGGTTCCCCAAAATATTTACAGCACAAGAGGTTATTCTAATTGAGAAGTAAATATCAACTTTTATATGTTTAATTAAATCATTATCATAGCAATGAAAGCTGGTCAACGAGGTAAACCTGGCGCAATATAAAGCGAACGTTGCGTAATAGTACCCTTTCATATTAGGAACTGAGAGACCTCCATCTTCTTCAAACATATATAATTTTTGAGGAGCAACTCTGTTTCGTAGTTGCTCAAATAGAATAAGAAAATAATTATTCAATAAGCTGAAAAAATTGGCATGCAAAGAACAGCGTGCAATTAAGACTAAAAAAATAAATGGAGTATGGGCATCTTTAATAATGGAATGCGTCCCGTAATAGTAAAGGGAAATAGTGGCAGCAGAGTATTTGCTTTCCTTGTCAATGGAACGATAGTTTAGTCAATCGATGCTTCAGTGTTCTCACACACGTATGTACCCACATACCTTTTAGGTCTGTGTGAACAGGAACTCCTAATACACTCCAGTTATATCTGCCTGGCTGTGCTGAAAAGTTAGCTTTCAGTCTTTCGGTGATTTGTTTATAGCCACCCAGGACAAATATCATCAGCATATAATTGAATTTTAGATGACATATTCAAATATGGATGAGTTGCAGGATCAGTTCAATTTCCACTGGCTAGAGATTAAATAAAATAGCATATAAAATAGACATAGGCCTGTCCTGTTGTGTTCTCCTTGTTACAGTTATCCTGTTTGAGCAAGCTGAACTGATTACAATCTGTGTTTGCGCTTGTGCATACAGATTGGCCAATAATCTCATGAGTTGGGAGTAAGGACAGCAATAAGACTAAAAAAACGAAAACAAGCATTACCCACTCATGAGATGAGAGGCCTTCTCTGGGTCAAGCATCATGATTACAGCCGAAGTATTGGCATAGAGTTGCTGCCTGGTATAAAACCATTTTGGTCAGGTTTCATTAATGTATTTGCTACACTAGTGATCCTGGTTGCCAAGGTATTGTTCGAATAGCTTATAATCAGACATAAACAGAGATAGAGGGTTGATATGAGTTTGCATCCTTCAGTTGTTTACTGGGTTTTAAGAAACTGAAATGTGTGCCCTTATAGAATGAAGTCGGAATATAATTACATGCCATCACATGTTCAATAACTTGACTAAATAATTTTCCAGTCCATCTATACATTTTTAATAGAATTCCATCCTCCCTACATGTGTTTGCATTTGGGAGTCCCCAATGATCTAACTCAGAAATTGCTTCTCTTGGCATTGGGAATTATATCTAGGAACAACGTGCTTAAACTGCATTTTTCTGGATCCTTTTCTTTTTAATATATTTTATTGTTGTGGTCTGAAAAATCTCCTTAATCTCATACTGAGCCAATCTATTCAAATTAGACATGGATTTGTAAATTTGCTCTATCCATTTCTTACTATTGTATTTGACCGTGCAAATAATTTCCCTTTATATTTATTTACCTTCTTCATACATATTTGATAATAAGTAGCTCTGTTAACCATTTCTTCAGAATAATAGTGATCTTTTAGAGCTTCTTTTTAGGCTGATCACAACTTTTCTTATTTTCTTAGGAGTTGTCGGAGAGGTATATTTATTTATTTATTTATTTTATTTTGAAAGTTTTATATAGCGCGAACAAGACCCTTGCGGGTATCAGAGCGCTTTACAGGGTAAATATAGGAAAACAAACAGGTATATAGTAGATAACGTATAATAGCACGTAGGTAAATCGCCACACCCTCACCGCTCCCTCCTGTAGATGAGAAAAAGGCTTCAGAGTATCACTAATTTGGGATAGCTTGTTTTAAATAGGTTTCCTGTAAAATCCTGCTCGATGATGAATTGGTTGTCATTTTTTAAATGTAATGTGATTTTTATTTTTAAGGATGTAATTCTCAATTCAGTTTCCTCTATTGTAATGCTTCTGCCACTGATACCTGCTGTTTGCGTGTTAGATAGCGTTTCTTTGCGTAGATTTCCTAAAAGTCAAATGATGTCTGGACACAGAGGGGCCAACATCCATATGTCTCCTGTGGGGCTAACCCGAAAGACACATGTCCTTTAAAACATGTGGGATTACCGAACGTCACATCACCAGAAGTGCTGTCTTATGCTGCACGAAGGAAGCCAAAGAGCAAAACATATACATTTGGGATGCGCATAATGCCTGATTTAGAGTTTGGTGGATAGGGTACTCTACCACAAATGTTGGGGCCATCGGGGTACGCTGTTGGTGTAGGTACATCCGACTGTCTGCCCTTTTTAGAGCAGACAGTCTGATGTACTTGTTTTTCAGTTCAGCACCACCAGGGAAACCCTATCGCTCCCAAACTGAAAAATAATTTAAAAAAAGACCCCCACTGCCTGGAAGAAACCCACAGGGTGTCAGGGTCATAGGTTTTTTGTTTTTCAAAACCAAACTCTTGTTTTTAGAGTTTGTTTCTGAAAAAACTGAACAATAAGCTGTACGTCCGCCTGAAACATGCTGGCCACTCAGCAAATTTTCAGTGCCTTCAGAGGTACCATGGTGGCAACGACTCCTCGGAAGGCACAAAGCTCTCCACAGGGCCAACAGAGATTGCTAAATATGGTGGTCAAAGCTAATTAACTCTTCCACTCTGATAGACAATGGGCTGCCTGCCATACTCAAAATGAAGCCCTTAATTTTTTCTTCAAGTGCTTTAATCTTGGACCTCCTTATTGATGATTGAGTTATAGAAATAAAATTATTTTCCTTCTAAGGGTTGCTTTAAAGGCATGCCATACTACAAAAGGGTAATCTGATTTTGTTGTGTAGTTCCCACTAATCCGTAGGACCTGCACGTTAGCGGAAAACATAAACCTTGGGTAAGGTGCACAGACTGATTCAATGCACCCCTGTGGTATATGTTGGCCTAGAGACCAGCAAGCGCACAGTGCCACCATAAGCCCAGCTAAACCAAACAGGGAGCGAATGGCTTCTGGCAACCACTGAACATGACAACCCTGACCCCTCAGGGATCGTGGTAACAGATCTAGAACCCTTTCGCTCAATCACTCGTGCACTCTTGTTCTCAGAGAAATATACAGAGAATATACAATGGGACGTTTTCAGTATATTTATTGAAACAACATTATTCTTGTATAGAATACATGTGCTGCGATAATCAGTAGACAGAAGCATATGAAAGTGATTACAAGCATCAAAATAGTGAATAGCAGGTATAGTTCCACCATGGTGCTAAATCAGTGTACATATGCAGGTATTTAGAACAAGGTAGTAATCAGGCATACTCCAACTATGCAATCCCTACTCTATGTGCGTCTAGAATAAGTGTAAGATTGTGTATCTAGAGCCAAGATCCCCCCACGGGATGATCCAACCCCATTTCCTGGCAGGAAACAATGTAGGACCCCGTCTTGGTCACAAACTGGACACCCCTCATGGAGATGTTAGACAAATGCTTGGCGAAGCTTCAGCATGCAGGGACCCCTCGACTTCAGCTGAAGTGTCTCCTTTGGTAATCCCCAGAAATGCTTATGTATTTATAATAAAAAGCATCCTTGCGATATATATGCAGAATAGCACTGTTATGGATATGTAGATGCTCTGTCGCCCCGTGGATGAAGATAGAATGACATTTGTACAGCATGCGTAAAGGCCTACTACTCAGTGTTCGAGGCATCATGGTAATGTTACGAGAAGCAGAATGTATAATGAAAAGCAGTTTCAGATAAACTAATCCAAAACTGTCACGCATTCAAATATGTGCAAAAGATCACAGTGAAATGTTATTGTGCAGAAAGAGGGCAGTGTAAGAAAATGTGCAGCAGCATTGCTACATGGGCCTAACCCGAGCCCATTACAATTTTTTATTTACCTCAATAAACTCCTTGATCCATGCATGGTTTACTAAAAGCAATTTATTAATTTGCCATCTTTTACTTTGGCTTTTTAATTTTCAGTGGGACTTTTAACTGTAGTGCTGCACAGTCTGAGAAGGATAGAAATTGTCTGGCCTTGTATCTAATATTTGTGGAGTTAAAAAGAAATCTAATGGCAGTCTTATGATAGCATGAAGTACAGGTTACATCTTTTATAGTGAGATTTGCATGTCTCCAAGCAGCTCTCTAATCCCATTCCTTCTTGATTCTATTCCATGCTTTAAAGACGCTAGGTTAATTTAATATCTTATTGCCACGTGTAAAATCAAGCCTCAATGACTGAATGAATCTAAAACCGGTTAAGAGATTCCCCTTTATGGACAATCAGAGCTCCACATTCCTTTGTAAATGTAGGTAAGGTTGGAAACGTGCTCCAAACATAGGAAGAAACTGATGGGAGTACATTTGCAACTATGTTTTATGACTTTTGGCCCCACTGTCTATTCATAGATTTACTACTGTTCCCATTTGTTACTAACTAAAGTTTAAAAAGGTAATCTATAAATACATGCAGGGCTGAAAAAAATACTTACACAGTTTACGTTAAAAATAAATATAACTATTACATTACACAATAACAATGAAACAGAAGCGACAATCAAGGTTCATGATATCAAAAAACTTCTCACCCAGGAGGTTGAAACATTACATAGCAGGGCATCTTTATACTTCTCTCAGTTGCTCGTATTCCACATAGCAACCTATAAGTGATGTTCTGCCAACTGCCTAACTGTACACAAGCCCAGCCTGTGGAAACAAGTATCAGTGATTTTAAGGTATATTGATTTTTTTTAAAACTGTTCTTGTGCTCATCTGTACATTAGACAAACAGCGCCGCCATGTGCCAGACTATCATAAGTGCAGGTGTTGACAATGAAGTGCCGGTGCCGAGCACTGGAAACCACCAGCTCAAATTAAACACCGAGCATCCCCAAAATCTACCTTTCTAGCCTTTTAAACAAGATCAGCTAGCCAACCCTTTCATTCCAGACTCACAACTCTGCTGTCTATAACAATCAAATGCTTATCCCAGTTCTATATGACAATATGATTACACTCTGTAAAACACTTTTTCAGTCTGTCAGGCCTGGGATGGACCTATTGTAGGACTTGCTACAGATATAGCTCTTTCTCCTTAGCTCATGTCATGTCATCAACACGCAAATTATACACAAAGATGGAGAATAGCCATTGGTTTCTTTTGCTCACCCCCTCCCAAAGATGGAGTCATTTGCATTTTGGATAAGGCCATGTGGCTATTTCAGTCTCGCCAATACCTATTTGCAATTAACTGTTTTAGTCTACGTGCATGAAGTGTGCTTCCCATTGTATTGAATAAAAACATCCATGCACTTCGATGGAAGCACATTTTGGCTCCTAAAAGTATTTCCACCCTTTCTTTTGACGCTACACCAATGGTGGCTACACCTTAGTGTGATTCTGCACCTAAATGCCTTTTTGCTCCCAAACTGTAATGTGTGCTTCTAAACATTAAAGTTGTGCATTGCGACATCTCCTCAGCCAACTGACAAATGACTCTCCATGAACATATTCACGCACTTTTTAAGCAGAAAAGTACAACCTCGATAGCACGACAACTATAACAGAGCTACAGGTTTAAATATGGGGTGTATACACAGAACTTTACATTGCTGCTTCTGAACATTTCCACAATTGTGCTGATGTTGCACCAAGGGTGATTTTGCATCTCAATGTGCTGTCACACACCTTTGAGATGCAACCTTTTATATCTAATTTGTTGTTGCACTTCACATTTTTTCTGTTTGCTGAGTGATGTTGCATCCAAATATAACACAATCCTGCTGACAAATTGTGATTTTATATCTAAATGGATTTGTGCACCTAAACATGATTCTGCTCCTAAGTGTGTTTTCCCTAAAGGTGTCTCCACACTCCTTCTTATGTTGTACCAATGATGGTCTTGTTCCTTAAAGTGATCTTGCACCTAAATTTGATGTTGTTCCTAACTGTGATGACAGTGCTGCTTATTTCACATCAGAAACCGATTTTGTATCCCTAAATGTGATTTTGCACATAAATGTGATTGGATTTTTGCCCATAAACATTTTCACACTTCTGTTGATTTTCTACAATAGATGGTAAACAGTAATGTTCTGTCAACCAAATGTGTTTTTCTACTGAGGCACACCTTTTAAACCAAATGTGACATCTTACTAGTGATTTGTGATATCACACTCCTGCTGATTTTGCTCCAATGGTAATGTTGCACCTAACTGTTTTGTGTCCTAAATGTGATTTTTGATTCTAAATGTGCTTTTGCACCTACAATTATCCCCACACTCCTCAGGGGCATCTCCTCCATGTGGGCGGAGGAGCGTCGCCCCACTGCTTTCTCGCAGTGCGAGAAGCCGAAACATTAAATGGTATTATAAATCCCATTTTACATTTCGGCTTCTCGCACTGCGAGAAAGCAGAAGGGTTTGGTTGAGGGCGGGCGGGTGGGCGGTCCTGCTGTAGGGCAGGGGAGGAGTGGCTTGCCCACTCTGAGGCCGCTGACTATTTGGTCAGCCCCAGGGCCGACCAAACCAGTCATACGCACTCTCCCTTTTCTCCATGTAGGCTGCATGCAGCCTACATGGAGAAAATGGCCTCCCCAAAGACGCCTGTGTGGTCTGCGTCCCAGCCTATCACAACGCTGCCATTGCAGCGTTTTGATTGGCTGAGGGGAGGGGAGGGAGGCTGCCTGCGGCTGCTTCCTGTTGCAGAGAGAACGACGCAGACCGACAATGCGGGACCGGGCCGGCGAAGATAAGTTAACTTTTTTTTTTTATTAAACCTCCCCCCAGCTCGACCCTCCGCCCCTCCACCCGCGAGTCATACTGGCCGCGACTGACACTCCTTCTGATGTTGTACCAAGGGTAATAAGGTACCTAAATGTGTTTTTACACATAAAGATGTTTCTAATTCCCTGTGTGATATTGCACCACTCGTGATTTTACAGCTTTCCATAGAGTTTGATATTAATTGCACCGACACAGTTTTCCCTAGACTTCTACAGCAAAACCCTAGTAAAATATATATATGGGAAACTACAGGGTTTAAAAAAATCCAAACCTGCAATTTGGTGAGGTAAGTACCAAGTCCACATAATATGCCCAGTTCCTAATGCTCACAAAAGAAGGTATTTACAGCACCCAGCAAATACTTGACCTCAGAGTGATGTCATTTAACGAGTACAGTAAGTACTCCATGATTCCCCCCTTTTTAGATTGCAAATACAAAAGTCCCCTTGGGGAGACCACTTATCATCCCAGGTTACCATAAACAGAAACGTGAGCTATACATCACCCAGTATGAAACTGGGAAGGTTATAATGCAAATCTTGCATAAAAGCTTCCATATGTTCGCCAGATTGTTGTATACAATAAAGGTCCTAAAAGCTTCACCATTAGTTAGCGATGTTAACAGTGATACCATGCCTACCCTACCATCTCTAATGACCACAATAGTGAAAGAGCTGGGCTCCACGTTCTAGATTTACTCTGGAACCCCAGGCCGATGTCTCTTTTTCTCAGCATGGAAGTGTAGAGGGGAGGGAAATCGTTAGCCAATCACTCATTACAGTTCCAATAAACTATGACTCTGAAGAATCACAGACTCCCAGTTAAGTTTAGTTAGTTTATCACAAAGCCAAGAACAGTTGGACATACAGACACCTCAAGATGAGGGTGTAGAAATAAATTGGAATTAATACAAAGTCAAACCTACGGGTGAAATTAAGACGGTGCAACATGCACAGAATAACCAATTCCAGAATCAGGATACAGAAAATTATGGCACCAACGTCGAGATTCCCCTTCATTGGAGGTTCATAGGTATAAAGCATTAGTCTGTCCCTACACTAAAACTAACGTGACATCCCTGCTTAACATTTCCCAAGGCAAGATCAGTAAAAGGTGTCAGCATGTGAAGGCTTCCTAAGAAGTTCACTCACGTTGAATGGGTCAGGTAGAATGAAGGTACAGAGCTCGTTCTAAGTTGCTCTCTCTAATCCAGGCAAGGCAGAAGTTCCAGAGGCACTGTCCCTAACTTCAATACATGAACTTGCAAGTAATATCCCAAGATGCATTGCGACATCACACCATCTAAACAAGCCACCTCCTAGTAGGTAACTTTCCACACAGCAGTGATGCTCCTAGGCCTTGGCTAGATGACCTTGATTCCCAGGCTAACTTTGATGAGAAAGTACAATAGTCCTTTATTATCAGTGTCGCTGTTCAATGTATCTTCTCCTCCCTGAGCCTAACTCCTAAAAGAAAGACATTATTCAAGCTAACAAGGATGAATTCTCCACCTGCAACAGATATCTGAGAAAGAACAAATTCCACTTGCACATGAAATTCACTAACGAATCTAATGCGAGAGCTTCCAGGGGAAAAATACAATTCAGGCCTACAGAAATTGGCCAACATAAGAAATGGCACACAACCTCATGAAATTATACGTATAAAATGAACATTATTACTGAGCACATCTAAGTTAACAAGTTACATGAGCACATCAATTGTGTGACTACTCGTTAGCTACATGCATGAATCCTGCACGTTAATGGTCTCGTCTAACCACAGGTAGTTGCAACGTTAATTTCTTCACGTTTACATTGAAATTATCCCTAACACTTCACTTTTCACGTTATTATGGTTCACGTTCTAATGGTCTACTGTTAACACAATAAAGGATTATATGCAGGTGCGAACTACCCATGATTATAATGCACCCCTACAAATAAAAGAGCAAAGTTTGCACTCCATCAGTCCCCCTCTCTGATGACTAGTGTCATCATACCCATTTTACAACTCCCTCCAAAAAGAACTGACCTAAACACACGTTGTAGCCAGTTTTCCTTGCCGGAATCTTCTAAGTTCTTGAGATTCTCATAGTGACTGTTCTGTAGTCTTTCCAGTCTCCTCTCTCGCTGTCTAAGAGAATTCTCAGCTTGTCTCGACCGATGCCACTTGTAAGCTTTTACTGTTCCCATCAACAAGAGGACACAAACCACAACTATTACTATTGGTTTCTAGATATAACCAATAATTCCTTTTCCCAGGCTTGCTACCTTTCCAAACCCTTTTCTAACTTTGCTCCAAACTCCTTTAGTTGCCAAATGATGTATCTCATGATGTATCTCAGTGATGTTACTTATATATTTCCTTAGATCCTTGCTATGGTCTGGGATATATATACAGCACTGTTGAACCCTCAACATTTTACAGACTCCACCCTCTTTTGCCAGTACAATGTCTAAAGCAGTCGGTTTTGCATCACCATAGCTCTTATCGAAACCATCTCTCCATCCATCTACGAGTAACAATGACTGAACTGTATTGACAGACAACGTATCTACTATAGTTAACAACTTTCTAATCTTGACATCATTTAAGACCACTCCCAAACTGGGTATCATTGCTACAAACACATCTCCTACAATCTCTCCTGCACTGGTACCACGTCTCCCTCTATGTGGCGACTTCTCTTCCAAACTCTTCAAGTCTTCCACATGGTATATCTTAGGAAACACAACAGCCACATAACATGTACCATACCAATTCAGTGGCAACTGGACATACGTATTTCTCCCGCTCACGAAATACACATTTGGCACCACTTGTACTGCATCCTGTAAGAACTTCTTTGCAGAAGCATCAATGGTGAGATGTGAGCACACACTCTGTCCCACAAATATTTTGTCATAATATGTCTGTACTTGTCTAATGCAAAGCTTCCCTCGCTGTTCCCAATCTAAAGCTATTGGACCATAACTTCCCTTAGCCTTGTGAGCTAACTCTTCTTTGGTCCATTCAAAATTTATTTTTCTATTGTTAAACTTAACTACTAATGACCTAGGTCTATCTTATACTTGATCTACAAATTTCTTTTCTATGTCAGTTAGCACACATGTCAAGTTATGTCTATGTGCATAAGCTGTGTCTAATGTAACAGTAGGTATGAAATATTTTCCCATTCTCTCTTCTTGCTTACAATAATCATATTTGTTCAGATGCTTGAAGCTGGAACCTCTGAAAGCACCACATCATAATTCGAGAAATAGTACTCTTAATGACCCTTTCCATAGAAAATGCTAAGCAACAAACTACAAGTATTACCAAACGTCAAAGGCAGATGATGGTACCTGATACCTTCCTCAACAGACGCAGGTAATTGCAGGCACACATAAAAATCTCTCACATCCATGGTATTCACATATTCATACAATAGATTTGCATAAGCATTCAACTTATAATCACCCTTAGACAAATCTACATGCAACAAGCGACTAGTCTGTTCTATCAAAGCACTGTCAGCTCCTAATGTATCCTCTTTTGTGCTAGAAGTGGTAGGTGTGGATGTCCCATGTACCCCCACTACATTAACTTCAGGTTCGTGTGAACCTATAACGGACATAGTGATGACTACAGTAATGACTATGATCACTCCTACAATAAGTGTACCTATTATACATACATTTGTGCCTACGGTTCGAATTTCCAGACTACATTTTCGACTGAGTTCGGATTGTGACTACAAGAGGATCAATGCAAAGTCTCTTTCTCTGCCTTTCACTGTTGCACAACAAAGTTCATACACAGTTTCTTGAAGTCTTGGAAACAGTTCTCACTCAGTTCATGGCACAATTATTTACACAGCTGGAAGACTTCCCCATCCCTCTTTCTTCTACTACGGAAAAATCCCTAATTTTATTTTTCTTCCACTCGGGCCTAGGTTATCTTCTTTTGAGCAAAAGATTTTTATTTACAGTTCACAGTTCAATTTACATCCCTTATGAGATCTGAGCCAATCTTTTCAATGACACACTGCAAAAGTTCAATGCGAAATGCTGCAATCTCCTGAGCTGGTGGCTGATACCCAAAAGTTGGAAACGTGAGATCTTCCAAAATCAAGCTCCGTAAGCCACTCAGTCTCGGTGGATCTGGTACAGTCAGTGTCAGAACTCCATTAGCTTCTACTCCAGGGACTAAAAGTTAAATTTCAATTATCAACACTGACATTCTGTGCCTCACTCTCCCAGACCTCACTGTCCCCGGCATTTGTAACAAGATAGGTCCACTCCGGAGAAGCGCATCTCTGGCATGGTATTCTCACTCTCCTCGATCTCCTCAAGCTCCCCTGTGCGTGTTCTGTATCACTTTGATCCAACTCAGATGATTCAGATTTGGCAGCAAGGTCTCTTTCTGTAGTAAGTCTCAGATTCTGCCTTTTCTGTCTCACAGCCCACAATTCTCTGGCGACCTCAGTCTTCCTTCGTTACACCTGACCACTCTCTACACCAGTCTCTTCAACTGAGTCAGACTCTATACCACTCGCAACATTACCGTCTCCCTCTGAGTCTGTACCTGGGTCTTGTGTAGCATGACCCCCTCAGCTTGACCTGGTGAGTATCCAACCTCTTCCGGTACCCCCAAAGCTTGACTTGCCCACTCCTGTGGTCTCGCAACCATGGCTGGAGTCAGTTCAGGGAGAGGAGCTGTTTCTTCCGAAAGTCCTGAAACTCTACAGGTGTGTGAGGCGTGAATCCAGTACGGCAATCCTCCACACTTCGCAGCAGTGTTCTGTCATGTAGTTCCTACAAATCTATATAGGATCTGCACGTTTAGACAACATACACTAAGGGATTAGTGTCCAGACTGATTCCAGACACCCCCAAAGGATATGTTAGTCTGTGGACCAGCTAGCTCACAGTGCCACTATAAGCCCCACAACCTTACCAAGGAGCGAATAGTTTCTGGCAACTATCGAACATGACAACCCTGACCCCTCAGGGATCGTGGAAACAGTACAGTGCTTTTCGCTCTGTCACTCGTGCTCACTTTGTCTCAGAGAGATATACAGAATAAACGGTGGGGACGTTTTCAATAAGCGTTTATTGAACCAGCGTCATTCTAGTATAAAAAGGTGAGCTGCAACAACCATTAGACAGCAACAGATATATACGATTATAAGCACCAACAGAGTAAATAGAAGGTAGAATTCTACCATGGTGCTAAAACAATGAATATATGCAGGCATATAGATACATGACAGTAATCATGAGTACTCCTAAGATGCAAACCCCTAACTAGATGTACCTACGTGTACTTAGCATGTATGAAGGTGTAAAGCCAAGAATCCCCTTAGGAAAGAGCCAACCCCATTACCTGATGGGAGAGAACGAAGGACCCCATCTTGGTCTTGAGTTGGACACCCTCCAAGGGATGTCAGACCACTGCGTGCTGGAGTGTCTGCGTGCAGGGACTTCAGAGTCTCATGTCAGCATGGAAGCTTCTCCTCTGGTTTGCCCTGTGAAGATGTGGTACGTATATACCCAAAAGGTACCCTCAGGGGTTCTGCCTAGGTTGTGTCATGGTACCGTGGGCTTGTCGGCCAAGGATGACGATAGTGGTGACTTTTGTACAAAGTTATTATGGAGAATATGGTAATTCTGATGTGATACTAGGAATCCTCATGCATAATAAATGAAGAAAACCACATGACATTTATTCAGCATCTAACTAGGTAAAAGGTCAGCACCAGAGCTGTTATGTAGAGCAATGTAGGACAAATGTAGGTAAAAGGTTGTACAACTACCTAGGCCTATATTGGGGTACATTGGAGCTCATAACAGTTCGTCACCAAAATTACCTGGTAGGGACCTTGCCAACATGCTTCAAGGCAGTTTTTCCTCACAAGCTTCCAGACTAGGACCCAGTCCCCCGGGCCCAAGTCATGACAGAGGTCTTTCAAGGCCGGTGCAGTTGCAGCTTCAAACTGGTGAGACACAGTACCAACCACATCAGCTAACCCCTTGCAATAGTCAAGAACCAAATCATCAGTGATGTTTAACAATGATGTAGATGGCACTGCAGGCAAGCGCATCGCCCGCCCCATGAGAATCTCATGAGGGGGTAATCTGGTTCTCCTGTCTGGAGTACTGTGCAAACTCATTAGCACCAAAGGCAAGGCATCAGGCCATTTCAGAGACGTCGAAGAGCACACTTTTGCCATTCTCATCTTTAGAGTCCCATTTAATTGCTCAGCCATGCCAGATGCCTCCAGCCTGTAGCTACAGTGTAATCTCTGATCGACAGTCAAGGCAGTGC
Organism: Calotriton arnoldi; assembly: GCA_963921515.1. Lineage (NCBI taxonomy): Eukaryota > Metazoa > Chordata > Amphibia > Caudata > Salamandridae > Calotriton > Calotriton arnoldi. Next base: position 224,913 of record CAWUFW010015851.1, on the reverse strand, counting down.
ACAACAGCTTCATGATCTCACTGTGAAAGTAAGTTCCTCTATCTGACTCCAATGAAGTTGGAAACCCGAACCTTGGAATCAACTCTCTTAGCAATAACTTGGCTACTGTGAGGCTGTCACACCTTCTAGTCGGATATGCTTCCACCCACCTTGAAAAGATGCACACTACAATCAAAATGTACCTCAAACCATTGCATCTAGGCATTTCGATGAAGTCCAGTTTTATTTGGTAAAAAGGGCTTCCCGACCTTCCAATGTGACCAAAGGCAATCACAGTTTTCTGTCCAGCATTTATCTGTTGACACGTAACACATCAGTAGCACATTGCATCCGCAACCACACGAAACCTTGGGTTAAACCATGTTTGTCTGAACACTCGCACTATTGCATCTCTCCCAATATGAACTGCTCCATGAATCTGTCTCGCCATAGGTTTCAGTAAACAGTCTGGTAACACTGCTCTGCCATCAGTTGAAATCCAAATACCATTGTCTCTCTTTTCGCAACCTGCTTTGGTTCAACCAGCCTATTCTTGATCTAACAAGACACCTGACTTCATCCCAGGTATCTGCAATGGCCAGCATCATGCTAAGCTCGGTTCTTTCTGCGCTCTCGCCTGAATATTCCCCAATAAAAATGCATTCATGAATTGCACAAAAGTGGGTGACTTCGTCCGCATACCGGTTTCCAACTGTCACAAAATCCTCCCCTCTCCCATGGACAGCACACTTCACAACTGTCACTTCCTTTAGTCGCTGCAAAGCTTCCAACAGTTGTCTTACATACTCTCCATTTCTAATGGATCCTGATGATGTTAAGAACCCCCTCTGTGACCATAGCTGTCTGAAGTCATGAACCACACCGAAACGGTACTGGCTATCAGTATAGATGGTGACTCGGATTTGATCGGAAGCAAGACATGCACGGGTCAAAGCAATGATTTCAGCTACTTGTGCGGAGTATACTCCTTGTAAACAAGCAGCTTCCACAACTCCAGAGATGGTGCATACAGCAAAGGCTGCTCTCAAGTAACCCTCATTGTCTCTTAGGCACGAACCATCAACAAAAAGGACTTGATCAGATTCAAGTAGAGGCTCATCGACAATGTTGGGTCTCGGTTTGGTACAAAGTTCAGTCACATCCAGACAGTCATGGTTCTCAGAGTCTTCCCCCTCAACATTAGGCATAGGCATCAAAGTAGCAGGATTTAACACAGAACACCTCTTCAAGGTGACATTCTTGGAGGCTAATAGAATCTGCTCATATCTTGTGAGCCTATTGTTGTAGTGCTGTGTTTTGGTTCTCGTCATCAGGAGCTCAACCGAGTGTGGAACATAAACAGTAAGAGGATGACCCATCACAATACTTTCACATTTTTCAATGCTGACACCTGTTGCAGCAATGTATCTGAGACATCCGGGCAACGCTGAAACTACAGGATCTAATGTAGCTGAGAAATAGGCCACTGGTCTACGGACACCCCCATGTGTCTGTGTGAGTGCAGATAGAGCACAACCCTCTCTTTCACAACAGAATAATGAGAATGCTTTGTTGTAATCAGGTATTCCCAGAGCTGATGCGTGACACAAGCTCCTTCTCAGCTCCAAGAAGGTAACCAAGCAATCGTTATCCCAGGGTACCGGATCGCTCACATCTTTGTGTGTCAGTCTCTGTAAGGGCTTTGCCTTTAGCGAGAAATTTGGGATCCATCGTCGGCAGTAGCCAACCATTCCCAGAAACATCCTGACTTCCTTTTGTGTAGTGGGCGCATTCATATTCATGATCAACTCAATCCGGTCTGGTGACACCTTTCTCTTGCCTTTCTCAATGCAATGACCCAAATACTGAATTTCAGGCAAGCAGCAAGCTTGCTCGGCGACACCTTATGTCCATATTCTGCCAAATGATTCAATAGAGCAATGGTATCATCCTTACAAGCCTCCTCAGTCTCTGAAGCAATCAGGAGGTCGTCAATATATTGCACAAACACTGAACTATGTGGCAGCACCAAGCTCTCAAGGTTCTTTTTCAAAATCTGGTTATAAATGGATGGACTTTCAGTATACCCTTGTGGGATACTACACCATGTTAACACAAGGTTCTCCAGCTGGAAAGCAAATAAAAATTGGCTTTTCTCATGTAATTGGATGGAGAAGAACGTTTGGCACAAGTCAATCACTGGAAACCATTCAGCCTCACAAGGAATTTGGAACAGGATCACAGATGGATTTGGTACCATGGGACAACATGGAATCACAATCGAATTAACTTTCCCCAAATCCTGAACAATGCGATATTTACCGCTCGGTTTCTGTAGCCCGCATTATAGGCGAATTGCATGGACTTCCTATTATCTCCTTCAGGATGCCCTGCGAAATCATGAATTCAATCACAGGTGTAATCCCTGCCACTGTTTCCGTAGTCAGGTTGTACTGGGGTGTTCTTAGAAATTCTGCATTTGGCTTGATCTGTATATGAACTGGCTAAACTCCTCGAATCAATCCTATGTCTTCCCCCGTCTAGTCCCACACCACGGGAGAGATGGTGTCTCTCAAGTCACATGGTGTCAGGGCCTATCCGGGACTATGTGGGGAACACAGTCAGGGACTTGGGTAAGGACTGGGAACAGGGTAGATAACAAACACAGAGAGGAGTACAGCGCTGCCCCGGATCACACAGGAAGACAGAGGAGAAAAGGGATCCAAAGGGGAAGCCTGTAGAGGTGAACAAGAAGGGTGAGACTCAGAAAAGAAGGGCACTCATGAGGCGGCTCAGCATTCAGAATCACTAAACCCAGGACGGATGTGCAATACAATTAAACATAAAACAACATTAACAATAAAGGGGATGTGTGGGGTAAAGCACTCAGGATCTCCACACGGTAAGACTGAAGCTCAGTAAGTTCCTTACCCACAATTGCTGTTACAGACACCAACTGGAAATACCCACATATAGGATATGTATACAAAGGCAGGGTCTGTGGAGCTTATACCTATGGTGATGTTATAACAGTAACTCAAAGACAATACTCACAGTGAACAAGAAACACCACCTAGGTAGTCAGCTGTGCCCACGGATCCTGGCGATCAAACAGGAACACGCAAGGCAGTAACAGCAAAGGGGTAGAACTAAATACAAGCACAATAGACAAGGAGCTAGCAAGGAGGAGTGCTTAACAGAAAAGGAAGGAAATCACAGGGCACACTTGGCAGAAATCAGGTAACAAACATACAAGGTAACAGAAGTAAGACAGCAGAATAGAAAGATAGCAAACTAGAACTGGAACCAAGGAGAGGGGACGAAAGGCAGGGACTGGAAAAGGATATACAGAAAGGGAGGCTACAAGGGTGTACTAGAATAGTGCAGGGTTAGGAAACCAGAAAACAAAGTAGCATAGGATGCAGAGCTGGGGCAGGAATTGAGCAAAGGCTCAGGGGTCAAAGTAGCACTACAGGTCAGGAACAAGGAAACGTAAAGGCTCAGGAATCAAGGAAGCACTGCAAGCAGTGCTGGTTCAGGAAACAGGAAAATGGCTACAGCTCAGGAAACAAGGAGTCAAGAGCGAACTACAAGCAGTGCAAGTCAGGCACAAGAAAAATAGCTATAGCTCAGGAACTTAGGAAACCAGGTAGCACTGCAGGCAGTGCTAAATCAGGTACAAGGAAAATAGCAGCAGGTCTGGAAAAAGGCAGGACTAAAGCTCAGGAAATACTGGAAACAATAGCAAAGGCTCAGGAAGCACTGGAAACAAGGATTGGTCTCACCGGTAAACAGCTTACAATGACCAACACTGGGCTGAAGGGAGCTGGGGCTTAAAAGAGCTCACAGTAATCATATGCAGCTGGTGTGAGCAGGCTAGCAGCAGCCAGCCACAGGTGATCTGAATTCCTCCACCCATCCTTGGCCTGCAGGGGTGGAGACTAAGCAGTGAGCAGGGAATCCTGGGTGATGGAGTTTTCAGGCATGAGTAGGCTGGCTTCACAAAACCCGGCACGGACTGGGAATGGATGTTAGTTCCCAATAAATGTCCAAATGGCTGGAAGTCAGGCTTTGCATGCAGGGGAGGGTCTGGAAGTTTATTAGAGGACTGGAAAGTCCCCCAGTTCAGCCCCCTGGTGGTGGACACGGGAAAGCAGGGAGCAAGTCGTGACACATGGCATGTCATCCACTGTTAGTACTGGAAACATGTAAACACAGGGATTCTGGTTCACCAATTTGAACACAATCTCATCATCATTAGTCTGCAGTTCCACTCCCTTAGGCGTACAATAGATGGTAAAATTTAGTTTGCATTAGAGGTCACGTCCCAACAAACAGACTGGACTCGAATCGCACACCACAAACTAGTGTCAATCCTGGAAAGTTCCTATTTTCACGGGTATTTCTTCTTTGAACGGATTAGTCATTCTCCTATTGGTAACTCCTACAACTTGGATCGATTGTCCCAAGAGGGGTAGGTTTGGGACTATTGCGGATCTCACAGTAGAACGGGTAGCACCAGTATCAATCAAGAATGTAATGGGATGACCGCCTACATCTGGCATATGAAACTCTGGCATATGATCCTCTCAGGTTTCGCGCCGGGACCCTCTCTGGAGTAGCCGAGCGCGCTACAAATGCATATAACATAACATCTGCCTCCACATACGGTCCACTCTGGTCTACCTCTAAGACTGCTCCAAGGGTACAGTCTTCCTCTCCCCCAGGCACCGTCATTGTGACAGGTCCTGATCAAACCCATCTAGGGTTTCCATAAAGGGCATTTGGTGGTAAGCTCGATTACCCTGCAGAACTCTCGCAGGTTGGGGTACTTGCACTAGCTGGTTCTGACCTCCCCCATTAAAGGATCTGGGTCTTGTTACCGTGTTTAGAGCATCAGGCACCTCTACAATCTCTCTGTCCTGCAACTGATTTGCTGGATTTGCTCGACACTCGCGCTTCCAATGCCCGATTTTGTGACAATAATGACAAGCAGTTGTTTTCTTTAGCGTGTTAATGTCTACACCTATCTTGGGGTCTGTACCTTTCCTTTATCCCTGTTCAGAATTGTTCGGAACATTCTGAATCCCTCCTTGGTTGTTTCCCTGATTCCGACCTAAGGTTCCCCCATTTGTCTGCGCCTGATCCATTCTGTTCGCATTTCTCATCTGGACCAATATCAACTTGTTCTTTATTCTCCTGTGCTTAGAATTCACCTCATCGCTGCTATATCTGGCATACTGTAGGAACTCATCCATGGACTTATTCTGCCAGCAGATTAAATGCTGTTGGATCATAACACTAATCTCTGGTCTTAATCCTAGCACAAATTTGGAAACAAACTGTCCCATATCTTTCAGGTCTAAAGAATCTAACCCACTGTACTGCTTGAAGGCTTGCAAGAGCCGTTCATAGTAGGCATGTACTGATTCTTTGGGTTCCTGGGTTGTTCGGTCTATTTTAACCCAATCTATATCTTGGGGAGCTATCTTAGACTGCAGCCCTGTAATTACCTGTTGGCCTTTACCATGACCAAAGGTGAAGGACCATGAGTTATGGGGTCCCTATCTGGTTCTGTAGAAGGCCAATCAATAGCAATTTTACAAGCGCACCATAAGTCACTAAGGACCACAATGTCAAATAATGTGTTCAGGCAGTGGCGTCACTAGGGGGGTGCGGACCGCACCGGGTGACACCATCACATGGGGTGACACCTTTCCCAAATGAGACTATTTACTAAATAGTCTCATTTGGGAAAGGTGTCACCCCATGTGATGGTGTCATGGGGTAAGTCGTGAGGGGGTGACACCATGAGTTACCGCACTGGGTGACACCAACCCTAGTGACGCCGCTGTGTTCAGGTCAATTCACAACACCGTCGAAATCTTTACAAAGCGATCGACTTGCTTATACCATTCAGCAGGTTTCTCCCTCAGCCGAGGAAAATCATTTGTGAACTTTGCCAAATCACCCCTGCTCCAAGGCACATGCACATACCCTCCACTTGGTACCTCTCGCAATGAGTAAGCCTCGACTTCTGGTATCCCACCTCCTGAAGGCGGCGTATCTCCTGTAACCTTCCTAACACTCTTCTTCTATGACCATCTTTCCTCCCATTTGTCAAGCATGGGTCCTCTTACTGGAGCTTTCCACATTCTTAAATCTGAATTTGAGTTCGCTAATGACACAGATCGTATGGTACTAGTCCCAACACGTACTCTCAAAGGATCTGCAGTTACTGGCAACGGAGTACTAGCTTATATAGGCACCAGAAATGGGTTGTTTCCATTCATTGTCACATTCCCCCCTGAGCTGACCCTTTCTTCCAACCCTGGCTGTTGTTGACTAGCATTTTACACTAAACTCGGGTCATACACAGAGACTACAGGTCCAATGGTGACCGGTACCTTAAAGGCTTCTGGAAACAGTAAAGCAGAGTTGACTCCACTTGACTCTGCACCTCCTAATACTGGTATCCCTGTTCCTTCTGCTCCTGCTGAAATCCTTCCCACTACCCCTGTACTAGGGCCTGTTTGTGGTTTTACCAGTCTATCCATACTCGCTGCGTTTGCCAGCTCTCACCTTCCTTCTTACAAATGTGGATTATAAGGTGGAGGATGCTCTGCTAACAGTCTGTCTAGCAAGCTGTCATCAGTATCGCTCCCATCATTTCCATCTCCTCCTCCATTCCTATTCTGAGTATCTCCCTCTTTCATTAGTAATGGGTACAATCTCTCTCCCTCAATGGTGTCTACTCTCCATCTCTTTATTTGTGCATCCCATCGCGCATCCTGATACGCTTTCATTGCCTTCCTCATCTTCCCTGACATCTTTCCCTGTTCTTTGCCTGAGCTGCTCGCATTCTTGCATCTAATGCCTCAAACTGTGTTGGTCTAGGTGGAGGACATAATAAAGACATCACCCCCCTCAACTGATACAACACCTCCAATCGAAATGAACCATAAGGTGGAAAAGATTAATCTCCCTCTTTTTCAGTAATTCTGTGCCAATTTTGAAGCCAAACTATGGTACGGAGTCCCACATTTGTTGCCATGTAATGTGCTGGAGCATCCTCAGGTGGTGCTTTCTCACCCACTCGAGTTACCACTCCCCGATCTCCCCTGCAGAGATCCCGTAACACCTTAAAGCATTGCATGATTAAGTCAGATTTTTCCCTTCAACAGACAAGATTTCCTCACTTCAACTTCTTGATGACTACCAACCAGTCCCAGCGATGCGTTACACCAACCGACCTGTAGCAGCATGGCACACTCCAACGTCACCTTTTCCTCCTCGCAGCGGTTCACCCTCCTTCAGAGTTTCTCCGTTCACGTTCTCTCACACAATCACAACTCCGTAATTGTCTGCCTTTTCTAAAGGATCGATAGAATTCAATCACTCAAGAACATTCACACACAGCGACCCTCAACCTGCGCTGATCACCTGAATCAATATAGTCCACCTGTAAGAAAGTGGCTCTGTATATACTGAACCAAAGTAAGGTTCAGTGTGCACAGAGTCCACAGTCCCCAGAGGTTTGGCAGAGGCTAAAGTTAGATATAACCTTACTCTCTAATGTGGTAGCTTGGTCGAGCAGTAAGGCAGTATCAGAGGACAGTGTAAAGCATTTGTTGTACACACTCAGTCAGCAAATGGTCTCACACACTCAAGAACTGAACTCTAGGCCAATTGTTTTGTATATAAAAATATATAGTTTTTTTATTTTTAGAACCAACAATAGGTATCAAAATACTTTCTCAAAATCAAATGCTGTAGTTGTATACTTTCAATAAGCAATAGACTTTTAAATGCAATAGTTACAGTTGTTGCACTAGGCAACACAATTCAAACACAATTATAACATTGAGCTCAATGGGGAATTTTAAGTAAATGCAATATCAATTACTTTACGTATGATTTTCTTACTCAGGGCTGGATCCTGGATTCAGCCCTGGTGCATTTCCTGTAAACAGTTGGAAGAAATCGTTTTTGTTACACAGGCGATTTTTAAGGAATATTTGTTTCAAAAATCGACAGAAGAATTTCTGGAGAAAGATAGGCAATGTTATCCTATGGAGGAAAATCAAGTTATCGGTAAGTACAGTTATAATTGCTTCTCAGGGTCAGTGCTGGGCACCAAGATCCAGCACTGGGATATCTCCTGATAACAGGTGAGTAATTTCGTTTTCGTTGATCGGGCGATATTTAGTGAATATTTTAAAGTTTCAAAACACGACACTTAGAAGAAATTCTGGCAAAAACCAGGCAATGTTATCCTATGGAGGAAAATCAAGTTATCGGAAAATCACAGTTGTGGTCACTTTTTCTACTCAGTGCTGGGTACCTAGATCCAGCACTGGCGTCTCTCCTGAGAACAGGTGAGTAATTTCGTTTTTGATATTCGGACGATTTTAGTGAATATTTCAAGATTTCAAAAGTTGACACTTAGAAACTTTTTCGAACAGTCCATTGAAATGCATTGACTTTTACTGTAATATGCAGGTAGGTAATTATCGCGTTACTTTTCTAACCTCAGGACTGGGTTCTAGATTCAGTCCTGGGACATTTCCTGCAAACAGGTGAGTAAAGTCGTTTTGGTCAAACACACAATTCTTAAGCAATATTTTTAGTTTTTGAAACTCCACATTTAGTCATTTTTTCAGAGAAAAATACCCAATGTTATCCTATGGAGGAAAACAAGTTATCGGTTTGCAGGTAAGTTTTTGACTGTGGGAGTCCAGGTTCTGGGGTTAGACTCAGGGGTCCCCCAGGGTCAGTGATGCACTCTTGTTGCACCCACAGCGGCACTAGGGCGGCCGGATGCAGAGTGTTGAGGCCCCAATGTTATCCTATGGGGGACAGGGGGCCTTCGGTTGGTGGCTGCTGGCTAGCAGGCCACTGGGTTGTGGGAGCAAAGCTCCTGGCTGTAGACTTGGCACAAAGGGGGAAGCAAGTGAGCACCAAAAGCACACCCACAGCGGCACTCGGGCGGCTGGGTGCAGGGGGCTTTTATGGCGTCGGGTTCCCTGTTGAAGTCTATGGAGATTCTCCGGACTGGACAAACACTGCAGGCTTGGAAACGAGAGTCTCCTGGGATCTACCAACACTTCGAGGGGTAAGTTGAGATGTCTTGGCTTAGGTAGGCACCCTGGGTTTGGGCACACAAGGCCGTGGGGCTTCGGGTGCAGGGGTGCCTTTTAGTGTCGGATTTTTCTTACCCGCTCTGGTCGCGGTAGGGGGGACCCTCTGGACTGAGGCTGCAGGCTTCGTCTGGAGGCTTGAGGCAGGTCAGGAGTCGCCGGATTCCAGGTCAGGATCGCCGGGGAGACCACCTCTTGGTGTTTTTTTACTCGAGCTCGGGCTGGGTTTGGCGGGTGCAGAGTGGGCTGGATTTGCGATCCCGGGCTGGTGCCAGGGGTGCTGGTTTTGAACAAATCCGGTGTTCACGGGAGAAGCAGGCGGTTCAAGTGAAGGCAGGCAGGTCCTCCGGGGTTTGTGAGGTTGCTGGCTGCAGGACACACCGGGATTTCGCAGAAAGCAGGTTCGAGGGGAGACAGGCCGGTAGGGCTGGGGCCAAGTCAGTTGTTGTCTTCCTCTTGTTAGCAGGCTGCACGGCTGTTTGGTCCTTGTTCTTCTTTTCTTGTTGTCGTTGCTGGATCTTAGGAAGGAAGGTTCAGGGTGCCCCTAAATACTAAATTTAGGGGCGTTACAGGTAGGTAAAGGGCAGGGACCAATGGGTCCCTTTCCTGGGGTGGGTACACCACCTATCCTGCCACTCTCCAGTGGGAGGGGGGCAGGAGCCTAGTCCTGATTGGGCAGGGCTCCCCATCTTAAAGATGGCGAGAGCCCCGAGATGTGCTTTACCTCGCCTCCCCCACCTGAGGGGTGGGGTTGGCAGAGGCTGGCACACCCCCTTTCCTCACTTGGGGTTTCCCGCCAGTCTTCCCGCCAGAGTGGGGGCTAGAACCGGTGGGGACCAGTTGCTGAGTACAGCAAGTGGTCTGGGGAGGCTCACAAAGGCGGTATGCCTTTGAAGCTTCCCCCTGCCCATCGTGGGGGAGGAGACCTAGCACCTCGCCCAGGACGTACATTGTTGCAGGCCCAGGAGAGCGGATGGCTCTCTACCCAGGGGTCCAGCAACATGTCTGCTGGGTGGCAGCCTAGGCAGCCTCTCAGGCAAGATGTGGATTGTGGGTTAGGTTCAGGGGGCAACTCTAAGTTGCCCTCTGTCGTGCATCTTACATTAAATCCCACACTGGCATCAGTGTGGGTTTAATGTGCTGAGAAGTTTGATACCAAACTTCTCAGTCTTCAGTGTAGCCATCATGGTGTGTGGAGTTCGTGATGACGACCTCCCAGCACCATATACTCTTAATGGCAGCACTGCACTTACAGTGCCCAGGAATGGACCTGGGTACTGTAGGGGCACAGGGCTCATGCACCTGTAGCCTCACCACTGGCATAGGTCACCCAGCTAGAGGGGTGACTGAGGTATGCCAGGGCAGTGTGTTTGTGGGCATGGCACACAGGGATGTGTGCCATGTCGACTCTTCACTTTGTTCTGCACCAAGACACGCAGCCTGCAAAGGCAGTGTGTGTGTGTCAGGGTACAGGGCCTCTAAGGGTGGCACAATAAGTGCTGCAGCCCTTAGAGGTCTTCCCTGGTCACAGTGCCCTGGGTACCTGTGGTACCATTTACCAGGGGCTGACCTGTGGCCAGAGATGCCAATTGGGTACAGTTTTGGGGAAGGAACACAGGCCCTGGGAACCTGATTGACAGGGTCCCAGGGCACATCAAGTCAAAGTGCATCAGTGGTCTGGCAAAAAGTGGGGGGGTTACTGCAACAGAAACCCACTTCCTTACACCACCCCTGTACACAAGGTTTACCATATGATTCGCACACATCCCATTCACACAAAGCTCCCTGTCTTAGGTGGATTGCCGATGACGTCTCACGACAACCCTTCAAATCAGCGGTCAAACAATCACAACAAATCGGTGTCTTCTACACCACTAAATATATCCCGGGATCTTAGACCTCTTCAGGGCCTGAAACTCAAAACAAAACTCTTAGACCATGTCCGGCCCAAAACCACATTCACTCGACTTTCACACAAACTCCGCCAGACATCATGCAATCTATACACTCCTGCAATCTAACACACAACACATCCCTATTGATACTCACTCCTCCGCTCACCGCTGTTCTCGCCGCACCATCAATCTCCGTCGGTTTCCGCCAAAGTCCGTCGTTCTCCGCTCTCGATCATTGGGCTCTATTTTGGGGCTCTAGGGATCTAGGTTTTTTCTAGAGTTTTCTAGATTCTCCAGTCATTTCATGAGAGAACCATCCTACACTGCTACCAACTGAAGGAGCCGGGTTCCACATTCTAAATTTACTATGGAACCCCGGGCCGATGTCTCTTTTTCTCAGCATGGAAGTGTGGAGGGGAGGGAAATCGTTAGCCAATCAATCATTACAGTTCCAATAAACTATGACTCCAAAGAATCACAGACTCCCAATTAAGTTTAGTTAGTTTATTACAAAGCCAAGAACAGTTGGACATACAGACAGCTCAAGATGAGGGTGTAGAAATACATTGGAATTAATACAAAGCCAAACCTACAGGTGAAATTAAGATGGTGCAACATGCACAGAATAACCAATACAATAAGGGTCCTAAAAGCTTCACCATTAGTTAGCGATGTTAACAGTGATACCATGCCTACCCTACCATCTCTAATGACCACAATAGTGAAAGAGCTGGGCTCCACGTTCTAGATTTATTCTGGAACCCCAGGCCGATGTCTCTTTTTCTCAGCATGGAAGTGTGGAGGGGATGGAAATCGTTAGCCAATCACTCATTACAGTTCCAATAAACTATGACTCTGAAGAATCACAGACTCCCAGTTAAGTTTAGTTAGTTTATTACAAAGCCAAGAACAGTTGGACATACAGACACATCAAGATGAGAGTGTAGAAATACATTGGAATTAATACAAAGCCAAACCTACGGGTGAAATTAAGACGGTGCAACATGCACAGAATAACCAATTCCAGAATCAGGATACAGTAAATGATGGCACCAACGTCGAGATTCCCCTTCATTGGAGGTTCGTAGGTATAAAGCATTGGTCTGTCCCTACACTACCACTAACGTGACATCCCTACTTAACATTAGTCAAGGCAATATCAGTAAAAGGTGTCAGCACGTGAAGGCTTCCTAAGAAGTTCACTCATGTTGAATGGGTCAGGTAGCATGAAGCTACAGAGCTCGTTCTAAGATGCTCTCTCTCTCAAGGCAAGGCAGAAGCTCCAGGGGCTCTGTCCCTAACTTCAATACATGAACTTGCAAGTAATATCCCAGGATGCATTGTGACATCACACCATCCAAGCAAGCCGCCTCCTAGTAGGTAACTTTCCACACGGCAGGGATGCTCCCTGGCCTTGGCTAGATGACCTTGTTTCCCAGGCTCACTTCGATGAGAAAGTACAACAGTTCTTTATTACCAGTATCGCCGTTCAATGTATCTTCTCCTCCCTAAGTCTAACTCCTAAAACAAAGACATTATTCTTGCTAACAAGGATGAATTTTCCACCTGCAACAGATACGTGAGAAAGAACAAATTCCACATGCACATGAAATTCACTAACAAATCTAATGCGAGAGCTTCCAGGGGAAAAATACAATTCAGGCCTACGGAAATCGGTCAACATAAGAAATGGCACACAACCTCATGAAATTATACGTATAAAATGAACATTATTACTGAGCACATCTAAGATAACATGTTACATGAGCACATCGATTGTGTGAGTACTCGTTAGCTACATGCACGAATCCTACTGTTAACACAATAAAGAATTATATGCAGGTGCAAACTTCCCATGATTATGATGCACCCCTACAAATGAAAGAGCAAAGTTTGCACTCTATCAGTAGCAATAGCTCACCCTCTTCTACCCCCCAGGGCCCCCAGTTCCCTTTATCACGCACTGTATGAACACAGGCAACAGGCAAGCATAAATCGAGGTAGTCTACACTATAACCTGGAAAAAAGCTATTTCTAGACTGTCACAGGCCAAACCTACATCTCTCGTGATAGTGACGACCACTCCTCAAAACAACTTCCTGCACACAACATTATAGCCACTTTGTACTGACTAGAGAACAAATCTGTGATCAACTCCTGTAAATGAATCGCTTGACATCAAATGGATTCTGGATCAAGTGCATGAGATGGTACAAAGTCTACAAGCAACACTCCCCATCTGTCTCTCTTGCAAGCACTCTTCTCCCAGGCACTGCTCTCCCTACCCCCATGCACTTCAGATGACACAACTATGCTTGAATAACCCAACATGAACAAGCCCAGTTCCTCTACACATATTACCTATAATGCACCCCACACACCTGAATACTCTGTTATCACTGATCCCACATCCTATTAGCACAGCCTTCAGAGATAGACATCCTAAAAACAAAGATAAATCTGCCCTCTCGGCCTAGTGACCCATCTCCTACACATCATATTAAATCCACTGTCCTCAAATGTAGGGCTGCAGTCTGTAATACAAATTCCATAGCTGCCCTCAACCAAACCTTTGACCTTGATGCTATTTTATGCTTGGAAATCCTTTCCACCACAATACAACATCTTACTTTTCAAAAGAACAGAAAGAGGATGGTGCGAGCTTTCATTTGTCCACAAGGAGTCTCTTAAATGCAAACTGAATACCTCAGTACACTCCAGCTTGTTGCATTGCCTCACTGTTGAGATTACAAACACAGCACCTGTACCACTGTGGATAAACATCTTATACAAGAAACCTCACAGCAAAAATATTTTATGGCTGGGTTCTTTGACTAAGGGGCCAGATGTACATAGCTTTGGGTTTGCGAAGACCTAATAGCGAATTTTTGCGATTCGCAATTTGGTAATCGCAAACAGCTATGTACAAATGTGTGTTTCACCCATTTAGCAATTCCAAGTGAGTCGCAAGTAGACCTACCTCATAAATATTCATGAGGTAGATCTCGATTTCCAGCCCATTAGGAATCGCTAAAATCACAAGGATGGTGGCCTGCTGGAGTCAGCAGACCATCATGTATGTGATTGCTTTTAAATAAAGCAATGTTTTTTTTAAAAGCAGCCAGTTTTCTTTATAGGAAAATTGGATGCGTTTCATAAAGAAAAATGAAAAGTTTTCTTTTCATTTTTTAAGAGTAGGCAGTGGTCCGTGGAACCACTGCTTGTTCTTGAAAACTTTTTTACAAACATTCACAAAGGGGAAGGGATTCTTTACGGACCCCTTCCCATTTGCAAATGGGTTACTACCTACTTGAAGTAGGCAATAAAATTTGAATGTTTTGCGACCGCATTTTGGTCGCAAAACATTCACGCATACCACTGCGAGTCGCTATTAGGAAGGGTCACCCTTAACACACCCCTTCCTAATATCGAATTGCAAACCCATTTCGCAATTCGGTAATAGGTTACTGAATCGCAAAATAGGGCTTTGTACATAAAAAAATGCCTTTTTGCGGTTGCAAACGGGCCAATTCTCCGAATCGGGATGCTTGTGACATACAAAAAGCTACGTACATCTGAACCTATATAACTTCTCAACTCACCTCCTCTTGCGATCTGATTTTCCAGAAAGAGTTCAACCTTCACAGAAAAAAGATGGAGACACCCACACAGCCCTCTTCAAAACTTTCACATCAAACTACAACCTACTACAACATTGCACTTTCCCTATCCACTATAAGAACTCTACCCTTGACCTGATTTTCCCAAAGAAACACCACATACAAATCTTAATCATTTCAGATTCGAATGATTAGACCACTTCTTCATTCCTTTTAAATTCCTTGCCCTGATGCACTCTCGCCATGCTACGCCAGTGACTGAAATAATAAACTCTAGAGACCTAAAAGTCATAGTGAACAAGCATTTTCAAAGACAACAGGCCTGGGTTTAATATGCCAACGCATACAAACACAGGCTTGCATAAATATGCTCAGATTATTTGTGCTGTGCCTCTGAACAACCTGTATCTTTCTGTGCCTTCAATGTTTGTGCCTTCTTTTAATTCCCCAGCCTTGCAGCTCTGGTGCCATGCAGCACCACAGCTTGGGGGGGGGGGGAAATAGGGAGCGCGCACAGAAAGGGGCAAGTGTACAGAGAAACAAAGAACAATGTTTCCTATGGAGCTGTTTATGTGGGAATTCAAATAGATGGGTAAATGTGCACAGCATCATATCTAATGTCAATAAATGGTCAATCAGTTACCAAAGTAATTTTTAAAAATGTAAAGAAATCTCAAAAAGGGCCCCGATAATTCTCAGTGTAATGACTGAATGATATGCAACATATTATTTTACAAACTGATGTTTATTTTCAAGAGGTCACAAAACAAAAGCCAATTATGAGAACTCGGTGTAATAAAAAATAAAAAGAATCCCAATCAGCCCAGTAATTTAACAATAGCAGGAAGAGTTACAGTTGCAACATAAATGTTTTTTTAATTTGTCATGTCCACAGCATTTCAACCCTCAACTGCGTAATTAGGTAGGGCTTCTCTCGTGTTACCCCCAATATTTTGGGGTCATATGAGGTAGACCCTAAACCCAAAAAGGTAATTACAACCTTTGCAGAGAAAAAGAAAATGGACAAGTGTCTCTCATTCTGTCCCTACTGACCTTGAATGAAAAGGAAGTGTTCACAGTCAGACAGCCCTGCCAGAGAAATGAATTACATGGGGCAGCTGAGGCACTAAAAGGAACCACATATATCACTACTAGCAGTAACAGTCCAAATCTTCCAATGTTTTATTAGAGGTGCACGAGTTACCCGGTGATCAGCCACCGCAATCCCTTACTAGGAGACTGCCAAAGGTTGTCTCCCACTATAAGTTGTAAAATACAACTCAGCACTCTCAAAAGCCCTTTCACAGAACACAAGCCTCGTAACCCCAAAATCAGGACGCACAGACTATGGCCCGATTCACAAAGGTAAACTGAGAAGAAAGTCTAACTTTACGACTTTGGGTATTCACAAAGGGCATTTACGAGTAGTAAAGTTAGACTGTTGTCTCAGTTAAACTTAGGTTTTGGTCTTAAGTTTAACTGAGACCAAAAGTCAGTACTATCGACTCCTCAACATCAACTACCAATGTCACTGAAATTACAAAACATACAGAGAGTGGCTAAAGAAGCGGGACAAGGAGATCCACAAAGGGGGAAGGCCAAGAAAGTCAGGGAAGTGGGAAAATTGGAAGAGGAATAGGAAGGGGCCAAGGAGAAACCCCAGGGTTAGGAGGTTCTTCCTTTTGATGTGGTCAGTTTAGGCATTTGTAGAAAGATTTTCCCAACACTGTTTCCAATGCACTAGAACTCCTGGACCAGGCTATCACCAAATTGTTCAGATTCCCTACTCTAAATTTTAGGACAGCCTGAGAGGTTCTGACTGTGTAATGAATACCTTGACAGCTGTAGATTAAAGGGGCAGTATGTAAATTGCGTCATCAGTGGTAAATCTCACCGCTTGCCTTGATACATGCATAAGTCGTTAAGTCCTCAAAACGTCTGAATTCCTTTTTTTACTTCTCTCAGGTTTGTCCAAAGACTCAGTCGGAAATTCCAATCAAGGAGTTCCCAATAACATTACAGAGCCTTTTTACCTTTCTATAGGTCCTATTAGTGATAAACGTTCCTTTTTGCTTAGCCCCACTTCTCCCACGAACCTGCTGGGCAGGGATATCCTCTGTAAGTTAAATTGTCTTGTGTTTTGTTTTGTAGCCCAGATGGGTTCTTGAACATACTTTAGGGACAAGAGAGTAAAGCACTTGCATAATTATGAATAAGCTAGAGTTGCCCAAAGGAAGCAAGCCCTGTTATCACATCCTCTTATTTAAGGAAATGTTCTCTATTGTTAACAAATTTATCAAACCAGATGTTACTTCCAGGTTGGTGGGAGCTTCAGACAACCTCTGTAACAATCTGACAGATCATTTTGGGCCTAAGGGGAATGACATCTACTCCCTTTTCAAAATGAAGGATGCTTCAGATGAGTCATACTCCCCGGTCAGAATGATCGACATGGCACAAGGGGCAACCCTCGATCAACTGGTGCTACTGGAGATAGACTCTACCTCCGCCATAACTAAAAAGGTTAAATCAGGGTCCCAGGCTGATCTGCTAAAGCCAGAGTACATTTTAAAATGTCAGGAGAGTATCACACCAGTTTTTCTAGAACTAACTAATCTTTCTCTAAGTCATGGAAACATGTGAAAGTCATTACTCTCTTAAAAAAGCCCTTGCTAGATGCCACCCAGCCATAACCCCATCTCCCTATTACCTCTCCTATCAAAGGTTGTGGAGAACCATCAAATTTTGTGGAGAACCACATGAACAATCTCCTGACCAGCTTTTTAGAAAAAATCAAATAATACATCATTCACAGAACCAGTTCCAGCCAGCACACAGCACAGAAACAGCTCTCCTGACAGTAACAGAGATTTGCGCAGCACTGCGGACATGGGTAATTCCAAGGCACTGATCCTCCTGGAGCTAAGTGCTGCATTTTATTCTGTCTCCCAACTAGTCCTTTTGCGCCGCCTCAGTGATTTGGAGGTACAGGGCAAGGCCTTGACCTGGTTTACCTCCTTTTAGGGATCGGTCTTTCCAAGTTATCACCCCACCTTTCATTTCCTTCCATCGAGTGCTAGCACACGGTGTCCCCCAGGGCTCGGCACTCAGCCCCACTCTTTTTAATATCCATGTCAGACTTTTGGCTAATGTTGTAAAATCCTTTGGAATTTCATTGGTGTCTTACGCTGATGAGACTGATGTCATACAGCTGTTGCAAGCTGGATGCATGAAAATTGCCTCACACTTAATGCTAGCAAGACTGAGATCCTTCTGTTGGGCAGACACGCCCATCGATGGAGAGACGATTGGTTGTCAGAAGTGCTAGGTCCTCCTCATAAACCTAAGTCTGTGGTTAAATACCTCGGTATATGGATGGATGACTCACTATCCTTTGAAACCCAGGTTAAAACCCTAGCAGTTACTGCTTTGGCATTCTGAGAAGCATTAAATCCATCCGGGGATTCTTCACTCTACAAGTTTGCTAGCTGATTGTTCAATCCCTTATAATTTTATGCCTAGACTATTGCAACAATCTCTTCAGTAGATCGGTCCTGAACCGACGACGGGTCATCTTAAACACCAGTGCCCGGCTTCTTTTTTCCAACCCCAAAGTCTGCTCGGCCTCTCAGCTCTTAATCAAGCTTCACTGGCTCTCAGTTGAATAGCGCATGAGGTTTAAAGTGCTCTGTATTTTCCATAAGATCCTCTATAAACAAGTAGTGCTGAGTCTTGCTGCTCTGATGCAACACTATTTCCCCACTAGAGCTTTACGCTCAGCAGTCCTGAATCTGGGCTCAATACCCTGCCACAGAAGGGCCAGAAAGGGCAGACGTTCTTTTTGTGTCCTAGCCCCCACCCTATGGAACTCTTTTCCGACTTCGCTAAGAAAGACTCAAAACCATTTAAGCTTCCGGAAGCAACTGAAGACCTGGTTGTTCTCCCTCTAAGCCCGGCCTGATCTCTTCTGTACTGCGGTCGTCATACTTGGGGGCATCCGTGCGCTCTAGGAATCTTTTTAACATAACTTAACAGAATTACTTTCACAGGTAACATCTACATTGTGGTCCACAGACACTAACAATGTGGGATTCATCTCCTCTTTGGAAACATTAAACCTGAAGGTTGGCTCACAAAAAAAGTTGCCACGAATACCTCAATACCCAATAAAACCTGAATCAGAGGAAGGCATCCATACTGTAGTAGCAGATTTGATTAAGCAACGGGTACTAGTACCAATTGTTATTAGATGATTCTCCTGATATGAAAGGAAGGGAATGCCACTGTGTACAGGTTTGTCAAAGATCTTAGGACAATTAATAATGGCGTGATCCTGAATTTCCCTGTGATATGCAGCCCTGCTTCTATTCTCTCCTGCACCCCTAAATGCCCAATTGTTCACCATGGGTTATCTTTGTTTCACTATTTTTTCTATTCCTGTACATGAAGAGAGTCAGAATATCTTCTAGTTCACATTCCGAGTGTCTAAGCCTTCATGGACTCGCCTCCCATAAGGATTTATAGAATCCTCCTCAATCTTCTCACAAGCACTAAAGAAGGATTGGACATGTTGGTTTTCCCCAGGGGGTCTACTCTAATCCAATAGGTTGACAATTTACTGACTCTATATCTCTATATAACTCTATATCAGTGCAAGGAGGACTTACTCTATGTCCTCACTAAATTGGCTAAGTAGGGGCCTAAAGCTTCATGGGAAAAATTGCAGTTTTCCCTCCCCCAAGTGTGATACCTTGACCACGATGGTAAGCACCATCTGTCTTCTGAAAGAGTTGAAGCCATTCTTAAGTTGCCCTGCTCTGTAACTATTTCTCAAGTACGCATCTTTTTGGGATTGGCCTGTTATTGCAGGCAATGGATTTCGTGGTATGTCAAAATGATCAAATGTTTACAAGAATTTTCAAAAGGCACATATGAACTCTTGCAGTGGAGTAGTGAAGCCAAAAATGCATTTGTAAAAATAAAGCAAATGTAGACTTCTGCACCCACCTTAGGTCTCTCTGTTTATGCTAAACATTTTACCCTGTATTGTCATGAGCTAGCACTTGGGGTGTTAGTGCAACACCACAAGGATCAGAAAAAGCCCATAGCCTATTATCCTCAGGATTGGATCCAGTTGCATCTACACAACTGAGGAGACAGGAGAAAAAAGCCCCCTCTAGCACTCCTGTTTATACCACAAAACTCACGAAAAGAAACGGAACTATGCCCAGTGCTGTGCAAAACAGCCTACTAGAAACCTGGAAAATATCCCCTTCGTGATTGTTAATATCCACATGAGGGAGAGAAAGGACAGAAAAAGGTGAAACTCAGTTTCAAACCAGAGTCTGAAAGCAAGCCCTCCGGCTTGTAAAGGACTGCCCTCATCCACTAAATAGTGGCATGCTTCATCATTGGGCTGCTACATACACCCTGGTACAGACCAACACTCAGGGTGGAGCGCTGATTTTCCTCCAAATGAGGGATCCCAAAAATACAGAGAAAAGAAGATCATAAAACTGCCTAAGTGGTAACCTTAATACTTATTTTATTCGTGGTCCCACTTGACAGGGTTAAAAATAATGGTTGGAGTGGGAACACCGCCCTGTAGTCGGCACTGTAAATAAATGCGGCAATGTAGAGCTCAGGTTATGTTTCGTTGTATTTTGGCTATTCTACCTACCCCATGTGTATTCCTTCTTATCTGCGTGTAGATTCCGCATCAAAAACATATCTACTCACTGAGCGATGCACCATATGTATTTCTCCTTTTTAAACTGTACTTGGGCAGCTGCTCTGGTACCCGTGTTACCGTTTTTTCCGTGGGGGATCGAATACCGCTGTACGCATATTGGCACTTCCATGGCTGAACTCCCAAAAAGGATGTAATCTTCCCCTCTTAGCCCTGAAAGCCAGCCCATTGTTTGTTCGTGGTCCCCGGGGCTTTCTTCCTCAATATATTTATTTACTCAGGTCCCTGTGGTTCTCAATCAATGAATCAGGGGGTTTGTAAAGCGCAGGCTACTTACCCGGAGCGGGTCTCAAGGTGCTGAGGGATAGGGGGGCCGGGGGTACGGGGGTTCCGCAGATCCTGGAGGATCACTGTGTTCCGTCGAAGGGCCAGGTCTTGGGGTCCTTTAGGAACTTAGGGAGCGATGCAGTCTGTCGGAGGTGGAGAGGGAGGGAGTTCCAAGCTTTGGCCGCGAGGAGGGAGAAGGAGCGCCCTCCTGTTCTACTTTTCTTGATCCGAGGTACCGTAGCGAGGGAGAGCTGGGCCGAGCAGAGAGGACGCTGGGCAGCGTGGAACGCGAGGCGGTTGTTCAGGTTGGCGGGCCCGGTATTGTGGAGGGCCTTGTGTGTGTGGGTGAGAAGCTTCTCTTCTCGACAGGAAGCCAGTGTAGGGTCCGTAGGTGTTGGCTAATGTGGCTGTGGTGCGGTAGGTTGAGGACTAGTCTCGCGGCGGCGTTCTGAACGTTCTGGAGTTTGCGGGTGAGGTTCTTGTTGATCCCGGCGTAGAGTGCATTGCCGTAGTCCAGTCTGCTGCTGATGAGGGCGTTTGTGACCGTTTTCCTGTGTTCAGGGGGATCCACTTGAAGGTTTTACGGAGGAGACGGAGGGTGTAGTAGCAGGAGGAGGTGATGGCGTTGATCTGGTGGTCCATTTTGAGTTTGCAGTCCAAGATGATTCTGAGGTTGCGTGAGTGGTCCGTGGGGGCTGGGGGTCTCCGAGGGTGGGGGGCCACCAGGTGTCGTTCCAGGCGTCGGGGTGTGGGCCCATGATGAGTACCTCGGTTTTGTCCGTGTTGAGTTGAAGGCAGCTGTTCTTCATCCATCTGGCGACGGCTTCCATTCCGTTTTGAAAGTTGCGTTTGGTGATGTTGGGTTCGTTCGTAGGGAGAGTATGAGTCCGTGTGCCCTGACGATGGATGCGAGCGGGGCCATGTCGAGGTTGAACAAAGTCGGGCTGATGGAGGATCCTTGTGGAACTCCGCAGGTGGTTGGAGTCGGTTCTGAGCGAAATGGAGGTAGTCTGACTCATTGCGCTCTGCCGGAGAGGAAAGAGAGGATCCAGTCTAGGGCCTTGTTCTGGATTCCCGTGCCGTGTAGTCTGCGGGCTAGATTGCGGTGAGAGACAGTGTCGAAGGCAGCGGAGAGGTCTAGGAGGATGAGGGCCACAGTCTCTCCTCTGTCAAGGAGGGCGCGGATGTCGTCTGTTGCTGCGAGAAGTGTGGTTTCGGTGCTGTGGTTTTTCCCGAAGCCTGATTGGGAGGAGTCGAGAATGTTGTTTTTTTCGATGATGGCGGAGAGTTGGCTGTTGATGGCCTTTTCCATGACTTTGGCCGGATAAGGGAGTAGGGAGATCGGTCTGAAATTCTTGAGGTTGGTGGGGTCCTCTGAGGGTTTTTTCAGGAGAGGGTTGATCTCGGCATGTTTCCAGTCGTCGGGGAAAGAGGCGGTCTCGAAGGTGCGGTTGATGATACGTTGAAGCTCGGGGGCAATGATGTCTGCGGCTTTGCAGTAGATGTGGTGGGGGTACGGGTTGGTGGGGGCCCCGGAGTGGGTGGTCTTCATTATCTTCAGAGTGGTTTCGATGCTGAGGGCGTTCCATCTGTCTAGTGTCGGCTGCGTGCTGCTGGGAGCGGTGAGAGGGGGTTCCTCATGGGGGTTGTTGTCATCGAAATTGTCGTAGATGTTCTTGATTTTGTGATGGAAAAATATGCTGAGTCTGTCGCAGAGGTCCTGGGAGGGGGTGATGTCTGTGGACTCGCTGTTCGGGTGGGCAAACTCTTTGATGATGCCAAAGAGTTCCTTGCTGTTGTATGCGTTGGTGGAGATTCTGTCCTGAAGTGCTTTCTTCCTGGAGAGTGTGATGAGCTTGTGGTGGGCCGCGGTGGCTGTTTTGAAGTTGTCGAGGTCTGTCGGGGTTTTGAAGTTCCTCCACAGTTTTTCTAGTCGTCTGCAGGTGCGCCTGGAGTCTCGGAGTTCAGTGGAAAACCAGCTGGCTTTCTTGCCGTGGGGCTTGGAAGTTTTCTTGAGGGGGCGATGGTGTTGGCGCAGTCGGTGATCCAGTTGTGTAGGGTGCGGGCGGCAGTGGTGTGGTCTTCGTCTGTGGTGGCGGGGGCGGAGCTGGCGGGGGCGGAGCTGCCGAGGGCGGCGGCGAGCTGGTCGTCATGGATCTTGTTCCAATTTCTGCACTGGAGCTGATGCGGGCGTCTGCAGGGGATGCTGGATTTGAAGGTGAAGTGAACACAGCGGTGGTCCGTCCAAGGGAGTTCGGAGGTGTGGCTGAAGGTGATGGAGTTCCCTGCTGTGAAGATGGGATCGAGGATGTGCCCAGCGAATATATACCTTAACAACGTGGATTTTACACCACAATACAATCACAACGCGGTCGTTACAACGACTGCGTTGTTACCACGCAATGCCATTACTATGCAAGTCATTACATCGACTTGCAGTAGATGGCGCCGTAACATTAGAAATGTATAATTTACTATTCCAACTCCAGCCTACGTAACAGTAGGGAAGGTGTTGGAATAGTAAACTATACTATTCCTTATGTTAGAGCGCCATCTACTGCAAGTCGATGTAATGACTTGCGTAGTAATGGCACTGCGTTGTGATTGCATCGCGGTGTAAAATCCACGATGTAAAGGTTGTTTCCCGTGCCCAGCTGAGTGTGTTGGTTCTGGTACGATCTGCTTGAGTCCTATGATGTGGAGGTTGTCCAGGAGGGAGGCGGAGTTGGAGTCCTGGCGGTTGTCGAGGTGGAAGTTGAGGTCTCCTAGCAGCGTGAAATTGGTGGAGGTGATGGCATGCGGCGTGATGATGTCGGTGATGGAGTCGGAAAAAGGAGCATGGGGTCCGGGGGGTCTGTAGATGAGGGTGCCTCAGAGGGTGGAGGACGGGTTAGTCTGGATCTTGAAATGGGGGTGTTCCATCAGGTGTGCGGGCCCGTCGGAGTAGGTGCTCAGCCGGAGGTTGGCCTTGTGGGCGATGGGGGTGCCTCCTTCGGGGTGGTTGGGGCGATCCTTCCGGGTGAACTTGCATCCTTCGGGGATGGCGATCGCGATGTCTGGTCTGGAGGCGGCGTTCGTCCAGGTTTCAGTGAGGAAGGCGATGTCCGGGGCGGTGCTGTCGAGGAAGTCCCAGATTTCCGTGGCGTGTTTGTGGAGGGAGCGGACGTTGAGGAGGATGCATCGCAGGGTTTGGGCTGCGATGGAGTTGTTTGCTGGAGGGAGGTGGAGGGTCCTGGGTCTCGGCGAGGGTGAAGGAGAGGCGGCAGTAACGGCAGGTGAAGGGTCCATGTGTGTCGAGAGGTGAGGAGAGCTTGCAGTTATGGTTCTTGCCGACGTTGAGTTCGTGGAGGGCCGAGGAGCTGTAGCCCTGGCGGGCCGGAGGACCAGGGGTCGCAGGCGGGCGCTGACAAGCTAGCCTTTGGTGCGCCGGCAGCGCGGCCGCGCAGCGGTCTCCATTAAGTAGAGGTCGCGGAGGGTGGGACAGCTGGGAGGTGGGAGCGGGGCTGCGAGGGCAGCAGCGGCGGGGACCGGCCAAAGGAAGTAAAGGAGATAAGGGGAAAAAAGGAGAACAAGGTCAAGAAAATAAAGAGTCAAGAAATAAAAGAAATAAAGAAATAAAACTGGAACAAGGTCGAGAATAAAGAAATAAATTCTAGAACAAGTCACCAGACACAAAATAGAACGAGAACAGGACAGCCGAAAAGCAGTCAAGAGCAGTCCAGGGCGGGGTACGGGGCCCCGAACCGTGGTCTGTGCAGCCAAACGCAGATGTACTGCCAGGGGGAGCTGCGGGACTGTGCGCTGGGAGAGCAGGAACCCAGGGGGTTCTAGTATCGAGTACCGCTATGTACATAATGGCACTCCCTTGGCTGTACTCAGTATCAAACTCAAATGCTCCCTTCTTTAATCTAAAGTACAGCCCCCTTCTTAACAGTGAGCCCTGGGACTTACTTCGTCAAGGGTTCGGCGTCTCCCGCGAAGCCACTCTCAGCTCTCCGACGATCAGGGTGGGAGTGCGCGTTCTCATTAAATGCTCGTATACCACGCATCGTGCACGGCTGCTTGAATCACGTGACCGGTCCCGGGCTAGCGTTCGGCTCGGAACTCTAATCTAATCAGTCCCAGGAGTGGCGGCCATCTTTACATGAATGCTGTGTTACTGACAGCCCCTGGAATCTCCTCATATTTCTACAATTGTCTCTAACCGACATAAACCGTGCATGCCCAGCCCACATTAAAATACCAAAATTCCGTTATCCATATTAGAATGGGTCCTACCCAGGTAGTGTGAGGCTCGGATCTCTTAAAACCACGGGAGTGGCGGCCATCTTTGAATGGTTGCTGTATAGTCAACAACCACTAGGTCCTCCTAATATAACAATGATTTTCACAGCACCAGGATCATAACAAACAGGTCTAAACCAGCCGCCGTGTGTACCCTACGTTTCAGTTATGAGAGAGAAAGAATGTCTATGTACATGATACCCCCCTTGATAATACGTGGGGCACCTTATTATCTATCAAGCTTAATTATTGATCTCTTTGTATATACATAGTGTGTCGTTATAAGAGGACACCCTCTGGTTGGGTCTTTCCTTTTCTAGGTTGTATTCCACCTCCCCTGTTTTACCTAGTGGAATTCAGATGGTACCAAGTGATGGCAGCATTCAGACCCTGGTCGCTGCTTTTCAACCTGTGGACCCATCTTTGTTCACGTTGGAAAAGGAGCTGCGCAACGTCCCTGGTTGTTGGGGGAATGTATGGTTTGTCTAATACTATCCATTTAAGATCCTTTTCAGAGTGTTGCATTTCGAAGAAGTGGGTTGTCAATTTGGTTGTCAACCTACCACATCTAATGTTGCTCATATGCTCCAGGATCCTGATTTTGACTCGCCTGGTTGTCATCCCAACGTATTTGAAGCCACATGGGCACTTTATGAGGTAGATCACATTATTAGAATTGCATGTGGTATGGTTGCGCAATTCCCAAGGGGATGGTAAACCTACATCAACCGCTTTGCTGTTAGTAGTTAATGGGCAGGCTTTGCAAAAACCGCATGCAAAGTGTCCCGTGATTGAAGGTAAACCCAAAGGTGTTAAATTTGCTTTGTCATTGCGTCTGATTGTAACTGGTCGTGAGTGTACCACAATGTTCCTGATACTTGCACTCTTCTTAAATGAAAAAAGAGGACTCTCGAGGCCCAACCCATTAGAATTGAGGATCCACCAATTTTCTGTAATTATTTTTTTGATGTGATTGGACGCTGTGTTGAATGTTGTAACACAGATACTTCTGTCCACCTTCTCTTGTGTGTGTGTTTCCAAAAGGGCTTCTCTGTGATTGTGCCTTGCCCGTTTCCAGGCTCTTTTCATGACATGATCTGGGTATTGTCGTTCCTGTAGTTTCTGACCAAGTATTGCTGCCTCTTTATCAAAAGAGACCAATCCTGAGCAATTTCTTCTCAGCTGTAAGACTTGCCTGTAGGGCAAATTATCCCTTAATGATTTTGGATAAAAACTCTGGAAAGCGAGTAGGTTGTTTCTGTCTGTGGGTTTGTGGTACATGTCACTAGTCAATTTGCCATTCTTTGCTATTATGGACCGATCCAGGAAAGGGAGGGACTCTGTTGTCATTGTTGATGTAAAGAATAGAAACGGATTCCTTTTATTCAGCCATGTCAAGAAACTCCCAGCTGATGTTCTATCTCCCTTCCAGATAAGGAGGACATCATCGACATCATCGATGTTTCCAGACTCTGATCTGGTCTAGAAATGGATTCATCTCTGAGTATACATTTTCATTCTCAAAATGTGACACATAAAGACAGGCCAAACTAGGAGCAAATGAACTTCCCATGGAAGTACCATGGCGTTGCAAGTATATGGTGTCTTTGTATTGAAAAAAATTCCTGGTTAGTGCCAACTCGGCAAGACAGAGGACAAAAGATCTGGGTGTTTGATACTCCCAATTTTCTGTGAACAAGATGTTTTCGATGACCCAACTCCGGCCCCGAGTTGAGAAAAATACTAATGCAACTCGGGTAAGAGTGACTATATATGAAAATAAATGTTTAACCTGAGAGTAATGTGTGATTGATTTATACAAAGAGTTCGTCACAAGGTGTTGGATATATTCTCATTTATGAATTTGAAAGGCTGAGAGCCCATAGCCTCACATGGGTAAATTACACCTCGTGATTTAACATGCAAGAGGGATAAGCGGCAGTTACATGTGTTGAAAAAGATGTTGTTTGATGGTGTTACTTTTGTCTCAACCAGGTAAGGAAGACGAGTGTGGTTACTCTACATGAACCAGGTAAGGCAAAAATGTATTGTTTAAAGTGCTGACTCTAGCCAAAGAATTGAAAATTTCAAAGCATACCTAGAGGGATCAGGACCCTGAGGAAGCTCAGAAACCCATTAGGGTTAGGATGATTGGCTGAAACATGTCAGTAGGAGCAGAAGGGGTGTTGGAGAGGTAGCTTCTCCTACACACCCAACCATTATTTTTAACCCTGTCAAGTGGGACCACAAATAAAATAAGTATTAAGGTTACCACTTAGGCAGTTTTACGATCTTCTTTTCTCTGCACTGAGTGTTGGTCTGCACCAGGGTGTATTTAGCGGCCCAATGATGAAGCATTCCACTATTTAGTGGGTGAGGGCAGTCTTTTACAAGCCTGAGGGCTTGCTTTCAGACTCTGGTTTGTAACTGAGTTTCACCTTTTTCTGTCCTTTCTCTCCCTGATGTGGATATTAACAATCACGAAGGGGATATTTTCCAGGTTTCTAGTAGGCTGTGTTGCACAGCACTGGGCATTGGATCCAGTTGCGGCTGGAATCCCACCAGGAACAGACTGGCCTTTTATTCTATCAAGGATTTTCCCAGTGGGCTGGAGCCGCTTGAGGCCAGTTCCCAGAGAAAGAGAGACTGGTTTTATAGAAAGAGAGAAATAGAGAGAGGGGAGGAAGAAGCAGGGCTGGTTTGAACATTTTTGCCACAGCTGCTTTTGGTTTCTCAGTCTACCCCTGACTCCCAAGTTGTTTAAGGTCCATGGCAGCTGCCACAAATCCTGTTGAAGCCTCTGAAAATATTGTGTTAAGTTCTCCACTAACTGTCACTGTGCCGCATTCTGTAGGTGTGATCCTCCTCACTACAAAAACATCTCTCTATGGCATGTTTGCCCTGATATGAAATACTGTTGTTGTCCGCCTCTGTATTTCTTTGCTCCGCTGCCTGCTCTGTACCGTTTTCTGAGGCCCACCAGTGACGATGAACATCCAACACTGGTCAAGTAACTAAGCCACCTGTTGATTTAACTGATTTGCCCTTCAATGAATGTCAACTAACATACTATGTGAATGGATCCTGTCTTAGAAATAATGAAGGTACCCTAGTTGCTAGTTTTGTCATTTGCATCAGATATCAAGTTGTGGAAAGCTGTAATTTACCAGCAGTGAAATCAGCCCAAGTTGCAGAGCTCATTGCAGTCAACTGGGCTTGCATCTTAGCCAAAGGAAAAGACTGTTAGTTACTGTGTACATGGACTGAAAATACATGTTTGGAGTAACACATGACTTTTGGCTCGTATGAATGCAGAGGCCTCCTGACCTCGGCATATAAAATGGGCAGTATGTTTTGAATCTTTTAAATGCTTTGCAATTGCCTGGGAAGATGGCAGTGGTAAAGTGTACTGCACACTAGCACCCTAATGATGATGTTTCAAGGGGCTATGCCCTAGCTGATTCAGTTGCTAGGAATTACGCTTTGTCTAAAATTACTGATGCTGCCATGTATATTGTGAAAACTGTTCCAACATAAAAAGATTTGTCTCAATTACAGATACAAGCCTCCAAAGATGAAAAGCAATCCTGGATCAAGCAACAATGTAAAAGAGACCCTAAAGAGGAGTGAAGACATCACTGGGCGTGTGGTCGCACCAAAATGTCTACTCCTCATTCTCGTCAGGTTGAATCATGCAGCAGACCATGTTGATAGGGACAGGATGATACGTGTTTCAACAGCCTACTGGTATGTGCCCTTCTTTTATTATATAGCCCCAAATTACTGTCAATCCCATGCCACATGTTTGTCGTTCAATGCTGGAAAAGTGGTTAAGACCATCCTGCAGCTCACCTTCTCCCTTGAGGTGCTTTCATTCATATTCAGATTGATTATATTCAACTACCTAAATGTGCAAACTACTCCAATGTCGCATCATGGTGTGTATGATTTAAGGATGCGTGGAAGCGTACCCCTGTGCCCATGAAGATGCCATTACTGTAGCTAATCAAGTACCGGAACGCTTCATCCCTAGGTTCAGGGTGTGAAGCTGAATCAGTAGTGACTGAGGAACACAGTTCATGTCCGCAGTAGTATAGGCAGTATGTAAGGCTCTAAGAAAAGAACAGTATTTCCATTGGGCTTATCTCTCAAAGTGAGCAAGTAAAGTGGAAAGGAATAATGGGACCTTGAAGAATAAGACTGCTAAAATATGTTCAGATACTCAGTTAAAATGACCCAATGCTCATCCATTAGCCTTGTTGTCCTTGAGTGCGATCCTTTCCCAGAAGACAAAATTAAGCTAATATGAAATAGTCATAAGTCAATCTTTAATGCGCCACTCAAATACCTCTGTCTCATCTGCTAAGCTGTATCTGCATTTAAATGATAATGCTGTTTTTAAATATTGCAGTAAGCTTATACTATGAAGTTTCCCTTCTCAGCAGCGAGCTACCTTACGTGAATGTCCAACGGAGGTCTGCCGTTCCCTTCAGCCTGGTGACTGGGTATATATCCGCATATATCCGAGAAGAACTGCCCTAAAGTCTTGCTGGTAGGGACCCTATCAGATCCTGCTCATCACAAACACAGCTGTCAAATGCCAAGGCTTAGCGACTTGGATCCACTGTTTTCACTGTAAATGAGTTGGTCCTCCTAGAGACAACAGTGATCCTGCCACTGCATAAAGGCGTGGGCCTGTCCCCAGATTATATTCTAAAACTATTTCTGGCACAGTCTCATTATCTGTTGGTCGGTCGAAGTCTCCATGCCTACCTCCTTTGCCTACTTTGCCATTGTGTGATGTTGCTCCAACAGCCTCTTATCGTTATTACATTTGTCTGTGGTGCGCAACTTCCTCCTACTGGATATCGGGTCCCTCTGTAGGTTGGGGCTGCTATCCTGCTTGCTGCTTTGAGCATCTGGCTTGTAGTGTGGTCCATTCTCACTGTGGAATGGGGAATTATTCCTAGACTGATCTGTGTTGAATCTTCCCTTGTACAGAGTGGACACTCAGCTTACACAGGTAACTTCTATGTGTTGTTGCTGGAGAAATACAGGCAGACCAATAACTCTTCCTCAACACCTGTTGATGTAGGAGATAGCATTTCTTTTATTGGCATGCCAATCCGTTTTAATGCACTCGCCTTTAGCTTTTCCACTTTGGACATAGACTGCCAGTGTGTGCCAGCATACCCCCCTATTCTTTCCCAGGCATTAAAATGTCCTATACTCCTTTAAACCGCAACATGCCAGGCGTGGCACATCTCGCAATGAAGGAGCAAGGATTGATTTGGGATCACTGGGAGCCAATGTCTCTACCGTCTTTTTTGGACACAGTAAATGTGATTTAACAGTTGGAAACATCCCTTTGAGCTGCCTCCCTTTGAGTATCATCTTCCCCATGCATTGTTGTTTCTCAAACGTCACCGGCAGGGAGGTCATGCATATTTTATTTGTGGGTAGCACTCCTACCCCTGTCTGCCTCTAGACTGGACTTAAACTTGGTATCCAGGGTATATTGTTCCAGCTATAAGACGCTTTCAAGATCATCCTTTACAAAGAAAAAGGGGTGGGCAGGCTGTTTCAACTACTTCCAGGTTTTGCTCTGCTCTAATTCCCATGTACAGAATGACTGTTGCCTTAGATGAAATTAGATAGAATGCAGAAATTTTGGACGAAATAGTGAATTCCACCACTGTAGCTTTGGGATTAGTAACAGAAAAGCTAAATGTCCATGCCAAAATGCTGATTCAAAATAGATTGGCTTTGAATTATCGCTTAGTTGCCAAAGGGAGTGTCTGCGCAATTGTAGGGACTGTATGTGCTCTCATCTTCTCGACACTTCTTTTAGCATACACTAGTAGATAGACCACATTAAGGAAAGTCTAAAGAAATTACACAAGATACACAGTGGCTCTGACCTGAGTCCCAAAGGCATCTGATCATGGTAGGGGAACGTTTTGGGCCATTTGGGTATGAAGAAATTTGAATCCATTGCTGGTATTATCATGATTGTGGTTGTTAGCTATATTGCTATTAGATTGATCTTGTTGCATCATACAGCACTCGTGCAAAAATAAAGGCACTGACAATTCTTTTACACTTGCTACTTTTTGGGATAATGAGGAAAGTGATCACGATGAGGTCAATAAAGAAATGGTCAGACTGTATACTATTAAACTATTGTGAGCCAAATACTTTACTCTTGAGAAAAAGAGAGGGCCTTCAAAAAACAATTTTAAAATCTATATGTATCAAAATCATATATTCCTATGTAATGCAGTATTAGTAACTGCATATGTAATCCTGAATGTATTAACCATATGATCAAAATAATGGATGTTGTTTATATAAGCTTGAAGCTTCCTGTAATATAGAATATGCTTGTGAACCTTCATGGCTCTGGAAGCCATAGGACTCTGGGTTGTACCTCGCACATTTTCTAACAGCGTAACCTCATTTTCAAACCTGGCAAGTGAAGTGGGATCTTGTGAGAACAATAAGGCTAGTATTGTGTATATGAAGGATATCTTCTCCACAATGCCTTTTTGTGCTTCCTTGGGGGAAAAATACTGCCACCTGCTTACTGATAAAATTTCACTGAGATTAACACATTTCTGTCATGTGATTTAGCTACATTGAATAAATCACGTGACAGTTTTAAATATTTTAGTTTTTGGCTCCAACTGGCCGTTTTCTAGTGGAAGCCCTGGTCAGTTGAAATAACAATTGTCTTTGATCTCTTGCTATGCTGCTTGCTATTTTCCATTACACGCTAAATGGAACTTTAGGCTTTCCGACATATTGTGTGCTTTTTAACAACTTACTAATAAAAAATGAAACTGAAGATATAATCAAAGGTATAAAAATAGCAGGCGCATCAGCTGATCCGTGCCCCACGAACATTTTCAAACCTTACCTCCAAGAATCTTCTGGTGCCATTTCGTGGGAGTGATCAACAACTCTTCCCTATCATCTGGAGAGTTTTCAGTTGACCTTAAATCATCTTACACTAAACTGTTCCTAGAGATGCAGGGACTTAAACAGGCTGACCCAGCAAACTACAGTCCAATAACCAAAGGCCTATTCATAAGTTAACTCATAGAAAAGACAGCTCTCTCCTATATCTCAAGCTTCTTCACGCAAAACTAACTACTATTAGACAGATAGATAGAATTTTAGCCAGAAAGAAGAACTAAATCAATACTGCACTCCATCTTTAACACTATGTTGAAATGTATGGAGTCACTGCTCTAATCTTTTTCGATTGACCATCAGCATTTGAAACAGCAGATCAGCAACTACTTTCCAAAAGACACTATGACCCTGAGATCAAAGGCACAGGCAAACATTGAATAAAATCCCACCTTGATGCTAGAGCTCAAACACTACTTCCGTTCAATTGCCTGCGTTTCACCAGTGGGGCTTTTGACCCTCAGGGCTCAACAGTCTCCTCTTTCCTGTTCAACATCTACCTATCCCCTCTTCCAGATCTCCTGCACTTAAAAACTATGCTTTATTTTAAAGTTAGAGAGACCACCAGCCACTTGTACTGAGTGAATGCCTACTGGCAGTGGATAATAGATTCAAAAGATTCCTCCTAAACTTAGCTCCTCCAAAACCACAATACTCACCTGGGGATATGACGAAAATCTGGTAGAGACTTCTAGCTGCAGATTTCTTACCTACAAATATTCCCTAGCTGTCAGACTGGATCCGTAAATTTGTGAACAATCACTCTGCGCGCTGGTAGGCGTTGTTCAGCTCCTCATTGCACCGTTGGCATCATCCAGAAGTGACATGATCCAGAAGTGACGTGCACGGTCTCTATATAGACCCCACCCATTGCACTGACTTCAGTTCTTTCTTTTTCACACCATCAGCGCAGATCTGAACGAGCTCCCCTCAGTAATTTTTTGACTGAATTTTTTGAACTTTCGTGAAAAAATAGTGTGCCAATGTTTTACCATTGTCTTTTTTTGGAGATGTCCCTGAAGAAACTGAGTGGGTTCAAGCCCTGTGGAGCCTGCCATCGACAAATTTCGGTGACAGACCCCCACTTGGTATGTCTGTGGTGCCTGGAGAGGGACCCCAACTTCATGGCCTGCGCAGAGTGCCAGACCATGAACCCCAAGTCCATCCATGAGCAGGCCATGAAGCTCTTGGCTGCTCGCCATGTGATACTGTACCACAAGGGAAATCTTCGGACCGCTGCCAGAGTCGCTTTTTCTCGTAAGTCGCATAAAAAGAAGTCAAAGAAATCAAAGCGCTCTTCGACTTCTCTATGTCGCTCCCACTTTTTCGGACGACGTGCCAGAATGACGCCATGAATCCGGTTGTTCCTGTGAAGCCGGCGTCTGAAGCTGGGTCCCCTCTGCTCTTTCCAGAGTTTCCCAGAATGACACCTTCCCAACTGCGTGAATTCTACAAGGCCATGAGCCTCATCTTTGGACAGCCTAACCCCTCTGGAGCGTTTCTGGGCCCAATGGGTTCAGGAGGGTCTTCAACTGGTGCTACGCCTGTGGGTCCGTCCTCGGCGACAATCGGCTTCTCAGGATCCATTGGTGGATCCGGATCAGCCCCTGGCACGACTTCACAACCTCCTCTGGGGACCATTACAGTGACACTGTTCCCGGGTCCGGCGACGTCGAACCCATCGTGGTTCCCGACGGAGCTGGATTGGTGTCGTGCGACATTGGCTCTGGCGCGGACCAGGCCCACATGGCCTGAATTGGAGATGGACCCCTATTTCCCTGAGTAGCACTCTGAGGAACCCGAATGGATGGGATTTGAGGATCCCTATGACTACTCGGACCCCCTAGCAGAGTTCATGGACCACAACACCTGGTACGAGGACTTGGCTGACGCCAATGGTCTGGACAGTTCACTAGCCACTGGACTCCTCTCTTGTCCGACTGTTGCTATGGAGGAAGGGGCTTCTACTGGTCTGGAGGGCGGCTGAGGTCCTGGACCTGCAGCTGTCCATGGTTGAGGTCAAGATCAACGTCTTGACAGAGGTGCTTCAGCATCGAGGTATGATCATCAGAACCCTAACTCCCCTTTATTAGCCTTCTCAGATGTCCTACTTAGGGCCTAGGCCAAGCCCTGCACAGGCCCTTCTGTGCATAGGAACTTTGCTCGCTTGCATCGCCCCGGTCCGGGGGACCCAGCCTTCCTCTCCCACCACCCCACCCCTGAAAGCCTGGTGTTCCAGGCCTCAACCTCCCGGATACATCCCTACGTGTTCCCTACCACATCACTGGATAGGGAATCCGAGAGGCTGGATGCCTTCAGTAAGAGAATTCTCTTTTCCACCAGCCTGGCACTGCGGTCCGTGAACAACACATGCTTATTGGGGTGTTATTCCAACACAGTGCGGGATACGGTTGTGCAAGTGTTGACTATGGTCCCAGATGAGGCCCAGGCCATACTCTCTCAAGCTATAGCTGATGGGAGGGATACAACAAAGCTCACAATGAGAAGCAAATTGGACATCACTGACCCACAGGACAGAGCTGTTGCTTCAATGGTGGTCCTTCGATGCCACGCCTGGCTGAGAATTACTGAGTTTTCGGGGTATGTCCTGGCCTCCCTTATGAACATGCCCTATGATGGGACTCGCCTTTTCTGTGACAACACAGATTTGGCTCTGGAACGATTTAAGGACAGTATGGCCACTACGAGGTCATAGGCGCTCACCATGGCCCCACCACAGCTGCACCCCGCCTTCCGTCCCTCCCATGGCTACGGTAGGAGCTATCAGCCGCCTCTATTTCCCCCTAGCCAACATGGCCAGCAGTCCCACAGATCTCGGGGGAACCAGATCCAGAAGTTAACCGGATGTAGCCTTACGGTTAGAGTGGTCGACCTCGAAGCTGGGGAACTGGGTTCGAGTCTCGGCAAGGATGCTCAACATCCTGTGATTCTGGGCAAATCACTTAATCTCCCCGTGCCTAACAAAAATTAATGTGTCCATCTGTAATGAAACTGGTGCTCATGTAAAGCGCTCTGATACCCGAAGTATCGGGTCTAGTTCAGGCTATATAAAACTCTAAAAACAAAACAACAACAAAAAAAACAATCTGTCTGCCCCCTGGCAACGCAACTCAGAAGCCTCTTTAGTTTGCATTTGTTCCACCATGGGCACCTGGTTTGTACCACCTGCACCAATGGAGGTAAATAACTTCAGACAAGTGGATACTTCAAGTCGTCCAGCAGGGCTATGCCCTCCCATTCTAACAGACCCAACACCTTTGCCACCATCCCACAATCGGCTGACGGAGGACAACTTCTTGCTATTGCGACAGGAAGTACTGGTTCTTCTGGCCGAAGGAGCAACCAGGAGGGTGCCAGAGTCAGAAGTAAATTGAGGTTGCTATTCCTGCGACTTTCTGATGCCGAAAAATAATGGAGGCCTCCATCCTATTCTAGATCTGTGCCCCCTCAACTACTTCCTGAAAAAGGAAAAATTCAAGATGCTCACCTTGGCTTAGGTGCTGTCTGACCTTGACCCCAGAGACTGAATGGCAGCGCTGGACTTGCAGGACACCTATTTTAAATCCATGTCCTGCCTGCCCACAGGCATTACCTTTGCTTTATGGTAGGCCACATGCATTTTTAGTTTGCTGTGCTTTCCTTTGGCCTTACCAGTGCCCCTTGGGTGTTCACTAAGGTGATGATGGTGGTTGCAGCCCATCTGCAGAGAGCAGGGGTTTCAGTCTTCCCCTACCACAGTGACTGGCTGTTGAAAGTAGGATTTCCCCAGACAGTCGTCTCCCAACTCCAGACAACAGCTGACCTTCTGCATTCGCTTGGGTTCACTATCTACATGCCAACATCACACCTGGCTCATTCTCAGATTCTCCCTTTCATTAGAGCTGTTCAGGATACAGTGAAATTTCAGGCTTATCCTCTGGAACAGCGAGTTCAGTATATACGGGCTCTGATTCTGATGTTGCAGCCTCTATCCTGAAGCTCAGTGAGAATGACTCTGAAGCTGCTGGGCCTCATCATCTCCTGCATTTTGCTGGTAAAACATGCCCATTGGTATATGCGGGCTCTGCAGTGGGACTTAAAGACCCAGTGGGCACAGCATCAAGGGAATCTCTCCAGCCTGATCCAGATATCGGAGGAAACTGCAAAAGATCTGAAGTGGTGGCTCATAGACCACGATTTGGTCATGGGTAGATCCCTCTCCCTTCCCTACACCAAGCTCACAGTGATAGACGCATCACTCCTGGGTTGGGGCAGCAATCTGGCAGAGGTGGATATCAGAGGACTCTGGTCTTCGGTGGAGTCTCAGCTTCACATCAACTTGTTGGAGTTGAGAGTGATCTGACTGGCATTGAAAGCCTTTTTTCCTTCCATCAAGGGAAAGCTGGTTCAGGTGTTCATGGACAATACCACCACAACGTAGTATTGCAACAAACAAGGTGGTATGGGGTCGTGGACCATGTGTCAAAAGGCCCTGCGTCTATGGACATGGCTGGACTGTCAGGGATTATTCCTGGTGGTTTTACATCTGGCGGTTTCACTAAACGCCAGAGCAGACAAACTCAGCCGTCCATCCCTCGCGGATCACGACTGGCATCTCCATCCGGAGGTGGTTCAAGGTCTCTTCAGAGACTGGGGAGAACTTTGGTTAGATCTAATTGCCACCGCCTAGAATGCGCAATGTCAGCACTTCTGCGCACTGGAGTTTCCAAGGCAGCTCTCGCTCAGAGACGGATTTCATCTCAACTGGAGCTCAGCACTCCTGTACGCCTTTCCGCCATTACCACTCCTGTCCAAAGTTCTCAAGAGGATCAAGAATGACTGGGCCCAAGTCATCTTAGTGGCTCCGGAATGGGCACATAGAGTATGGTAACCAGGATTCCTGACCATCAGCATCTGTCCTCTGATCAGGTTCCCCCTTCGTGAGGATCTACTGTTGTAGCAGCAAGGCAGGGTCCAGCATCCAAATCTGTAGATTCTCCACCTACATGCATGGAGATTGAGCGGCGATACCAAAGGGGATGATGGACGGAGCGTTAGAGCAAATCAAACACTCACCCCCAGTCAACTGATCTGGGTTTAATCCATCATCATTCTTTAGCTCACTCCACCACCCCAGTTCAGACATGGCCATATGCAAATCAGTCTGACCCTGTGCCTCATGGGAACAGTCCAGCCCGAACTGCCAAGCCATGTCTTCCCTGGACCGGAAACAAGCATCCTGGGACCGGTTTCGGGTTCAAAACCCTCATCAGCCAGGCTATCTTGAATCCAGTGGCAAAGTGAGCAAGGGACCCACGTCTGGGCATACCCTGCCAACTTAGGGCGAACAAAGCGATACTAAAGGGGATGATGGATGGAGCGTTAGAGCAAATCAAACACTCACCCCAGTCAACTGATCTGGGTTTAATCCATCATCATTCTTTAGCTCACTCCACCACCCCAGTTCAGACATGGCCATATGCAAATCAGTCTGACCCTGTGCCTCATGGGAACAGTCCAGCCCGAACTGCCAAGCCATGTCTTCCCTGGACCGGAAACAAGCATCCTGGGACCGGTTTCGGGTTCAAAACCCTCATCAGCCAGGCTATCTTGAATCCAGTGGCAAAGTGAGCAAGGATGAGTGCTTGCAATGTTCAACACTCCGTCCATCATCCCCTTTGGTTTTGCTATGTTCGCCCTAAGTTGGCAGGGTATGCCCAGACGTGGGTCCCTTGCTCACTTTGCCACTGGATTCAAGATAGCCTGGCTGATGACGGCTGTAAGCCAGAAACCGGTCCCAGGATGCTTGTTTCCGGTCCAGGGAAGACATGGCTTGGCAGTTCGGGCTGGACTGTTCCCATGAGGCACAGGGTCAGACTGATTTGCATATGGCCGTGTCTGAACTGGGGTGGCGGAGTGAGCTAAAGAATGAGGATGGATTAAACCCAGATCAGTTGACTGGGGGTGAGTGCTTGCAATGTTCAACACTCCGTCCATCATCCCCTTTGGTTTTGCTATGGAGATTGAGCGGCGACAGTTGAGAGTGTTTGACCTCCCTCCTGAGATGAATGACATCATCTAGGCAGCCATGCATCCCTCCACAAAAACAATTTATGCTTGCCAATAGGACAAATTTGAGGCTTGGTGTGCACTCTTGTCTGAAGTTCTTCTGTTTGTCCTCTCCCTAGCCTGGAAAGTATTTGGTTTGGTCACAGTTAAAGGGTACATTTCCGCCATTTCTGCCTTCTTGCTGTTGCCGGACAAACCTTCCCTGTTGAAGTCACCAGTTGTGACTCGTTTCCTTAAAGGTTTGCAACACATTTCCTCCTAAGCCCTTCAATATGTCCCAATGGGATCTGAATTTCGTCCTCACTTTCCTCATGTGTTCACTTTATGAGCTGATCCACAGCTGCCCTCTAAGACTGTTGATCATCAAAACTGTCTTCCTTGTGGCGGAAACATCTGCCAGGACTGCCAGCAAGTTGCAGGCCCTGTCAGTTCATCCTCTGTGCATGACTTTTTATCTGGATAAACTGGTCCTTCTGACTTGTGCCTCTTTCCTACCAAAGGTGGTTACACCTTTTCACATATGGGCAGAGTATCGCACAGACTACTTTCTTCATACCCCCTCATCCTACCAAGGAAGAGGAGAGATTGCACCGTCTGGACCTGAAAAAGCACTGTCTTTTTATATTGATCGCACCAAAGACTTTCAGGTGGATGATCAACTCTTTGTTAGTTTTATGGGTGTGAAGAAAGGCAAGGCAGTTCACAGAAGGGCCATCTCTAGATGGATTGTTGTAAAAGGATATGGTACCATAGTGGCACCTTTTACAGAGTCGGCCAGGTCTATGTTCCATTGTAAAGTCCATGTAGGAAAATGGACCACCTCAACAGTTTGGGGTTCTCTCCTTTCATCTGCATCAGCCATCAGAGGCCTGTGGTCAGTATGAACTGTGAAGTGAGTTCCAAACAAGTAGGGTCTTAGCTTCTTCAGATACCAACCACAACAAAGGCTTCCCTCTCAATGGCACTCCAACGCTGCTCTCTGGGGAGGAGTCGCCTGCTGATAAAAGCAACTGGTTGATCTTGACCCGGGCCATTCAGCTGCGACAGTACTGCCCCAATCCCATGTTCTGAAGCATCAGTTTGGACAACAAACTCTTTACTAAAGTCATGTGCTTTTAGGACAGGTGCTGAGCACATAGCTTCTTTGAGGGTGTCAAAGACCTTTTGACAATTGTCCTCTGTATAAAATCTGCTACGCAATGGCTAAAAAACAGCACCCTGAAAGCTTAAGAGCTCATTCTACCAGAGCTAAAGCTGCGACCACTGCTTTGGCAAGAGGGACACCAGTTCTGAATATCTGTCAGGGAGCCACATTGGCATTGTTGCACACTATTGCCAAACACTACTGCCAAGACAGTCAGGTCTGGCGTAGTGGACATTTTGCCCATTCGGTCCTCCAGGACTTCTTAGTGTAATACAGTTCCCAGACCCACCTCCGGGAAGAGATTGCTTTGGTATCTATTCTAAGGTAAGGGATCTGCAGCTAGAAGTCTCTATCAGATGAACAAGTTACTTACCTTCAGTAACGCGTTGTCATGTAGAGACTCCATCTATCTGCATATTCCTTACTGACTCTCCCATCCTCCCCGTTCTGCGAACTGTCTGTATTTCACGTTTGCAGAGATCCTTTAGGACCTCACCTGGCAGACTAGTCTTTCGTCCTCATCTTGGCTACCTGCTCGTGGTGCAGAAAAAAAGTCAAGAACTGAGGTCAGCGCGCTCAGGTGGTGCCTATATAGGTACTGTGCATGTCATTTCCTGTAAGGACGATGCCAACGACGCCACGCGGCGCCGAACAGTGCCACCTACCAGCACACAAGGGGATTGCTCAAAAATTTCCAGATTCAGTCTGACGCCTGGGGAATATTCTACGGTAAGGAATCTGTGGCTCAAAAGAGTTTCTACCAGATAAAGCGTTACTGAAGGTAAGTAACTTGTTCATCATGACCCTCTTCACTCCTTGCCTCTAGAAATAGGACAGCTGCTAACCTCTTCAAATTAAGTGAAAAATGTCTGTGTGATGATGGATAGTTGGCCTTGCCAGGAACCAACCTCAAGCTCTGTAGGACTGCAGAAGTCAGTGATGAATGTTTAACTCACTTAGACATCTTGTTGAATTTTGCATAGGAAAGACTACACTTCTTTAGGTAAGCACCAGGTGTCCTCATTGTAATTACACACAATTTAGGGCTGCAGTCCATTAACAGTTAATAAGTGTTCTTGGAGGTGTTAATTGGCCATTAAAGGCTGTTCAAGCCTAAAATGCAAGCACACATTCAAAAAATGACAAAGTGTTTTTGTCCTGTGCCCAGGAACTACAATCATATCCACAAAAGTGGCATAATAAAGCTCAGTAGTGAAATCATAGAACCAGAAATCCCACTAAGGGCTAAGAATGTTCAAACACATTTGAAAAAATATCTTCTTATATCTAAGCATTCTTGTCATCAATAATGGCGTCCGCCTCGCCCCCTTCCGATCCAAGGCCACCAAGATCATCTGCGGCGTACCCCAAGGCTCCTCCCTCAGCCCAACGCTGTTCAACATCTACATGGCACCCCTCGCCCACGTCGCCCGACAGCACAACCTCAACATCATCTCCTACGCCGACGACACCCAGCTGATCCTCTCCCTCACCAAAGACCCTCACACCGCCAAAGCCCACCTCCACGAAGGCCGTCGCCGAATGGATGAGGACCAGCCGCCTGAAGCTGAACTCGGACAAGACGGAGGTCCTCATCCTTGGTTCCAACCCTTCAGCCTGGGACGACTCCTGGTGGCCAACATCACTGGGAACAGCCCCGCCACCCACCGACCACGTACGCAACCTAGGGGTCATCCTCGACCCCACCCTCTCCATGACTAAGCAGGTCAACGCCGTTTCCTCATCCTGCTTCAACATCCTCCGAATGCTCCGCAGGATCTTCAAGTGGATCCCCACCGAAACAAGAAAAACAGTCACCCAGGCCCTCGTCACCAGCAGGCTGGACTACGGAAACGCCCTCTACGCAGGAACGACGGCTAAGCTCCTGAGACGGCTGCAACGCAT
The DNA here is from genome assembly GCA_963921515.1 of Calotriton arnoldi. Lineage (NCBI taxonomy): Eukaryota > Metazoa > Chordata > Amphibia > Caudata > Salamandridae > Calotriton > Calotriton arnoldi. The sequence goes on along the minus strand of CAWUFW010015851.1, from coordinate 183,886 downwards.
CCAGAACGCCTCTGCACGTCTTATCCTCGACATCCCCCGACGCAGCCACATCACACCCCACCTGAGAGACCTGCACTGGCTCCCTGTCAACAAGAGGATAACCTTCAAGCTCCTCACCCACGCACACAAAGCACTCCACAACTCCGGACCAGCCTACCTCAACAGACGACTCAGCTTCTACACCCCCACCCGCCAGCTCCGCTCGACCAGCCTCGCCCTCGCCACAGTCCCCCGCATCCGGAAAACGACCGCCGGCGGCAGATCCTTCTCCCACCTCGCCGCCAAGACCTGGAACACCCTCCCCACCAACCTCCGACAGACCCAAGACCTACTGGCCTTCAGAAGACTCCTCAAGACCTGGCTCTTCGATCAGTAGCAGCACCACCCCACTCTTCCCCCAGCGCCTTGAGACCCTCGCGGGTATGTAGTGCGCTTTATAAGTGACATGATTGATTGATTGAATGCAAATTGTCTCTAATTTCAGCGTTTCCCCTATGTATAATAATTATGGATGCATCTATTAACTGTCAGCGGCGTTATTAAATCTTTGCGAGGACATTGGTTCAACCTTTTATCACCAGATTTTTTTCTATGATGGTATTGTTCATATATGCGATGTCACCAAGTGATGACGTTGATGATGCAATTTGTAAAATCGTGTGCGAGGTCAGGGGCAGTGCATTGTAAGAATGTTTTGGTTGGATAACTGCAGTGGTTTATAGGTTTTCAATCATAACCTTGACATCCCATCATCTGACGTTTATTTTACCACACGTTTACAGTTTTTTTCTGTATTTTTGTAACATACAGTAGTGCATAAGTAAGGCGTGATGTCCAGTTGACATTTTTTCCAATGAAGTAACAGCTGTGAATATGTGTGCGTACGCTAGTCTTGTTTCAGAAATAAAAGTAGCTACAAAGGTCATAACTCACTAGTAAAATGGCATATCAATGAATTCTATTTCATAACTCATGGAAAGAATTTCTTTTAAGTGAAACATAGATTTCAGCCAATAAAAGCATGGTAAACATATTTAAAGTTTTCTTACATCAAATATAAAAAATAGTTGATTGATCTAGCTAAGTCCTAGCTCTAAGGAGCAGCGGGGTGCTATACAGAGAGCACCTCAGTGCAGCAGCAGTAGCATCTGAAATACAGTGTGATGAATATTGTAAATGTAATTGCATTTATATAGCACTTACTACCCCTGATGAGGCGTCAAAGCGATTTTAGGTGAGTAGCACGCTACTCCGGAACTCAAAAAGGATTAGTGGTGAATTAGTATAGGGAAATATGAAATAAATTTGAGCGGTGGACATGTATGTCTGTTATTTGGGTTGAAAAGAATAGTGGAGGGATAGAAGAAGGAGGGGTTTGCATTTATATAGCGCTTGGTACCCCTGATGAGGCATCAAAGCGCTTTTTGAGGAGTAGCACGCTACTCCGGAACCCAAACAGGATTAGTGGGAAATCAGTATAGGGAAATATGACATTTATTTGAGCGGTGGACATGCAAGTCTGTTAGCTGGATTGAAAAGGACAGTGGAGAGATAGAAGAGGGAAGGGTCTAGGAAGTTTTTATTTTGAGATCGTAGCAGCTGGAGCAGGTTTGGGGTGAGTAGAGGGGGAAGAGTCAGAAGGAAGGGTTTGGAAAGACCTGTTTGGGAGATCTGAATAGTAAAAGAAAGAGGTTTGAGATGATGCGAGGGAGCGCAGACAAGGGAAGAGTCGAGAAAGGGTTATTTTGGGGATCAAAGTAGTCAGAGAGTGGAGGTAGAGGATACATTGAGAGACGAAAAGAGTGAGAAATAGGATAGTGCATTGGAGAGAGTGGTAGATTGAGGTTTGGGATGAGTCAGAGTTGAGGTAGAGGATATATTGAGAGAGGTATGGGTGAGATATAAGTTAGTGCATTGGAGATGCTTGAATTAGGAGTAAAGTAATAAATATAAAGATACATAAGTACATGGATGGTATTTATTTATAAGTAAAGCAATATATCTAGATTTAAGTTTTATTAAATAAACTCAGTCTTTCAAGTGTTCCTGTACTTCAAGCTAATTTATTTGTTTATATATATATTTTGAAAAATTAGCATTACAAAAGTGATTTCGGTAGGACTCAAATTGTGTGTGCTGTGTAGTTAGACTAGTTATAGAACCCAGGATGCCATGCCCATAACTGGTTAACTTCACCTAAGTAGTAAATGGGGACATCTTTAGTCACAGGCATAGAGAGCAAAAATAAGGTCTGGTATGGCAAACGTTACAGTTTGGCTATAGGGCAATTTGACACAGGGAGCAAAAGCAATTTAATTAGAATCAAACAATTTTTGATCATGCTTCCAAGGGGGATCTGTGCCTGGAATTAAAAGTAAGATCCAGATGTACTAAGATACTGATTGCAAAAAAAGTGATTGCAAATTGCGACATTTTGTGGCTAATTTCTTTTTTACAAACTGACCTATGTATTAATAGATCAGTTCACAGAATACCAAATCATAGTGACTCACAGACCAGCTTGCCTAATGATTGTTATTTACAAGGGTCCCATCTTGCGACCCACTACAATTGTCTACAATCACGTGGACTGTGGTCTGCAAGGGACAGCAGATTACCATCCCTGTGATTTCTTTTCAAAATTGAAAACTTTTTTTAAAGTAGCCAGATTTCTTTCAAGGAAACAAGGCTGCTTTAAAAAAAAAAAAGGTTTTAATGCTGAAGAATTCAGTGAGAGCTGGCGATGTTCCTACTCTTCCTCTAGCTGCCACACAACTCTCAAAGGGGTAGTCAAAAGGGGACCCGTTTCCCTTCGCAAATCAGTTACCACCTCAACTTGGGAGTCAGTAACTTGTCAATGGCGTGCAACTCTACTTCCGGTTGCAAACTACTGATAAATATAGTACCGAATAGCAGTTTGGAAGAGATGTCCTAAATACATGCCTTTGAAAGTGTGATTCAGTATCCAATTCTTCACTCATTTTAAGAGTCTGTAAAATTTAAACAAATCCTAAAATGGGATTAGTACATAGTAAATAATTTCTTAGCAGTCACAAATGCTCTTATTTTGTGGATCGAAGGGTATGCGATCACTAAAAGGTTTATTACATCTGGCCCTAAGCCACTAGACCAATTCTGCTCTCCAGGAATATGTATTACTAATAAAGGCAAGACATGGTTCATACTAACTGCTGTGTCTTTAAGTTTACTATTAAGTGATCAGAACCCTTAGGTGATCATACAGGACCATAAAATTATGCATGGTTATTCCAGGAAGACTGTTGAAGCTTAAATCATGGTTCCTGTGTGCAAGACTCCTACCTCCTCATGCTGCTCCAGTGCACTGGGATCACTTCCTGCGACAATCCACACGTGCTGCTCTAGATCTGAGCAGGTTCTGCTCATGTGCACTGCAATGATGACACAATACAATGGATAAAAAGGTTGTTACTGCAGATATTATTTACAACTGATGAAAAGGGAACGCACAAAGTGCAATGGCACATTTGTTTATGCACATTGATGTTCTCCTTCAATGCAGTGTACAACAAGCATAAGCAATGGCAAACAAGCCACATTGTACCTGGAGACCTTCAAAGGAAGAGGACAATGTCTTGGAGTTCAAGAATGCGTTCAAGTGCCTTGCCACCTAAGGACCTTTGATGTTCCAGGTCGGAAGATGCTTGCACCAAGGAGACCATCCGGCAGGGGGCAGATGCATTCTGGTCCATGACAATGGGTGCAAGCCCAGTGAGACAAGGTGTCGCCACAGACAACTCAGGTCTTGCTTGATTCGCCTAGCTGGATAGCCTCCAGGAGAGTGGGACGCCATACTCAGCATGGTCAGGTGAAAAATCAAAAACAGTAAAAGATGATCCAGAGAGGAAGTATGCTTGACTGACAGAGTCACCTGCACTTGAAGTTGTGGATTTCTTTTGATGCCCTCTGATCTCTGGTTCCTTACTTGTGAGGGCTTCATGTGCTTCTCCAGCTGGCTGGGACTTTCACGCAGGCAGCAGCAGGACAGGCCAGATGAACTTCAGCAAGGGCTCTCAGGCTTAGTCCTTGGTAGTAAGAAGCAGGTACCACTTAGCTCCTCGCTCTGGAATCGCCAAGAGTTGTACATGGTGTACCACATTACAGCTGTCAAAAAATCAACCTACAGGTATATCAGCATCGTGATATTGACTCCCAAAATGTCATCACATCTGAGTTAATAATAATAAATCCACACTTACCTTTGACCGCATTTTGGGAGTCAATATAAAGGTCACAGTATATCTGTAGGTAGATCTTTTCAGGGGCAATATTGTGACGTAGAACCCTGTAGCAGAATCCATAGGCTCAAGTCCGAACAATGTTTAGTGTAAAGTTAAAATTCCATCTACCAGGATGGGGAACAGTTTTCCTCTACAGAGAGGTGTCTGGGAAGGTCGTCTCCGCAGAATGCAATGCACGGTACTCTGCCTATATGCATAAGCCCAGCTTTACCTTAAAAGGGCCTCCTCTTATGGAAAACCTTGTGTATCAGCTCTGGAACCATATTTCAGAGGATGAGGAAGTGGCTGATGGCGTTGCCCACTGTGGACAGCATTCGTCCCCTACCTTACAACGTAAATACTGACAGATAAACTTAAAGACAGGTGCGCCAATAATGTTCATTAAGCCTTTGCCATAGACATTTGTTCAATGCTTCTGAGGGTTTGGCGGTGCCATTTCATGTAATGTTTGTGAGTAGGGACCCCCAACTTCTCCAAGTAGAAGGCAGCTCCTGTGGGTCCCGCTATGCACCCCAAAACAGAATAAACTGAATCATTTAAGGGGTTGAGGAGAGGAGGTTATGGGGGGGGGGGGAAGGGGCTACTCCTTCGAGACTGCTGGTTAGGGTTTACATAAAAGGACAATTCTGAGGCGCACAAATGTTGATTTGAGGGTACTGTAGGGATTAGGGGCCCTACAAACACTTGTAAAAAAGCCAAAGGGTTGTGGAATTTTGGAACAAACAAAGTAAGTGGAAGGCATGACACGGCTACTGGGATGATGCTGGCCATCCCTACAGAATGTAGATTTTTATTAGGCTATCCTGAGAACCTGGTATTGTTTCGGCTTCTCTGGACCTATGCTGGTCACATGCTTTATACAAATGGGACAGCCATCCACATACAAGCTGCCGAAATGAGTATCACACTTCACTCTCTGAAACCTCTGATCCCTGTATTTAAGTGAAGCAGCTCTGTGATGGGTGTTCTTTCTGACACCCTATTGGTAAGCTTATTGCATTGTAAAAAAAATGTATAAAGAGGAAAAACAGGTTGAGTGCCTGATGTACTAAGACCCATTCACAAACTAGGCTTTGAAATTTGCAGACCAATCTCGAATGAATATGCAAATTGTGATGCAACCTATATAATAACATGTTGCATCACAAATTGCATATTAGCAGGAGGTCGAAAAATGACCTGTTTAATGATTATTAAATAGGTCGAAATGTGCAACCCCCTACAAATGGCTTCAAATGCAGGGGTGGTTACCCTGCAAGGTACAGCAGACCATCATTCATACACTTACTTTCCCAAACAGGAAGCATTTTTTTTAAAGCAGACATATTCATTAAAGGGACAAGAGCTGGTTTTAACAAAATGTTTTCCGTTTGGGAAAAAATTGGGAGGGAGTATGCAGTGGTCCCCTCTATTACCGCCTGTTCCCATCGAGGCTGACCAACATATTTCCCAAATGGGAAGCTGTCCCCTATAGACAGGGCAAGTGGAGTTACTTGGCCGGAGAGAACCAAATTATGTGGCACGGTTGACTATATTATATGGCAAGAAATAGTACAAGAAATAGTAAATTACGCAGCATAATGAAGCACATTTTGTGATAGCATTACATCCTTATTTTGACATTTTTACACAGGTTAATACTGTATGGGCAAATGTTTCGCCTCATTAGTGTCTGTTTAACACTCAAATACAGCAAGAAGCGATAGAAAGGGGGTCAGCCAACACTTACAAAGGGCCTTAACTGTGCAGGAACACGTTGCCACATTTTTTGTAACTTTTGATCCGTTTGAGCTAGAAACAACAAAAAATGTAAATCTGCAGATTATGCAGCAGATGATGGATTATGTGTCAAATCCATAATTATGCAGAAAATACAGCGGCTGCAAAATTGTATAATTCCAGTAGCCATACATATGGACAGCTTCCCCTTTGCAGTCACAAACTAATGATATATACCAATGCGCAAATAGGTGGAAACATCCATTTTAAGCTTCCCTTCTAACTGCGATTTTGAATGAAGTGCAAAACCCCTTTTGCTAGGCAGAAGGATTTTCCGACTTGCAAACAAGGTTTAGTACATGTCCCAGCACCATTGTGGAAAGACATAATGTGATAATTGTGTCATATGCAGATGATACACAGCTTATTGTCACTTTATCACAAGATCCTGAAGCTTCAGCCACTCGCTTCTCACTATGTTTAGATGAGTTGGCCACCTGGATGGCGAATCATTGCCTCAAACTAAATGGCAATAAAACTGAGGTACTGATTGTAGGGAAGATGCCCTCTATCTGCTCCTCTGCCTGGTGGCCTGCCTCTTTGGGACAAACCCCCACTCCCAAAGCAGTAAGTAAAAACCTTGGGATCTGGTTCGACTCATAACTATCCTTTGACTATCAAATCAGGATAGTCGCGGGTAAGTGCTTTGGAATTCTTAAAATGCTAAGGAAACCTATTGATCTCCTCCCCTTAGCAGCCAGGAAGACTATTGTGCATGCCTCAACTAGACTATGGCAATGCCCTATATCTGGGGGCGACCAAAGCAAGTCTAACCAGGCTTCAGCACATTCAAAAGGCCGCAGCTCGCCTGGTATTGGGTCTCCCCAGAAGATCCTCAGCCTCCAAAGCATTGAACACTCTACATTGCCTGCCTGTCAAAAAAAGAATTACCTGTAAAGCGATGTGCTACTGCCATAAAATCTGGTGGAATAGGAGCCCCAGCTACCTGCGTCCTCTATTCACACCTTATACTCCTTCTCGCACTCTTAATCAAGCGGAACCCTTCAGGCTAAAGTTCCCAAAATACGGAAAGTGAGAATGGACGCCCGCTCCTTCAGCTACCTGGCAGCAAAAATTTGGAACTCCCTACCTGTGCCGTTGAAATCTTGTCCGATGGAACACATTTTCCGTAAACAACTGAAAACCTGGCAATTCATGTCCTAATTCTGGGCCTTCTTTGTATCTTCTAGATCTAAGCTCTTTATGCTCTAGCAGGTTTGGTCTGATTCTACCGCGGGGACACACCGTTTGGTGTAACCAGGCGCTTTACAAATGGTATTTGATTGATTTAGTCGCAAATTCTCTAATTATGTGAATTGCAGGATTTGCGTCTGAAAAATGGTTGATCTTTGAATGCGCTGGCCTGCATTCAGCACACTTCTAGCGTGCTTTCCTCCTTGCAGCATACCTCAACCGAGGCCTTAATTAGCAGCTGGCGGTATCCTAAAAGCTGGGAGAGTTCAAATAATGTATCCTTCGTTCCCTAAATCATAAGTGGTCAAATATATATGGACTGTTCATTTATATCCGTTCAGTCTTCAGTCGTGTCCCACTTGGTTTTTGTACGATGGAGAGATTGTAAGGGCAGCCCCGGTTGGGAATGGGCTCGATGCATAGACTGCTCCCTGTGAACACTTCCTGAAAGGTTGATGCAGAGCCAGGCTGCCGGAAAGTAAATGGAATGTTGTAAGAGAAACATGCCGTGACGGTGACGTCAGCCTGGCACAAGTGTGCTTTGGGCGTTAGATGTTGCTAGGGAGTGTGCCAGGGCTCTGCGCAGCTCACCACAATGGTGCCTGTGTTAAATATCGAACGTTTTTAGACAAATGTGCTGCCCCCGCCACTTGGGCGTATTCCAGTTGTCCGTCTCTGCCCCCTGTTTCGGTCTTGCATCCATTTTGCTGCAGGACAGCGTAAGGCATAGGAAGTTAGCCGGCCACCTGAATAAATTGCCGTAACACATTTTTACAGATATTAAATGCAGCTATGTGTTTGCATCTAAGGCCATTCGTGCATTGCAAATCTATATATATTTAGTGGAAGCCCGTAGATCTTTTCGCGCAGCATACTGAGGCGAGGGGAGCTCATGTTTGTTTCATTGTATCATGTATTTTCCCGTCCATCGTCTCCATGTAACACATTCCTCTCTGCTGTAGCTTCAGCTCTCATCTGCACTTCTCATCAGCACCCCTCCTCTTCCAGTCTCTTCACCACTCTCTCCCCACTACCCCTGCTTGAGTTTCCTGCTGCTCTGCACTCCACCTCTTCCCTGTATGAATGTGACGTTTAGTCCTTGCACACCTTCCCTGTAAATCCCCCTCTCCTGTCCCCTGCAGTATTATAGAGCGCCATACACAGGTCTACGATTGTTCCTAAAACCTGAACTGCAATACCCTAATAAGGAGACCCAGGTTCAATAGCTAGGACCTCTACACTATGCGATTTCCATATCAGGTAGCTACATGTGTTCTATTCTGCCTCACTCCTCACTTACAGCTCTTTTGCCACTTCAGCTCCAGGAACACACACAGATCTACCAATGCACCTTACTTCGCCTGGCAGCATAACCATCAAAAGATAGGGTGCACTCTCTTCAAGTCTTGCACCCCACCTACCCGGCTGACTAGTTCCCCGACACAAGTGGCTCTTGACACACCCGCAGTCAGGACACCATCAGACTGGAGCTGAAGAAAGGCAAGGAGAAAAACCAAAGCAACAGCCCTTCTCCACCTAAATATACAGATAGTGGGCACCATTTTACGAAAGAGCAACCGATCTCAAACCTCAATCATTCAAAAAAATCTTGGGTGACAAACATGGGCAAACAGGTCACAAATCAATCCCAGGGAAGGATAAAGCCATGTTCCAGAAGGATGGAATTTCAAACAAAGTGGTCCCTATGGCGAAGGCTGAACTCAAAACAACTTTATTCAGAAAGAATTCCATAAAAGTTACATTAAAAACACAATATTTCAGGTCAGAATATAGTCGGCTTGTGCATACTAAATAATTTATCCAATACTAATATTTAAACTCAGGTCAACTCTCTTTTAAAATCTGGTAATATCCAGAGAATTAAAACATGCAAATATTAATCATTGCACTAATTTGTACCTACGGCTGCAGGTGACAACCTGTGTCCAGTGCTCGCTGCGTTCAGTCAAAGGTTGTTCAGCAGAAGGCTGTAGCTGTAAATAAAGTGAGAGCAGGATGTTGCTGAAGGTAACATCCAGCATCCAAAGCTTCTGCACACAACTGAAGGCTGCTTTTAGTGAGATTTGAGTGACTGCAGGGTATGGCCATAGGTTATGGTTCATGGTGGGCAAGGAGCACTTTCAGTTTGCAATGGTCCCCTTTGGCCTCACCAGTGCCCCTCAAGAGTTCACAAAAGTGATGGTGGTGGTCTCAGAACGACTACAGAGGTTGTGGGTACTAGTCTTCCCTTACCTCTACAACTAGCTGTTGAAGGCGGGCTCACCCCAGGAAAGTCATCAACCACCTCCAGAAAACGGCAAACCTAACATTGTTGGGATCAATGATCCATAGTCACACTTGACTCCTTTGCAGACACTCCGTCACATCGCAGCCATTCTGGATATGGTACGATTCTGTGCCTTACCGCCAGAATATAGAGTCTAGAACATTTGGGCTATAATCCCGATGGTTCAGCCTCTGTCCTAGATCTCAGTGCAAATGACTATGAGGCTGCCTGAATTGTTGACTTATTGCATTCTACTGGTGATGCATGCCAGATGGCGCATGTGGGGTCTGCAGTGGGATCTAAAATCCCAGTGGGCAGAAAATTAAGAAATTCTGTCAGACTGTATCCGGATTTCGGGGGAGAATACAAATGATCTGCAGTGGTAGCTGCTGGACCACAATTGGGTCAGTGGCAGGCCCTTCTTCTTATGCTGAGCAAAGCTGATGGTGCTCACAGATGCATGAATGCTGGGTTGTGCTGTCCATCTGGGAGAGGTGGAGATCAGAGACCTCTGCTCTGCAGCAGAGAATCGACTCCACATCAACTTGTTGGAGGTGTGGGCATTATATTTAAATGTGCAATGTCAGCACTTCTGCACGCTGGAGTTTCCAAAGCAGCTCTTCCTCTGAGATGATTCCATCTAGAGTGGAGCTCAGAACTACTGCATGCGTCCAACCACTACCTCTCTTGACCAAAGTTCTGAAGATTAGGAACGACGGGGCCCAAGTCATCTTAGTGGCAGCAGACTGGGCCAGGAGAGTGTAGTACCCGGAACTCCTTGGTACGAGCATCTGTCCTCTGATCAAGCTGCTGCTTCGGCAGGGTAGGGCGATGCACCTGGGCCTTCACACTTTGCATCTCCATGCTTTGGAGATTAAGTGGAAACTACATCCCAAGTTAGCGGAAGTCATCTTGGCAGTGAGGTGTTAATCCACATAAACGGTGTACATCAGCCATTGGGACAAAATTGTGGATTAGTGCGGCACCCGTCAAATTGTCCTTCACCAGGTAAAGTTGTTTGAAGTTTTGTTGTTCGTTCTGTCCCTTGCCAGGAAAGGACTTGCCTTGGGCACTGTCAATTGCTACGTATTGGTTCTTTTGGCCTTGCTACAGTTTCCAGAGTAGCCTTTGTTATTTAAATCACCAGTTACAATATGGCTTTTGAAATATTTTCAACATTTGCTTCCACCAAACCGCTTTGTGATGCCCAAGTGGGATGTGAATTTAGTCCTCACATTCTTGATGTCTACCGTGTTTGAGCCATTGCACAGTTGAGACTTGTCACCTTAAAAACAGTCTTTATCACCTCCATAAGACTGACTAGATGTATAAGTGAACTACAGGCTCTCTGTGTAAATCCACCATACACCACCTTCTTCCCTGATAAACTGGTTTTGAGGACCCAAGCTCCCTTTATTCTGAAAGTGTTTATGCCCTTTAATGTCGGCCAGGTCGTCATCTTTCCGGCATTTTTGCTCCACCTCATCCCTCTAAGGAGGAAGAGAGACTCCATCAGTTGAATCCTAAAAGAACCTAGAGTTTTGATATCAGTCGCACCAAGGAACACCGATTGGATGATTAGCTCTTTGTAGGGTTTTCCAGAGCAAATAAGGGTAAGGTAGGGCAAAACATGACCATCTCCTGATGGATTGTTTTCTGCATGAAGATCTGCTATGCACTGGTTAAAAATTAGCCCACAGAAGGCTTGCTGGCTCCTTCTACCAGGGCCAAAGCTGCTTCCACTTCATTAGCACATGGACAACTGTCAGGCAAAAAAATGTAAGTCCGTTTTTATATAGCGCAGCTACTCACCCTTACGGGTCTCAAGGCGCTGGGGGCCGTCGTGGAAATTAAGTGAGCTATTGCCCAGAGTCACATGGTGCTGAGCTGCCGCCGGAGCCGGGGATTGAACCGTGAACCCTGTGCTCCGAAGTCAGCTGCCCTGGCCACTGCACCACACCTCTCCACGCAGCCATGTTTATGAAGAACTACTGGCTCGACAGTCTGGTCAGGTCCATTAAGAGGGGCATTTTGTTCATTCTGTCCTGTAGGACTTCTTGCTCTGAGCCTTGGAAGATTGTGCTTTGGTATCTATTCACAAGGTGAGGAATCGGCAGTTAGAAGTATCCATCGTAAACACGTTACTTTGGGTAATGTTCTTTCTGGTTGTTACCTTTTCTAACTACAGATTCCTCATCATCCTCCCCGCTCTGTAAACTGGACTTTTTTTCCATCTAAAAAGGCCCCACTCTAGAGATCTGCACACTGGTCATACCAATTTACTGATGAGCTCTGCGTCTGAGGTGCAGACAGCCTAGAAAGCAACTGAGTGGCACTTATGAGTTTTTCCGTTACATCCTGAGCAGAGTGGAGCAGCGGCGGCGAGGAGCTGCGCGATGCCACCTTGCGGAGTACTGGAGAACTGTTCTGAAAGCTTCCTGATCTAATCTGACGCCTGGGCATTTTTCACAAGGTGAGGAATCTGTGGTCGATAGAGTATCCACCAGAAAGATCATCACCAAAGATAAGTAACTTGTTAGTAAGGCTTTTTCGGGAATGAACCTTAGAAAGTGAACTCAAGCCTTTCAACTTGTATAAAATAGTTGTTATGTCATATGTTTTTTGTAAAGCACATAAACATCACAAGGATCTTTTGGCACTAGAAGCAGGTAGGCAAATAGTTGATAGGATGTGATTAATCATATGCCTTGCACAACAGATTGAATTTAATAGTCAAATAATATGTGTGAATTTTAATTGGGGAGTGGTTTTCAGAAAATGTATACCATAAACCCACCAGCATTGGTGACCTCACATGGTGGGTGGGGGTAGCTTAGTGGGTGGGGGTGTTGTATAATTGGCAATGGACAATGTTTTTTAGGAGGGAAGGACAGTTGATTATGCACCAGGGAGAGTAGAAATGGAGGAAAAGGACCGATCACCAATGCTGGGGAGATATAGTGACAGGAGCTATACTTTGGCTGCAGCACCCATCAAAATTGTTAACATTCAATCTCACCAAATTCTTGGAGCACATAACCAGAAAATGCTATTAGGTTTGGGCACATATCAGTGAAAGGTTTGGGCACAAAGTGTGAGGCGTCTAGGGCCTATTGGTAAGCAGCTTCAAGAGCTTGGAGCTTATGGACAGACTGCATGCTAGTTTCGGACATGTGGGCATGTACAAGAACTTGTGGCACGTGGGAAAATAGTGTAGCAAGACTGGGTCAGGAATATGTCTTCAACACAGGGATCTCCAGTGGTTAGGCCTCCGGAAATACAGTCTCAACCACTTAGGGCATCATTTTCTAGGAGTCGTAAAAAGTTACAGCAGTGGCACAAACATACGTAGACTTGGAGGCTTTAGAGAACGGGTAGATGGAAACTGGGAAGGTCATTTAAGGCTGGTGCTGCGAAGCTCCGGACAAAAGGGTCATCCACTGGTTTCACTTAAAGGCATTTAGAAGCAGTGGCAGTGAAAAGGACAGCAAGCATGAAGTACTGTTCTTGGCAACAGCGGTTGTTGGGCTTTATCCACTTACTACCCAGTTCACACCCGACTGGCGTTCTCTCATGTTTGTTGTGTTTTCCCTTACCATGGTGCCCTCCGCAGTTAGCTCCCTTTTAGGCAGGGGTCGGCCATCCTTTTCCTCTGTTCCCCTAAAGTCCTGTGAGGTTTGGTGCTCACTTCATAACCAAAGCTCTGCTGGAACAAAGCTCCTTCCCCTTTCGATTCTCTGGCTATATGCTGGTAGCTGGGAACCTAGTTACAGAGTTTCCCTTACTTGATCCCGGTAAGCACCATATTGAGCCATAGTGGTGGAGTGAATCACGCTGTTAAGATCTGTTTCTTGTGTTTTATGCCTTCACTATAGAAATCCGGAAGCCTAGTGAGAAACATGTGGGACATGCTAAGGATTTGTACTGCAAAGGAGAACCCAAACCTTCAGTGCCATAAAATCCTCACTTCTTGTGGATCTGCAGGGCCAAGAGTCCCGAAGCTTACAGGCACCCACTCCCACATACCTATTCCCTGCTATGCTCTGTAGATAAACCTTAGCAACAAATAAGCAAGGGTGTAGCTTAGTAAGTGAAATTCGGGGGTGAATCCCACATTTCCCAACACAAAAAGCAGTGGACCACAGAGATTTCGGATGGACTGTTCCCATGAGTAGCAGGGTCAGTACTGATTTTAGAGTTTGGCGGACAGATACTGCAATGCAACAGCAACGGTGTACCCTGACCTATTTAAAATGGACAGTCAGATGACTTTTTTTTACTATCCATCACCAACATGTGTATCCTGCTGGTTAAGGATAATAAAAAGAAAAATGACCAGCACACTATGGAAGAAAACTCGCATGATATAGTTGTCATTACTTTTTTCAGTTTTCAAAAACAAACTTCCACTTTGAGAGTTTGTTTTGGAAAAAGAAAAAACTTTGGAAAGGTTCGACAGACGGTGGCCATGTGTAGTGGAGCTACCCATCAAACTTTTCCTACGTTGGCAGGAACCGCCATGACGGTGGTTACTGCCAATATATTGAGATGTCCACTGGGTCAGTAGACATGTCTAAATTTGGCAGGTAGAGTAAAGACAGGGTGGCTGATGTAAAGTCCTCTGACACTCTATCTGTCTTTACTCCAGCTGCCAAACCCTAAATCAGGACCTCTGTCGAGTGTGGCACAGTAGGTGAAAATGATGGTTCGGCATGCCAACCCCAGCAATAGCCCCTGGTAAGACTATTTGCAAGCGTTTGTCTCAAGACCTTTTGAGTGTTTGCTTGCCTGTAGTATGCCTAGAAACCTGAGACTTGCACAGCTTTCCAAGCTTGCTGCTGCCAATGTTTATGGATTTCATAAACTTTTAGATTTGCATCCATTTAAGGAGCACTTATATGCGTGCAGATGTTCTACTTTTTGGGTGAAAAAGTCACTGTATATATTTAAGATCAAAATATGAACAAGTTGAAACCTCGAAATGAAATCAGGACAAGAAAAACCAATACAGACTTAGCATACCTAACTCTGGGCCCACAGACCCAATTACCAAGACAAGAAAACATTTATTTGGAGCGTGTCATGCCCCAAATACACCCCCCTTCCCGAAGCAACGCTCCTACAAATAAGCTGCTTCGGTCTTTCAGAATTAAAACGTATTTCCCTTAGTGAAGAGAAATATGGTATTTGTAGGCAGGCCTGGACTGGCAGTATCGGGCACCCGGCGTTTCCCTGGGAGGCTGGAAGGAGTGGGGAACGGTTTTGTTACTGGGGCTGATTTAACAGGCCAGTCCCCCATTCACTTTAAACTTGCCACCTTTCAAGCCTCCAGGGGTATTACTACTTGGCGTCAGTGCACTGCTGCCCAGTGCAGGGTAGCCTCGGCACCGTATACACAAAGTCAGAGGTTTACTAACTAAGTGATGTTGTCCGTCTTTGATTTCCACAGATGGCACTGACAGAGAATGGAATGCATAGTAGCCAGCAGGCCGTGAAGATGCCATGAGCCTGTTTTTCACAATCCACCTTTCAGCAGCGCTTAATTTGAGCCTGTGGTTTCCGGTTCTTGGTGCCGGCACTTATTTGTCAACACCGGCACCTATGACAGTCTAATACATGGTGGCGCCATTTAGCTTATTTAGAGATGAGCACAACAACTGTTGTTTAAAAATTCAATAAACATTAAAAATGACTGATAACCACCACCTAAGCCATTCTAATAGGTTTGGGGGCCTGGAATAGTCTGAATTGTCAAACTTGTAGGAGTGTGATAGTTAGTAGTTGTGTTTGTATTGTCATTGGCAGTGCTGGCAGGGGGTATGGGTGGTGCAAGCTGAAGTGGCCTACTAACGAGGGTCCTGGCACTACAAATCAAGCATTGCCTTTAAGTGAGTGATAAGTGCCACTGCGGCTGCCCGAGACTCTGGCAATTTTAGAAACACTGCCATTTGCCACCCAGAATAGAGCACGAACAGAAGCCCAAAAGATTATCTGCATGTCCTACTCAGAGCCAGGCGAGCTGGGCTGTCTACTTTGCTTAGTATGCTGGCTGGCATTTAGACTAAATGAATTACATAGCCACACACCTCCTTTTTTTCTCATTTAGGATGACTGTTGCATGACTGTTGAAATGTAGTCTGTTAATAAACAAGAGCAAAGCTAATTATCAAATTTTAACATATCACGGTATTCACATATTCATATCAGGTTGAATTCCATCACAAGCAAAGTGTGCTGTGTGGGCAAGGGAAACGCTTTCTTTTTAAATCTAATTGAGTAGTTTTAAATTGATGGTACTTTTATTCATCCTCTATTCCCACAATCAATCATCCACCAATTTAATCATCATTTTTCACATTAGGTTTTCCGTCCTTCAATAAACTGATGTGCTCATGTATTGGTACTCATTAGTTCATCAATCCATACATCTATCAGTCCATACGTCCACACCATTTTCATTTATTTATCTTACACTCTCTAATTCGTCCATTCAAATTAACATTAGTTCATATCATACACCCACCTTCACACTCTCATTTATTGATCCTCTTACATCCAGGCACACTCACACCCATTTAAAAAGAAAATATTCATTTAATGCCAGGTTCATAGATCCATTTGAGGTTTATTATAAGATTACAGAAATTGCTGATATATAGGTGAATATGAAATAGACTTTAAGTTCTACTTACTAACTTCTCAAAAGTGTACATGAACTTCAAAAGAGAAGTAAATAAACTAGATGTCTATTCCTTAGTGAGACCTGCACCTCTCTGGACATCCCTCCTTATCCCACACACATCTTTTCCGTAGCCATGCACAGAATTGTATCTCCTTCAATTATATATTGTTTCCCCACCAGCCAAGCGCTTTCTACAACAACTGCACTCTTCTCTTGTAGCAAGTACTTCACACAAGCGATAGAGCCAGAGCTTTCAATGGAAATATAGAAGATCTGGTATTCACTCTCCAGAGTACCAGTTTGCTCCCGAGAAGTGTCGGTACTGTCCCTTTCAATGTATTGCAACAGTGCTGAGAAGTGCAGGTACTCTCCCTTTCAAATTAAAGAAGTTTAGGTTCTCAGTACCGGAAAGTACCTGCTGATTTAAAGCACTGGGAAGCGCAGATTTAGAGCATCTCTGCTGACCGTTGCATCCAGCGATAGTCTGTCTTCCTCCCATCCTTACACTTCTTTGTAGTTACAAATCTTTCAGGCGATATGATGTTTTGGTAGAGGTGTGAGATGCAAGGTAGAGGGAGGAGAGAACTTTGAGTAAAACCAGGGGAATTGTAGGACAAGTGAAGAAATGTAGCCAAGTGTCATCTTCTAGAAGCTCTTTAAATTAAGTGTCTTCATCCTCGGAAGACACTAGACAGGGATCCCCATTAAGTAGGCGGAAATCTGATGAGTTGTTGTGTGTCCATGTCTCCAAATGATAAGCATCAACACACATATGCCTATCATGATGTATCGGCCCATGTCGGAGAGCAAATCAGATTTCTCAGAGGTTTTTATTTTAGTAAAGACCTGATCTTCTTTGCAGAGGTATGAAGTTTCCCCTCACCTCCTCTGGACCACCTACGATTTCATCTTCTCTTTCTTCAGACAATCCTGCTGTCCAATCTCTTTGTGTGCAACAGGCAAGGGCTCCTCAGTTTGAGGGAGCTGAGTTTTTATTTTTCTTCTGCGCAGCAGTTTGGTTGGTGACTATCTCTATAATGTTTCAAAGAGGTCCAGAGATATGTGCTTTTTCACGAGGCTGGACACATGCATAACAAGTGCCTAATTTGTAAAAAAACATAAATGCCACGGCTCTCGTCAGGAGCCCATTGCAGCTTGCATCGTGCATTACCCCTTGTTGGACATGGCCCTTCTTAGGGGGGGATTTCCCTAAAACATTTTGCTTTTTGTCCTCCTGGTTTTTGCCCACTCTCTTTTCTTGACCTTAGGACTCTGGGCACTTTCCCTCTGTACTGCAGTGGGAAAGTGCACATGCCCTTCCTACACATGCCAAGATAGGATGCTTACTTAATTGGTTTAGGTGTCGTACCTGTGAGTGCCCGGTAAAAAGGTACACCACAAATACCCGGGGCGGTTGCTACACTGGCTAATGGGGGACCGCCACCCTGATTGTGCCACACCCCAGAACAGACTATCAAAAATGTCTCCTGCTCAGGATGGCCAGGCTTTCCGTAGCCAACCCTGAGGGGGCCGTTCACTACCACCACAATGGGGTAGGTGAGGGGCCGGGTAGGTACATCTGCCTGTGCACTGCCCAGTTAGGGACGGCGGGTGTGGCGGATTCCCTTATTGCGGCCGTAGGGCCTGGGGCCCTTTCCCACTGTCAATGCAGTGTGAAAGTGTGTGTGGCTTTCCTACACACATTAGGAAGCAGTGGCGTAGCTAGGGGGGGGCGATGGGGGCGGACCGCTCCAGGCGGCACGAGTTTTGGGGAGGCAGGTGGCCCCCCTTCACCCGCTCTTACCTGCGGCCGTTGCGGCCGCAAGAATCGCCCGCTACCGCCACCCCCCCCCCCCCCCTCTTCTATCATTTTGCCGAGGGCGGCAAAAGCAGGGGCCGCCACGGGCAGCCTGAGGCCTAGCTACGCTCCTGTTAGGAAGTGATGCTTTCCCGAAGTTTCTAGGTCAGGTCTGCCAGTGCAGGCTGGTGTGTGTGCGCACTTGCACCTAGGGTGGTAAAAACCCAGTGCCCAGTCTACCTTGAGGGCCGGTGTGCGCACTTGCACATGTGATCATTTAAAACCTGTGTCCACCCTGCCATTGCAGGATGGAGAGGGGGCACTTTTGCACTAATGGTGTCCCTGAATAGGTGTTCGGCCGGCCATTGCAGGCTGGGGTGCGCACTTACATCAATGATGTCGCTGGATACGTGCCCAGCCAGCCACTGCAGGCTGGTGTGCGCATGGGCACCGATGGTGCTTCTACATATATGGCCAGCCTGAGTCTGTAGACAGGTGTGCGCGTTGCAGCAATGGTGTTTCGGACCAGGTGTCCAGCTTGCCATTGCGGGCACTGATGACGTCCCTAAATACGTGTCCAGCCTGCTGCTGCAGGCTGGTGTGTGCTCTGCACCAATGGTGTCTCTAAATCCGTGTCCAGTCTATCATTGCAGGCTGGTGTGGGCGATGCCCCGATTTTGTGTCTAAACATGTGTACAGCTTGCCATTGTGGGCTGGTGGGCGCACTGGCACCAATGGTATCTCTAAATACGTGTGCAGCCTGCCATTGCAGGCAGGTACTTCAGGCTGCCATAGTGGATTGCAGTGGAGCAGCATCGTCATGTTTCTATCATTGGATTTGCAGTGACAACCCCTTCCCAGTGGTAAAGGTGGCTTTGTCATGATTCATGTAGAAATGCCACTACTATGTTCACATGGATTGGTCAGCTGAGCTGTTTCTTTCATTTTGTTATAGAAACCCCTGACGAAGAGCCTCAATGGCTCGAAATGCATTGGGTCTGCATACATCGTATTTACTCCATAATTGATTCACCTGTATAAAACGTACCATTGTACAAAGCCCCAACAGGCATACAGCTGGTGATTGAAAAGTTGAATAAAATATGCAGGTGCAACTATACCGTCTCCATAGTGATGAAATGAACAAGGTCAAGTAAAAAAGGTATTGGATTAATGAATGGCATCAAAGGTTTATTGAAGAGTACTGGGATGAATTGGCTATTCTGTGGGATGAATCCCACTTTTTGCAGTGCGACAGTGATGAGCACGAGAGGTGTGCCCTGTATTGTTGAATACTACTAGAAAGTGGGCATTTCTCTACTCTAACACTCTGTTGTTTGCCTTTGTGCTTGGTTCCAGTCCACACTGGAGGTTGGAGGGGCACATCTGGGCATTCCCCAGCGACAGCTATAAAACACTGGGCGAGCAACTGGAACGACAGACCTCTGCCATTTGCGGGCCAGGATGGAGAGATCGGAGGAGGAGTTTTTGATACTTGGCCTCTGGAGTCAGATCATAGCCCCACTAAAGATTAAAATCTACATTCCAAGGCCTCATGGCGGTTAGTTGGCCGCTTCAAGACTTGAGGTGCCACGGTATTTGGCTGTTTTATGCTGCCTGCAGTGAATTTGAATTTATTTTAACACTTTGCTCCTTTAATTGATGTTATAAAAAACTTACTGTGCCTTTTAGATATTGCGGTCGGCTTTGCTCACTGCACTTTGCTTTGGGACTTCGTTGGGGGCATGCCTCGCTTCCCCGGTCTGCCGCGGCTTGCCCGTTTGTTGCGGAGGGAAGTGTGTGCTTAGAGGTGTTCTTCCACCTACTTCCAGGCCTTCAGTGGGGGGTTTATGCTCTAGTTGTCTCCGACCCAGCCTATTTTAGGGCATGCTGGGTCGGACACGCAGCGGATGCGCGCAGCGGGCGCGCCGCCGTTGCGCCAAAGGCAAGCCTGTCTGCGCCCGTCCGCACCCGGATTGCGCCCTGTGCCAGGAACTCTGGCCGATTTTCTGTAGACCAGAATAATCCTCTTATTTATTCAAAAGATCAGCTTCTTGATCTACAGAGGCAGAGGGACCTTCCCTGTAAGTACATGAACCTGGAAGCTCTGGCTGATTGTCAGGCATATGAGTGTTCCTTGTGTAACGCACACATTCCGCTGATTGGCGCTAGCGATACCTCCATTGAGGATCACCTGATCCTTTCCTCGCCGTTGAATAACTACTTCTCGGGCTTCCTTATAAACCCAAGATCTCTCATCAAGAATAAGGTAGAATTTAGGGATTTCGTGTCACTCCGTAAGACGGACTGGGTATTTATTACGGAAACCTGGGCCAGAGATTGCTCTGGTCCAGACCTGGTAGAGGCAATCCCCTCCGGATATGCCTTATCAAGATTTGACAGGGTAGGGAGAATGGGCGGGGGCCTGGGCATTCTGTACAAAGATGTCTACTCATGCCATACTGAGCCACTTAGGACCCCTTCCAACCTGTACCAGGCGCTATATTTCTCCTTGAAGGTTCTTCCGACTGAAAGCTTCATTGGAGTTGTGACTTATCGTCAACCAGGACCGAGTGCGTCATTCAGTCAGGATTTTAGCAATCTAATTGAACCATTTTTGGCAAGATCCAATCTTACACTCTTGGGCGATTTTAATTTTCACCTGGAGAGGACCCTATGTAAAGAAACGCAAGTCCTCTTAGAAACAATGAATTGATGTGGTTTATCTCAATTGGTTATGAGCCCTACCCAAAAGACAGGACATATATTAGACGGCATTTTCTCTAGCGATTCCCGGATTATGGTTGAGGAACCCATTCAACTCTCCTGGTCCGACCACTATGCTATCCCTTTTAAGCTTCAGATCCCGGTATCCCATACAGCTCCTAACAATATGAAGAGAGTGGAGAAGAAAAGAAACCTCGGCCTGATTAGTAAGGAGGCCCTTCTCAACATGCTCATTAGCTATCAATGGTTCCCTCACGTTGATGCTAATTTGGCATACACCGAGTTTTCCAATTGGCTTTTAGTTGCCTTGGACTCTCTAGAACCCCTTAAGGAGCATTATGCGGCTAGAAAAAAACCCTCTGCCCCGTGGTTCTCAGAAAGACTGAGGAAACTCAGGCAAGCATGCCGACATCAAGAAAGGATTTGGCGCCTAGATCTCAATCCCGCCGAAAGAGATCTGCACAAACAAAGACTAAGGGGATATAAAAGTGCCATCACCGAGGAAAAGGTATTATTCTACTCTAAGGTGACAGAATCCTTGAGATCTTCAAGGGAACTTTTCAATGTAATTAAGTCCCTTTCTGTCCCTTCAGCCCCGGCTCACATTGATACCTCCCAGGACCTCTGTGATAGAATGGCGAGCTTTTTCCGAACCAAGAACACGGAAATATATTCCTGCTTGGAGCTTCTCAACGCTCAGGCCATTAAAGTAGGTCCTCCCATGCCCCTCCTCTCCTTGAATATCCCCGTAACCCCGGTGAATGCAGAAGGTCTACTTACCTTCCCCCCTCTATTACAAGAGGATACGGATCGTCTGCTAAGTGGAATCAAGTCTGGTTCCCCGCTGGAGTCCTGCCCTTTGAAGATTTTGAAATTAGGAAGGGAGGGTATTGTACCTCACTAAAGATATGTTGTACCCATCTATATGAGACAGTATTATAGTGTGCAATAAAGAACTAGTAACAAAGGGGAAGGAATGTCCTTTTCGGACAAGAACCCTCACTCACCCAAGGGTGACATGCTTCATCATTGGGTTCCCTCCACACATTGGGGCCAGGCGGTCTCCAATGTGGCTACAACTCCCCACCTAGTGTCAGGGTGTGGGGAGGAGCTGAGGTGTTTTTTAAGGCAAAGGGATGCCGAGAAATGAAGATGGTGAGTGAGGGACAGAGTGCTGTGAAAAAGTGTAGGGAATGTAAAACTTCCTCAAAGACTCAAATAACTTTATTCGGTAGAGTCCTCGGAAAGATAAAAAAAAGCAGAGGAACAGGGATTTTTTAATTTAAAATATACCCTTCTAAGGTCAACATGTTTCTGCCTTTCTCATGGCTCTTCATAGAGTCCTTAGGCATTCATCAGGACCAATTCATTTAAGTCACTCTGTTCGTGTATCCATGTGTATGACACAATATGTTAATAAAAATTAACTATACTGGCCGTTTCCAAAGGTGTGATTCCTTAATTCTTCACCTCCATCTGAAAAAAATGAAGGACAAGATATATTTCACTTTTCTTTTCAAAAGAAACAATTCCTCCCTGGTGCTTTGAAGTCCTGCACTGGGTGCACATTTGGTGTCCCTGGGCATATGCCAGTTCAAACCGGTTGCAGGGGCTACCTGCCCCTGCTCTGGCACGAAACTGGACAAAGGGAATGGGTGTAACCACCCCTCTTCCCTGACCCTCCCATAGGTGGGTCCCCAGAGTATGTCCAACCCCTAACTTAGTATAAGTATGGGACCCCAGTCCTTAGGACTTTAGATTACCCTGGACGAAACTCTGACACTGAATCCTGGACCTTCGACGCTCTACTTGAAGATTAGAGGACTGAAGAATCTCCCTTGGGGTCAAGGAGTGACTCCCCTGCTTG
The DNA here is from genome assembly GCA_963921515.1 of Calotriton arnoldi. Classification (NCBI taxonomy): domain Eukaryota; kingdom Metazoa; phylum Chordata; class Amphibia; order Caudata; family Salamandridae; genus Calotriton; species Calotriton arnoldi. Next base: position 161,272 of record CAWUFW010015851.1, on the reverse strand, counting down.
GCAGGCACCTAAGAAGCAATTGTCCGGTCTGCATCGCTGAAGCTCCCGCCGGACGCCGAAGTCCTTGCATCACCAGAGGTGGATTTCCAGACTTCCCCGAGGCTGCCCTGAGTCCCCAGCAAAGCTGAGGCCCGTAGCTGTCATGGGTAACGTGGAACTGTGACCCCTGGACACCGAGTATTTTTGCAAGTGCATCCTCTTCTTGGTCTCCCACGAAGTTGTGCTTTGGGCTCCGAGTAGCCCACGCCTCCAGCACCGATGGCACTGAAGATCACTGGCCTCCACTCCACGAGTGTCCTGTGAGCCAGCTCCAAGTGCGTCCACTTGAGGCTCCTTCGCGGTCGCTAGTCCGTTGGCTAGTGGGCCCTCCCAAAGGCAACTCTTCTTCTGCTTGGGCTTCCCTGGTTGCTCCAGATGTGCCCTGACTTACCCTTGCTGGGTGAGTCCCCCAGACCTTGCTGGTCTGCATCAACGTCCTTTCTTTATTTCCACGTGACTTGCCGTTGCCAAGGCTTGTTGGGTCCAGTCCAGTCGCCGACACCCCAAGAATCGACAGACATCGTGGGACAGCTCGAATCCAGCTCCTGGTTGTCGTCGACGCCTCCTGGACCTCGTGGCTGAAGAGTCAAGACGACCGTCAACCTACCTGAAGCACCCGACATCGGTGGGCATCTGCTCATCGCCTTCCTGGTCACTGGCTAGTGACCCAGACTCTGTCCCCTCTGCTTTCAGGTTCTTCAGATCTTCGATCCACCCTTGGATCCACCCGAACACTTTCGACTTGGTCGCCAGCAGCACTTTGTAGCAGATCGCCATTGAAAACGATTCGACGAAACCCGACCCTGAAAGACACCTATGCACCCGGCTTCCATGGGTGAGGTAACTCGAGTACTCCGGTACTCCCGTGGGTATAGACTCTAGAACAACCTAGTTCTAAAAGGGTTTGCTCCAAGTCCTCCTCTAAGTGTCCTTTTTCTTTAAAACTCTAATCGCGACATTCCCCATAGAAGTCAACGGCGGCTCGCGGCTGTGTTCTCACACTGCACGCATCCCCCGTGGGTCCCCTGTGTCACTACCTTGTGTGGTTCCTTGAGGGCCAAGCACTTCTACAGGCTCTAGGCCTTGTGTCTAGCTCAGTCGTGGGTCTTATACCACTTTATTGGTATATGGTTTGGTACGCCCCTAGGGCTCAAACGTGTATTTGTGCTATTACTGTTGATATTCGACTTGTAACTTATGTATTTCAACTCTAGCCTCATAAAGAGACTAGAGGGGTGTGTTTAAGACTAAATACATATATTTTAAATATATACCTGGTGTGGTCCTCTTTCATTTGGTCACTCAAGAGATTATAGACTGGTAAAACAAGCTGCTTTACATTCCTTCAAGACTTAGCCTGAAGGCTGCTCTCCATAGCTACCACTAGGATAGCTTTCAATAAAGGTTGTCTTTAACCTATCTCCAATAAGGGGTTGTTTGGACTGGTGCAAGGTGCCCACTATAATTAGTGGACAGCATATACCAGGCCAACTTCTCACACCCTCCCCTGCTTCATTCTCCATTCCTCGATTGTTCCCTTTCTGGCCCTCAGCGCAGCCGACCAACAGTCTTCTCTTCACCCAGCTTTCCCTATACGACATTGTGTTGCCAGGTAGCATTGCCCGGCTAGGGCCTGAGTGGTGAGAGCGATTGACTGGGCTGGAGGAATGTTTCCGGGAATGATTGGAAGCGGGTCGAGAGATTGCGTAACCCCCCTCTCCCCATGCTCTGCAGAACTGGTCTGGTGCCAGTAGGCCCTGGTGGACCCCTTTGGTGTGACCGACTATTGCCCTCAGCCCGTCCTGCTTTGCATCCTCTGGGTGAACTTCTCAAGTGGCTGCCAAACCCCTTTTGATGACTGCCTCCTAATGAATCTTGCTACCTACCCTCAACTGCTTCCTTGGGACCCTCACTAAGAGTGACTTAGGCCGTGTGCAGCCTACTGCCTGGGGGGAGGACGGGGTGTCTCCAATCAGGAGGTGTAGGATAGTCGGGTGAGTTGGAGGGTGGGGAGAAACCTGAGGCCATGGGGTCAGCAGCATGTTACCAACTGACCTGCTGGGTAACATTGCACTGCATTAATGTGCTGGGTGTATATGTGTGCAAACGCGTTCTGTAGGGGCCTGCCAGATATCGGTTGCACCACGTAGCGGTGCGGATTGAGTGTGTGTGTGGGGATGACATTAGGTGAACCACCTGTGATTCATGACACTGGCTGGCAGTTTGTCTTATAAGTTGTTTTCTCACTAGGAAAGCATTACGTGTGACATCGGTTTTACCAATGCGGCCTCGGCCCACCGCTTTGCTGTAAAAAAGTGGTATAATTCTATGCATGTACATATTTCTGTTATCGTTGTGACCCAGGGTGCACCCTCTAACTATGTGGCATTGACATACAATAATTGCTACAGTGGGTTTGGGGTGGACAACATGTTGTACTGCATAAGGGTGCTGGGGGGGAGTGTAGAAAAGGATATTTCCCAAGTGTGCATATTGCTAATATCAATCAAACACAGTTTGGCCTAGTACAACAAAACATCATGTTCTGTTGATTATTATGTGTGTGTTGAATACAAACGTTATTTACATACATCACGTGTGAAGTCTCTTTTGTGACACACAAGTTATTTATCGTGAGTGAGTGCTGTGCCAATGCTTTACACATTACCTCTGTGGTAAGCCTGATTGCTCAGTGCCAAGCTACCCAAGGGTGAGCGCAGGTTATACAGTGTGTGTATTCACCCGCCCCTGACGGAAGTGGTAGGTTCTGACAGGCTGGGGGATTGCCTCAGCCACCCAGAAAGCGCCAGTTCCAACACCCCTGCTATGCAGCTAATGATAGTAATAACACGACTAATAACCATCACACTCCTACAGGTGTGACAATTCGGACTATTTCAGGCCACCAACGCAATAAGAATGGCTTGGGTGGCAGGTAATAGTCATGTTTAATGTATATTGAATTACTAATTCACTGTTGTTGTGGTCATCTGTAAATTAGCCAAACAGTGCCACCTTCTGGCACACTGTCAAAAGCGCAGGTGCTGACAATTTAAGTTAAGTGCTGGTGCCAAGAACCGGAAACCACTGACTGAAATTAAGCACTGTGCACAACTTTCTTCAATGCTGCCTTGAAACTTTCAGAAATGCCATTTGCTTGAGGCCACAAAGCAGTGTGTTTTCTGTGATGGAAGACCATCTGACAAAATCTTTAATGCTGTTCCATTAAATTGTAGTCAGTGTTCAGCTTTGACATCCTCATGTATGGTAAATGTAGAAATTGTTTTAAATAGCGCTAAAACACTCTATTGGCAGAAATACTGCACTAAGCTTTAACGTCAGGAACTGTGGAGTATGCATCAATAACGGCAAGAAACAACTGTCCTGCTGGGATTGGCCCAAAGAAATCAAAAGCTACCTCTTCCAAAGCGCTGGGAGGCAGCAGTCACATTTGTAACAGCTCACAAGCAGTCGCAGCCGGTATGACTCACAGGTGGGGTGGTGGGCGGGGCGTGCGGGGGAGGTTCAATTTAAAAAAAAGAAAAGTTAAGTTAACTTACCTTTGCCGTCCCATCCCGCGTCGTCGGTCTGCGTCGTCCTCACTGTCTACAACAGGAAGCAGCCGCAGGCAGCCTCCCTCCCCTAAGCCAATCACAACGCTGCAAAGGCAGCATTGTGATTGGCTGGTAAGCCGACCTCACAGGCGTCTATGGGGAGGCCATTTACTCTATGTAGGCTGCCTGCAGCCTACATAGAGAAAATGCAGAGTGTGTATGACTGGTTTGGGCGGCCCTGGGGCTGACCAAACAGTCAGTGCCCACAACAGTGGGCAAGCCACTCCTTCCCTGCCCTCGAGCAGGACCGCCCACCCCCAACCAAACTCTGCCTTCTGCTTTCTCGCAGTGCGAGAAGCAGAAACATAAAATGGTATTTAAAATACCATTTTATGTTTCTGCTTCTCGGACTGCGAGAAAGCAGTGGGGGACGCTCCTCCGCCCACATGGAGGAACCGCCCCTGCTCATAAGAGAAGGGGTTCCTGAAGCTCTGGCAAAAATGACTGTCACCTAACATTATTAATACTCTTTCTTGAGACAAAACCTGTGTCTAACAAAAAAATGAATGTGTCCTCATGTAATGCAACTAGTGCTATGTAAAGAGCTCTGATACCCGATACCTTCGGGTCAAGTTCGCGCTATATAAAACTCCGTAAAAAAAAAACTTTTTTTAAAAAACTCGGTGCAGCCATAGAATAGGACGCTGCATGTCAGGGCACACCTCTGTTCCTGTAATCACTGCCCAGCTCTAGCTGATCCTTGCACCCTCCCTTCCTTAAATGCACAGCTGCCACTCACACCTTCTTTTCCCCCCACCACACGCATCCTGCAATCACCTAAAAGTACTTTAACAACCAGATCAGACAGTATGGATGCATACACCAAGGCATCACTTTCCACTGCTTTCAGACAAACATTGCCAATATGACTGACGGCAGGTTTAGAAATGTACATTTTTCAAAAATCAGCTACGCTCCTTAGCCTGTAAAGTTACAGAGAGAAGCACATGTGGCTAAAACTGATACAGAGAAAAATGCATGTACATCTGTAGGAGGCAGCCTATTTATATCTGTACTGTATAGTGTATTTACCTCTACAGAAAGACACTGTGCACTTATCTCAGGGGAAATGTATGTAGTGCTTTATATGTGTAGGGATAATGTATGAACTATTCAATCATGACTTTACCTCTACAGAAAGACACTGTGCACTTATCTGGGGGGAAATGTATGTAGGGCTTTATATGTGTAGGGTTAATGTATGAACTATTCAATCATGACTTTACTGCCAAAATATGACTGGAACCACTCTGATCAAATATAAGTCCCAGAACAAGTGGAAGGCGTCTGAATTTGTGAAGTTCTAAAAGACCATAAAAATGGAAGACTTGCACTGTATGAATGCTGCTAACTATGCAAGATATAATGTATGTATCTCTTTAGTTTCAGTGTATATGCCTACACTGAACAATATATGATAGCCCTTATTGTATTGTAATTGCATTTACATAGCTCTTACTATCCTTGACCAGGCATTAAAGCACTTTACGCCTGGCAGCACACTGCTCCTGAACCCCAGATTAGTGGTTAATGTAGTGGTAATTAGTTATTGGGAGTAGTTGAGCTCCTTATGTCTCTGCTAGGCTTGAAAGGGACATGGTGTGGCCCACTATGGTACCATGTAGCATCTACCCAAAGTTTCTGGGCACAGATCTGTCATGAAACAGAGCTCTCATTTACAAGTCTCCTGGCTCGTGATGTTAATTCGTAAATGCTAAGCTCATGCCTGAAACATAGTGTGCATGGGCAGACAGGCCATTCTTCCTGTCAAGTTAATTCCATACATAGCTGCATTGAAGACTTTTGGGCCGGTCCCTGGCTGCTTTATTGTTACTTCATTTTAGATGGTCTCATTCCATTATCAGCATCAGTTGTCCCTAGTGCAGTCAACTACACTGTGCACATCTCATCCAGGTCATGTGAAACACTGTGCATCAACACTCTCCTCTCTCAATAGCAAATAAACACAGAGTGTAAATTGAAGTGAGCCTTTACTTTCAAGAGAAAAAGACTGGATGGATGCAGACTGGGACTGTACTGGAAATGGAACCTGCCTAGTAATGAAAGAAATGAACTGGAAAGTGTTTGTGTGCTTGTCAATTTTATCACTGCTTTGCGACTTGCAGAACAGTTTTGGCTTTTCGACACTCGCAGTGTAGAGGGAAAATGTAAGAACACGTTAGAGTGGCGGTTTTAGCTCATATTCTGATAAGCATCATAGGCCAACGCACCATAGAGAATAATATAGTTGCATATTGATATAAATGTGGCTAATTAGTTTGATATTATCTTGCTGCCTTGTTATCATGGTATAGCGTAGTTTGGAGAAAAAGGACCTCATCTTTCTAAAGTGTATGCCCCTCATACGTAAAAGCAGAGTGACACCTCACTGTGACTAAAAGTGCAAATGTTATGTAGCAGAAGCCCTAAGAAGGGAATCGGGAGAATCTAAGAACGTATACAATGATGGAGAGACTTTCTGGATGGAACAGGCACATATTTCATAGTAGGAGAATCTCTAGAGCTTAGCTATGGGTCTAAAAGGGTTAGACTCATGACTCTAATGTTACTCATGAATCATGAGTAACATTAAAAAATATATTTCTTTAACAGTGTAGCAGGTGTAAACAAGCATTGGCATAGCCAATAGGTCTCGCTCTTGGGACCTTATAAGTATTTAGTTATGCAGCAAAATATCCTTGTTGCAACAACAGCAACTGTTGCATGGCTAAACACTTATAAGGTCCCAAAGGCTAGACCTATTGGCTATGCCAATGCTTGTTTTTTTGGGGGGGGCTTTTAAAGTTTATTTCTGTTACGGGGTGTAAAAACACCCCAGGACATCGGCACCGGCCTCAGCTGGCTTGTGTTTAGGAGGAGCGGGTTTGGTGGGGGAGGGTGCATAAGTGCCTCCTAGGTAGTTCTGAGCAAAAGGCCCCACCCCTCCAAGGCCTCCCCACCCCACCCCACATGGTAATATTTTTCTTAAGGTTGACAGGTCTGCCTGAGACATTGTCGGCCGGTCTCATCGTTAGTTGTATAAGTGATGGTGAATGTGTCCGAGGGTCGCTGTCACGCTACCACAGCCAGCTCACGCATCGGTGTGTGTGCGTGTACACTAGGTACATGCACACATACCCAGGCACATACACAAACTCATACAGTATGCAAAGACACACATGCACACAAACGGGTGCTTGTACATGCACACACAGGCAAACGCACACTGTATTTGGCCGTTTGTGTGTGTTTGCCTTTGTGTGCATGCTCAAGCACCAGTTTGTCTGCTCTTGGGTTTACATGTGCCTTACTATTTTCTCAGTAAGTTTGTGTGTACATGTATATGGGTTTGTGTGCATATGTACATGTGTTTTGTCTACTGGTATAAGTTATGTCTGTGTCCGTGTTTACATGTGTGCGAATATAGGTGCGCGAGTGTCTGTATATAGGTGTGTTTCCGGGTGTGAATTGTTAGTGGTGTGTGTATATACAGGCATGTGTGTGTATATTTGTGTATGGTATATGCAGGTATGTGCCTTTATGTGAGTGATAACCGGTGTGTATAAATAGATTGTTTGTTCTCGGAGGATTCCTGTCTGCATCCATGTCTCTGTGGATCTTTGTGAATTTATTTATTTGATGCGAGTTTATTCTTTGAGCTATTTCTGTCCTAACTGCAGTACAAAAGAACGGAGCAGTAAAAAATTACAGAATTGCAAAAGAATTATAAAGATGAAAAGGTAATGCGGTGACGTAAAATGACAGGTCTGTAGGCGGCGATGTTCCTTTAAACATGTTTTAATAAAGCCAAAAACGAGAACAAGCGAACAGGAGCCAGGAAGACATCCCACAGTTTTTTGTCTCAATTAATGATGAAAGAGTGACTCTCTGCAGAAACACACAGTAAGATGAGGAACTGGAACTAGACCAAGAGATGCAGAGCGAATACTCCTTTGAAGTCTGAGAGAGAGCGAGAGGAGCTAGACAAGAGCTGAAACACTTAAAACAACACACAGAAAAATGCGTTAAGATAATAACAAGTGCGGCCGCGAAAGTTAAAGCGACGCGCTTGTTTTTCTTCCCAGTAGCAGTATTGGGGGGGAGGGGGGCCTGCCGATTGCCTTGCGGGAGCCAGCGGCTATAATTGATACCATATGGCGCTGCCGCTCGCTCCCGCAAGGCAATCGCCACACGTGCACGCGTTGCCATTGAAGGCAATGGAACGCGTGCACGTTTTTGGGGAAAAAAGGGAACTGATGGCTAAAGGTCTCCTCCTATGCAGCGCATGCGCGCTGCGTAGGCGAGACCTAACAACACCCTCCCCGAATACTACCACCACCAAGCCTAGTGAAGCATACATAGCCCACTGATTTAGCTCATCGAAGAACTAAACACAAAGCATTAAGCTTTGATCCAACACAGGAGAGAAAAGAGAGAACCATGTAGTGGCTGAATTACACAAAGTGAAACCAGGAAATTCTACCTCAATCCTGGCTACCAGTTGACCACATTGTGCGATCCTAAGCAATTCCTTTTTTTCACAGTGTTTCCTTTTCTTTCATCGTCACATTAGAGCACCTTTAAATACACCTGTCAAAGTGTGCGCTGCACAAAACAAAAGACTATAAGGTTAGCCGGACAGTAGTGACTCTGTAAGCCACATATAGGGGGCAAAAGACAGCTGACAATCCTCTTCGTTCACTGATAGCATCGTTGCCAAGGCAGCGGTGTTGGGGCATGAATGGAATGATGGAATGTTTCTTAGTACATGATTAGAATCCCTTCTAAAAATTATCTCTCAATGCATTGACATAACGTATTATAGTAAACTGAAATGTGTTGCAGGTGTCACATCATAAAGAAATACATTGCTCTTAATTTTAAAGAGTCTTTATTATATATGTGCTGGACTTAGAGCCAAGCAACAATAGGCGCTCCCCCTCTTTTCCACAAAAGCCTTGATTTTCTGCGCTGCTCGTGATAGCCCTGCAGGAGACGTAAACCAATCAGATGCTAAAACAAATGGTTTTGAAGCCAATGTGGTCTGACTTGCATTCTTAAAAACAATTTGTTTTGCATTGTTTGCATTGGCTGCAGGCAGAAGCAAAACCAGCCCCCACAAGTAGTAAAACTGGCCCCACCCTGCCAAAATCCCTGGCGCCTTGTTGCGCCTGTCCTTGACTGAATTACACTGAACAGTCTGCAAAAAACCTTTGTGTGTATATGATGATTACTAAAGTAACAACTGTTCAATTAGAAACACAGACTTAATTGCATACAGCGTAAGGGGAATGAATGATTTGTTCAGAAATAATTCGATGTAGCGTAACCACACTAAATAACAGCAAAACTATGCGAGTTCACATGGAATTATGCAAGGAGTGTAACCCAGCATCTAGCGCTATTTTCTTTACATGTGCATGAATATAAATAGTTAAGCTGATGGCAACAACTGGTAGATACGTCTCCAGCTATTCCTGTTGATTTCTTCCCATTGCGTTGATAACAGCCCCAGAACCACCAGCGCCGGGAATTTTGTGATTGGGAACTGTACTATCTTCTTAATGGCTGGCGGCACTTTCTTCCAGAAATATGTACTGTGAGAAGTTGGCCTGGTATATGATGTCCACTAATTAAAGTGGGCACCTTGCACCAGGCCAAACAACCCTTATAGTGATTAAAGAGGTCAAAGATAACCTTAGAAAGCTATCCAAGTGGTAGCTGTGGAGAGCAGCCTTCAGGCTTAGTCTTGAAGGAATGTTAAGTAGGTTGTTTTACCAGAATGCAACCTTATTGTATTGGTTAAATGAAAGGAGAACCACACAGTAGTTATAAGAATATATATTTATTATTATAACACACCTAAAATACCTCACAGTATCTGCTACACGCAGATAAACACAAAGCACACAATACTGTAGCACAGAAACAATAGTAAGTAGCACTAATACACAGTGGGCTCCAGGGGGAGACCAAACGATATACTAAAATAGTGGTATAAGAACCACAACTCGAGTCAAGACAGTGTATAGAGAGTGTGGAATCGCTGGGACCCCAAGGAACTACCCAAGGTGAGTAAGTAGGGACCCCACGGAGGACGGGTGCAGTGTGAGAACACGACCGCGTGCTTCGTGCAATTCAATGGGAGAGTCGCGGTTGCAGTTTTACAGTTTCAGGACCCTTCCCAGTGGATTACGAGGAAACCCTTTGGAACATAGAAGGTTGGAGAGCCACCCCACCTGTGGCTACCGAAGTACCAGAGTATCCTATCCCAGGGAGGCCGGGTGCATAGGGCTGAAGTGGCGTCGGAAACCGCCGTCGTTCTCAATGGGAGTCTTCAAAGAAATGCCACTGCTGGAAAGAACAAAAGTGTCCGGTGGAACCCAGAGGTGGATTCTTGATGGAAGGAACCTGAAAGCAGAGGGGACAGAGTCTGGGTCACTCAGGAATGACCAGGGGCTCGGTAGTCGAATGCCCACCGATGTCGGGTGCTTCAGGTGCGAAGAAGGAGTCCTTGACTCTACAGCTGCAGGGACCAGGAGACATCGAGGATGACCAAGAGCCAGATACGAGCTGTCCCACGAAGGATGTCGAGTGCTGAGGGGTCGGTGTCCGGTGGGAGCACCAACAAGCCTTGGCAGCGGCAACCCACGAAGAAGGTCAAGAAAGCTTACGGTCTGGCCCAGCAAGGACCAGAGGTCTCAGCACAGCAAGGGGAGTCAGGGCAGGCCTGGAGCAACCAGGGGAGCCCAAATGGCCCCACAGGCCGAAGGCATAGGAGTCGCGAGGGGACCTCTAGCAGTTTCACAAAGCAACAGCTTGCAGGGCACTGAGTGCGAGGAGGCCAAAGTCCTTTGTATGAAATGTGCGCAGAGGTGGGGGCTATTAACAGCCCAGTGCACGAAGTTGAGGAACGCCAACAAGCATATGCACTTGCAAAAGTATGCGGTGCACAGGGGTTCGGGTTATGCGGTCCCCACGGGGGATACTGGCCTCAAACTTGGTGAGAGGGTAGCTCAATCTCAAAGAATATAGGAACCCACCTCCTGTGTTGCTGGAGCCTTCAGAGTCTGCAGGATCAGCAGACCGGTCAGTTGCGTTACAGCGCCTGCAAACGCAGGGGAGTGACTCCTTCACCCCAAGGGAGATACTTCAGTTGTCCTTGATGCTCCACAGGTCCTACATGGAGCCTGTATGGGGCACGGGCACAGACGATGCTTTGGACGGAGAGGGAGACAAAGTCGGGCCCAGTCGAAGTCCAGCGAAGTCCAGAGTGTCCAGACAGTCGAAGGTCAGTGGTTTCTTGTTCAGAATCTTGTCCGCGTCGAATCTAGGGTCCTACAGCCAGGTAAGCCCTTTTGTACCCACGGGAGAGGGTTGGACAGATTCAGGGGACCCTCCCAGGGGAGGGTCAGGACAGTGGGGAGGTTACTCCCCTGTCCTTTGTCCAGTTTCGCACCAGAGCAGGAGCCAATGGCTCCCAGAACTGGTTTGAACTTGGCTATGCACAGGGACACCAAGTGTGCCCCAGATGCAGACTTTCAGGCACTTTGGAAGTACACCCACCCAGCCCCAATACACTAAATCCTGTCTGGGAGGTGGTCACACCTCCCTGTGACAGGATGCCTATTGTGCTGCCTTCCTCTGCTCGAGCTTGGCTCAGCAGCAGGAGGGCAGAAATGTGTCTCTGGTCGGCAGCAACCATTTTGTGCTGTCTGGGTCGAGAAGGCTGGTACCGGGAAGACCAGGGACCCCACAAAGCTTGCTTCTGAAGGGTGGAATCATACCTCCCACACCAGTTACCGGTGTGGGGGTATGATTCCAAGGTGTTTGATACCAAACACGACATGGTTTGTTGCAGCAGTTTTCGAGATTGCATTTTACGCGAGCATATAATGCACCTCTACCTATATGTCTGGCTGCGTCACCGACAACCCGGGAGAATGGTCTCCGAAGGCTGCAGGGGAGCTCTGCTCATGCAGGGGCACCCTCTCACTTAAAACCCAGCACCCTGCCTTCAGGATTGTTAAGGCCTGCTATAGGGGTGACTTATAGGTTTTAAGTGTGGTGAACTATAGATATAATAAACCTATATCTAAAGTAAGTGGTGCATGCACCATCTTACACAGGCTGCAATGGCAGGCCTGTAGTTCCATTTTGCATGGCCTCTCATGGGTGGCATAATACATGCTTCAGCCCATGGGAGGCCTCTGGGGTACCTATGCCCTGGGTACATGTGTACCATATACTAGGGACTTATAAGGGTACCCCGGTATCCAATCTGGGTATACAGTCCTTTTAATAATCTCAGTGCTGTAGAGGCACTTTTAATCAACGATTGATTCTGCGCAGTGAAGTACGGGCATTGAAATTTGACCTGGTGCATGCCACGTTGTAGTTTGAGAGAGATAAAGCAATGTCTTTCGGCTTCCGAACAGGGCTTCTGGAGAGTGGAACACTTTATTGGGCCACAATGAATGGTCTATGCTCAGATCGTTTCACCGGCCTTTAACTCTTGTATTCGCTGGGAGGTAGCTGATACGACAAGCAGCTGAGGTAAAATGCGGTGACTCATGGTGGTTATGAAACAGACATTTAAGGACACTCCATATACCAGAAATGTCCTTATCAGTGGAGTGCTACACAGGGCAGGTCTGGCATATTGAGGCGGTGTTTTAATTCACACCCAGAAAGCACACGCCGCCCCCCCCCCTGTCACCCCCCCCTCCGACCCCTCCCCCCTCCCCAGGCTGCTGCTGTTGTTGTGCGCTCGTGATAGTTTAAGATAGGGGTGCCTTACGAAATCAGTGAACCTTTTCACCCCACCCCGCCTGCACTGGAAAAATAAAGCCTGGCTGTGTCTTTTCCACTTTAGAGAAGTGCGCACAGCATGTACAGTGCTGAGTCTTTTATAAGTTTACAAAAACAATAGAGTTGCCAACCTTCACTTCTGTTCTTTCATATGATAGGTCTGAGAGCGAGAAACGTATCTGGTGTATTTGAATAATGATAAACAGGATTGGGACCTTATAGGGGCTATTTTAGGGAAATTTTGAGGATGAATGCTAGAGAGCAATAGAATGGGACGTGGAAGGAGGACAAAAGAGACGCAAGGGAAGTGTATGGGACGTCACATGACAACATTTTCCCAAAGAGATAGAGACGGCCCCTTCACAGCCGGACTAAAGTTGTCAAACCTTCAAAATGGTCTACTAAGTACCTCGTATTCATATTAAACAGTATATGGAAACGCCACGGGAAGTTTCGTTTTGTACAAGAAACACTTAAAACAACACACAGAAAAATGCGTTAAGATAATAACAAGTGCGGCCGCGAAAGTTAAAGCGACGCGCTTGTTTTTCTTCCCAGTAGCAGTATTGGGGGGGCGGGGGGCCTGCCGATTGCCTTGCGGGAGCCAGCGGCTATAATTGATACCATATGGCGCTGCCGCTCGCTCCCGCAAGGCAGTCGCCACACGTGCACGCGTTGCCATTGAAGGCAATGGAACGCGTGCACGTTTTTGGGGAAAAAAGGGAACTGATGGCTAAAGGTCTCCTCCTATGCAGCGCATGCGCGCTGCGTAGGCGAGACCTAAAAAGCCTTCCAGCAGAAGTGGTCTATGAAAGGAACAGGATATTGAATAGAATTGGTGTTTCTCTGTCTTTAGTGAGTAGGGAAATGTCTGTTGTATAACTGGATATCCTGGTGCACTCTAAGGTCATCATTTCTATGCTTTAAACGTTAGTAGACGTGAATATATAATGAAAAATGTGTTTAAGAATGCACTATTTTTTTCTAAATTTTCTTTTGGGGTAGAATCCCCCAAACTCCCTTTGTAGTGGTCAGACACTCTGACTGCGCTCGCTCACAACGCACCCAACATGGGGGCTGGTACGATAACATTTGCCAGGGCTGCTGTGGGTTCCCAGATTGTGTGTCCTAATAAATAACCAATTAGCATTCCTCCCAGTAAGCACGCACTGTAAGCATTTACAGACACGCAAACAAGAACAATGCAGAACACTATCGGGGAAAAGGCCGCATTTTAAAAAATACTTTCCAGAAATCAGAGCTAGAAGTCTGCACTGAGAGACGAAGACGGGCACGCCATCATTGTTCGAGCCAGCTACAATGGGAAGAAACCTCGCCCACAGCTGCCCCTCCGGCCGGAACAAAGCCGCAGATGCCTCGCGCTGTCATCTCCCTCACCCTGAAAATATATGGCCTGTTTCTGTTCAGAAGCACCGCCTGGGAGAGCGGGCGAAAGGTGATCCGAGGGACGTGTCATTGTGTAAACGAAAGAGCAGAAACCTCCGAGCGATAGGAACACGCTTGAAAGAAAAGTCAACATGTCTCCACACAGCCAGCCCTGACCGATGCTTCTGGAACCCGACCGAGGTACTGACGCGTCGGGGCCTAAAGGTGTCTGGCTCTTTTCTAAAGTTGCTGACTCTGGACTGTGTAGAATATGCCCCTAACAAAGCTATAATTAGAGTTATGTTAACGTTACCGCCGAACAAAGACGAAAGGCGCGAATTTCCGACGGTTGAGGATGAGATTCAAAAGAACCACAACACACTAAACCGACAACCAGGACCAGTCAGCAGCCACACCTAGCCTGGTTAAAGGGGATACTGCAGACCCCAAAAAGACACCGAAAGAAAGTCCAGTTACCTCAAGCACAGCAAAACATACACAAATCCTTCAGATACCATGTACCTGAAACACACAACAAACAACAATTACCATTCGTACATTTCTGCAACCAAACATCTACGCGGAATATTAACTACACAAATGCACACTCACACGCACAAACACACCAGGGGGCTTATTTACAAGCCCATTGCGTTGCCGGCGCGTCACTTTTTATATGGGAAAAAGTGACGTACCAGCGGCTCAAGGGCCTTGTAAATAAGCCCCACGGTTGCAGGGACATAGCACAAAATGATGCCCCCCCCCCTACAGAATGTGACGAGGGGGCCCGAGTCTCCCATATCTCACGGATATTTGACCTTAGGGCAGAAGGGGAGCCCTGAAGGGTTGGGCCCCCCCAGTGCCCCCTTGCGCCCCAGGGGCCGCAGGGGATTGTGTTACGCCCCACCACAGTTGATTGGACTCATGCCAAAAACAAATTCCAGGCTGCAATGGAATCCTTGACGACAAGGTCCTCAACTCTGCTGCAAAGCCCTTCTAACAGTCATGCATATCTAAGTAAATATCTGTAGTCACTTTTAAAAGCAGTTCAGAATGTGTGATAATGAGCAGATATATTCCTGCTTTCGTACCATGAACTCCCGCTGTGCAGTAATATGCAGCAATAAATGTCTCCTTATCAGCTAATTACTGTGACTTATCAAAGGAATATAATGCAGAAGCTAAACTTGAAGGGCGAGTTATCGCTCTCATTGTTTAAACAACAGTTGTAATTCTGTTCACCGACTGCCTTTCAAATCGTCTCCTGGCAGCAGGCATTGTGAGAGCATAACTAACCCATAATAACGTATTACAATCGAATAAAGATGTCGTTTTCTCATTAGTATTGTCACAACTAAACTGTCATAATAAATATAGAGGCAGGTCTTGTACCCTTGTCACAGACTTCCTTGTATTATAGTAATAATACCTTGTGCTTGTAAAATGCCTCAAACCCTACTCCTCCCTCTTCTAAGTGCTGCAAATAAAGGGTGCCTTTACGTCACACATGGAGAGTAGGGAAGATTGCACTTTTAGTGCACCACATGTTGCATAATACCATAACAGCGGGTGTCTCTACTTTCCTAGTGTGTTGCTATGTGCACCTCATTGATAGTATGAACAATGGAGCACCCTAGGTATACTCTGGGGTCTTAACTGAACAATTGTGATGAACACTGAGGAACCGTGTTGCCTCACTATGCTTGTGTTCTTGTTTATGGGTGTTGGGAAGGAAATTCCTGGCCTATGTCATTTTTAGGTCCTGCTGTGCTACGAGGCGTATTGTTTACAATTCAGTGAGCTTGCATCCCGCCCACAGCATACCATTAGTTCTTTTGTTGTTACTCTCATTTGCAATCTCATTTGCAATCTTTCAATTGCTTATCTCCTATAGGCTTTCCTTCCTTTCTTTTGTTAGCTCTTTCCTGGAGCATGGACCAAGTACACATGTTCTTGCTTGTCTTTGTTCTTCCTAGTCTTTTTGCAACACACTTTTAAAACCATTTTATAAGCATTTCTGTATTATTCCTGGACGTGTAATGTGGTTTCCCACTTTAAACACAGGCAAATCACTTCTTATTTATGTTGCTTTCTCCCTATCTGCTGTCTCTATTGACGATTTAGTTAGATACACCCACAACTATACTGCTGTATGCCACTCTACTCTACGCCTCACCTCACCACTCTACACCACTCCACTCTGCACCACTTTATTCTACACCACTCTACTCTGCGCCACTCTAGGCAACTCAACTCAACTCTACTCTACGCTACTCCACTCTACTCAATGCCACTCCACTCTACGCCACTCTATTCCACTCTACGCCACTCAATGCCAGTCTACTACCCTCTACGCCACTCTACTCTACGCCATTCCACTTGACAGAAATCCACTCTACGGAACTCTACTCTATGCCACTCCACTCTACTCTACACCCCTATGCACCACTTCACTCTACACCACGCCACAACACTCTACTCCACACCACTCTATTCCACCCCACTCTATGCCACTCTATTCTACGCCACTCCACTCTATGCCATTCCACTCTACGCCACTCCACTCTACGTCACTCCAGTTCACTCTACTCTACTCCACTCTAAGCTACTCCACTCTAAGCCACTCTACTCTGCACCACTCTTCTCCATACCACTCCACTTAATTCTGTTCCACTCTACATTACACCACTCTACTCCACACAATACCACTCAATAGCAGTCTACGCCACTCCACTCAAGCACTCTACGCCACTCTGCTCCACTGCACGCACATCACTCTATGCCACTCTATATCTCTCCACCACTCTACTCTACGCCACTCCATTCCACTCTATGCAACTCTATGCCAGTTTACTACACTCTACACCACCCTACTCTATGTCACTTTACTCTACGCCACTCCACTCCACTCCACAGAATGCCTCTCTACGGCACTCTACTCTATGCCACTCTTCTCTACGCCAATCTACTCTACGCAACTCTGTGCCACTCAAGTCCACTCCACTGTACGCCACGCTACTCTACTCCACCTCACTCTATGCCACTCCCCTCTACACCACTCCATATTACACCACCCTAATCTACGCCATTCCACTCTACTCCACTACACCCTACTCTATTCCACGTCACTCTACTCCATGCCACTCCACTCTACTTTACACCACTCCACACCACACAATGCCACCATATGGCAGTCTATGGCACTCCACACTTCTCCACACCACTACACTCTATGCCACTCTACTCCACTGTACTCCACACCACTCCACTTCAAACAATGCCACTCTAGGACACTCTATGCCACTCCACTCTACTCCACTGTACTCTATGCCACTCCACGCCACTCAACTCTACAACGACTCAACTCTACAACGACTCAACTCTACGCCACACTACTTTACTCTATGCCATTCCAAGCCACTCCACTCTACGCCATTTCACTCCACACCACTCCAGTCCATGCACCTCTACTCCATGCCACTCCACTCTACTTTACACCACCCCACTCCACACAATGCCACTCTACGCCATTCTACACAAATTCACTCTACGCCACTCCATCCACGCCACTCTACTCTACTCCGTGCCACTCCACTCTATGCCACTCTACTCTACGTCACTTCACTTCATACAATGCCACTCAATGTCACTCCACTCTATGCCATTCCACTGTACGCCACTCCACTCTACTCTACGTCACTGTTAGCCACTCTATTCCAGGCCACTCTACTCCACGACATTCTACTTCACCCCACTCTATGCCACTTCTCTGCACCACTCTATGCCACTCTGCATCACTGCACTCTACACCATGTCACTCTATACTAATGTAATCTATGCCACTCTGCTTTATGCCACTCTGTGTCACTGCGCTGCACTCCATTATACACCACTCCACTCTATGCTACTCCAATCCACTCCACTCTATGCCAATCCACTCCACACAATGCCACTCTACGGCAGTCTCCAGCACTCTACTCTATGCCTCTTCCGTGTACACTACTCTACTTTATGCCATTCTAGTCTACGCCAGGTCAGGCCACTCCACTCTATACTACTGCACTTTATGGCACTCCACACCACACAATGCCACTCTACAGCACTTTACACCAGTCTAACTGTTCTGAACTAAGAGTCTACAAGACTCAAGCAAACCACTTGGCAGACAAACTGATGGCAAGAAAATATCTGAGGAGAATGGTATCGCAAGCAAATAAAAGGGCAAATAATAATAACAGAGAGGCCCTCCTGGAACCACCATTTGTGAAAGAGAAGGAAGACAGACCCATCTGCATAACAACGTACAACATAGCAGCAAATGCAGTATCCAAAATCATCAACAAGCATTGGCGCATTCTCAACAGTGGCTGCCTGTCGATACCGCACCCTATGTTCTCTCACAGGAAAGGCAAAAGCCCCAAAGACATACTAGTACACACACGCCCTCACAAAAACATGAATAATCGACTGACCACCCAAGGAACTTTGGCACCAATCATGGGCCATGACCCCTGTGGTAATTGCAGTGTTTGCCATTTGACAAAACCAACCAAGACATTGACATTCAGCTACAAAATGTCCTGGCAACTTAGGAAATTTACGAATTGCAACACTGAAAGAGTATTTTACATTATTACATGTCTTTGAGGTCTCAATTACATTGGGATGACAACAAGAAAGATAAAGACCAGAATCTGCGAACATCGCAGCAATCTACGCTGTGAACGTACAACACCAAAAATGTCAGCACACTATATAGAAAGAAGCACACAGTACAGGATTTTAAATGGGTCATTTTATAACCTATGGACAGTCTTGGTGCTGTCGAGACCAAACTGTTTGAGAAAGAACAACAGTGGGCTTTTAAACTTAAGACACATACTGAGCTTCTGAACGATAATATCCCATGGGGCAGTTTTGTAAGATGATCAAGTGATAAAAACTTTTTTTACAAACAGTCTACCAACTCATCTCATAGGACTTTAACATGGTACGGGTCTTTCCACAGAAATCCCATAATGGCATGTACAAAAGGGATATACCATTATAAAAGATGTTTTTTCAAAAAGCCTAATAGGTAATAAGCTGACCCAACAAGGCATATATAGACCACACATCCGGTAATAATATGCCTACACGGGTCTTTTTTCATTCATAAATATGCCCCATAATGGTAATAAGGACCATACAGAAGGCTCTCCCTGCATCACGAGATATCCTCACTCACAACATGCCCCATAATGGTATCAGCAATCCGCACATAAGGAATATCAGAGACGTATTCCTTTCTTCATGAAGCCCCATGATGGTGATAGTAGAGCACACACGATGATATGGGCATCTATACATACTAGTATAGATCCTATATTCAAGGTATACATTTCTTTTCTGAAACATGCTCTCGATCATTAGCTTGTCATTTACCCCAACTGGACTTTTCTTAAACATAGACCCATCCTAAATGAGCTCAGATGATATGAAACATTGAAAACTCTTATGGAGACTGACTTGCTCTACTACCCGACCGCCATCTTGTTTTTTAACGGTCTAGTTGTTATGTCGAGAGGACGCTACGTGCGTACGTCCTCGCTCTGTTTTAATCCACCGGAGCCCGGGATACCGGCAAGATGCAGTTCCCGAGCCGCTCCCAAGTAGGTGAGAGAAGCAGAGTGAAGTCTTGACGAAGTAAGCTCTCGCTGATGACTGCCCATTTAACCAGTAAACAATAACGAAAGGTCTTCAGAGAACCCTGTTTTTGAGGCACAAAACAAACCTTTCTGTCCTGCATTATGGAACATTCAAAGGTTATTTCCCGATAACTTTAATATGCTCTCTCCAACAGAGTGTAACTACAGACTTCACTCTCCACAGGATGAACCATGAAGCATTAGCTGAATATTACATATGTACGTGGTGTGTTTATGTCTCTGTCTGTGTACATATTTGTGTGTGTGTTAAAATACTCAAAACGTTTCGATCACTCGATTATTTTTGTGATTGTGTTTCTCACTAGATGTGCCACTGACTGCCACTAGCGTGTTGAAAACGAGTCACAAAATGTTTTATTTTCATCCAGAAGGTGCTCACTGATGGTACAGGGTTCCAATGATATCGGGGGCGTTCATTTGCAACTGTGACCTGGAATGAGGAAAGTTTAATTTTCTCCCCATTTTATCTTTACAGAATCAATAGTATGAACAAAAGACAGGTGGTATGAGTATATGCACCTTCATATTAGGATGTGAGTTTAATGTTTTGTTAAGTGTACAACAGCAGGAGTGGAACCAGGCATTGCAATAAGTGAAGAAATTAAATACGCTAGGTCCTGAAGAATAACCAATAGGGGTAGGCTAGAAACATGTCGACCATTAGGAGATAGGAACATTATTCCCTTTTTCCTAATATTTCCCTCGTTTTTAACCATACCGACTAGGGGTCGGAATAAAATATTCATAACCCACTAGCCAGGTATTTTTAAAGATTCTCACTTCCCATTTTCCCCCACTCCTCCCTCACAGACCATTTCATCTCTCATAGTCAACAAAAGTGCTCCCGCGTAATTCGTAGGTCGCAGCACGCCCCGTTCCGCAGCGGAACGGGAAGGACCCTATGATGAAGCATGCCGCCAAGGGGTAACCCTGGTGGGTGAGGGTTTCACAGAAAACTTTATGTTTTCTCCTGGGCACAAACTGGACTTTCCTAAAAATTGTTGGGTGCCTTTTTTCTGTGTAATGAATAGTGTTTGGAGGGCGGCCCCAGCTCTTATCCTCTAACTCCCTCTTTATTTATGTTTTCACCAGTCTAATCTATGCCACTCTACTCCACTTCACCCCAATCTATGCCAGTCTACCCAATGCCACTCTATACCACTCTATTCTACACCACTCTACCTTAGGCCACTCCACTCTATGCCACTTCACGAAACGCCACTCTACTCTATGTCACGCCACTCCACTCCACGCTACTACACTCTACATCACTACACTCTACACCACTCAACTCCACTCCATACCACACCACTCTACTCCACATCCCTCTTCTCTACACCACTCTACTCTGTGCCACTCTACCCCACGCCACTCTATTCTACTCTACGCCACTTCACTGCACAGCACTCTACTCTACGCCACTCCACTCTATGCCACTCTCCTCTACACTACTCCAATCTATGCCACTTCACACTACACCACTCTGTGCCACTACACTCTATTCTACTCTACACCACTCGACTTTACTCCATTCTACCCCTCTAGACTCTATGCCACCTCACTCTATGCCTCTCCACTCTACTCCACTCTACTCTTCAAAACTCTACTTTATGCCAGTCTACTTTGCACCACTGTACTCTATGCTACTCCACTGTACTTTATGCCACTTTGCACAATGCCACTCTACTCTACACCACTCTACTCTACGCCACTTTACTCTATGCCACTCTACTCTATGCCACTCTACTCTATGCCACTCTACTCTATGCTACTCCACGCCACCCTACTATATGCAACTACATGCTACGCCACCCTACACCACTGCACTCTACACCACTCCATGCCACTTCACTCAACTCTAAGGCACTCTACTCTACGCCACCTCACTTCATACAATGCCACTCAATGTCACTCCACTCTGTGCCATTCCACTGTATGCCACTGTACTCTACGCTATATGCCACTCTACTTCACGCCACTCCACTCTACATCACTCTATGCCACGCCACTCCACACCACTCCACTCCATTCGAGACCACTCTAGTCCATGCCATTCTACTCCACCCCACTCTATACCACTCTAATCTGCGCCACTCTATGCCACTCTACTATATGCCACTCTGCACCACTGCACTCTACGCCATGTCACTCTATACCAATGTAATCTACACTACCCGCTTTACGCCACTCTATGCCACTGCACTCCACTTCAGTATACGCCACTCTACTCTATCCTGCTGCACTCCAATCCACTCCACTCTAGTCTACGCCACTCTACATCAATCCACTCCACACAATGCCACTCTGCAGCAGTCTAAGGCACTCTACTCTATGCCACTCCTGTGAGCGCAACTCTACTGTACGCCACTGTACTCTATGCCACTCTAGTCTACGCCATGCCACTCTATGCCAGTCTACCCAATGCCACTCTACCTCACTCTGTTCTACACCACTCTACTTTACGCCACTCCACTCTATGCCACGTCACGATAAGGCACTCTACTCTATGTCACTCCACTCTACTCCACTCCACTTCACTTCACGCCACTCCACTCTAAGCCACTCTACGCCACTCCATACCACACCACTCGACTCCAAATCACTCTACTCTACACCACTCTACTCTGTGCCACTCTATTCAATGCGCTCCGCTCGACTCTACGTCACTTCACTCCACAGCACTCTACTCTACTCCACTCCACTCCACTCTATGCTGCTGTCCTTTACACTACTCCAATCTATGCCAATCTACACTACACCACTCATTGCCACTACACTCTATTCTACTCTACGCCACTCGACTCCACTCCACTCCACTCTATGCCACTACACTCTACGCCTCTCCACTCTGCGCCTCTCCAGTGCACGCCATTCTACTCTACACAACTCTACTCTACGCCAGTCTACTCTGCACCAGTCTACTCCACTGTACTCTATGCCACTTCTCACAATGCCACTCTACCCCACTTTACTCTGTCACTCTCCACCACTCTACACTATGCCACTCTACATTATGCCACTCTACTCAATGCCACTCCATTCCACTCTATGCCACTCATCTATATGCCACTCCATGCTAAGTCACTCTGCCCCACTCCACTCTACTCTACACCACTCCACTCCACTCCACTCTACGGCACTCCACTCCACACCACTCTACTCTACACCAGTCTATTCCATGCCACACCACTCTTCTCTATGCCACTCCACACAATGCCACTCTTCAGTACTCTACACCCCTCCATTCAACGCCCCTCTACTCTATGCGACTCTACGCTATTCCATTCTACAACCACTCTACTCTACGCCCGTGTCCAGTGGATGGTTGTAAGGGCTTCTTCTCATTAACGACTGTGTTTTCCCTTGTCAAGAGGACTGCCTGCTTGCCACAAAACTATAGACCAGCTGAAGCCAGGTGACCTCTGAAAGTTCTCACCATGCCCATACTTTGTAATTGTTTACCTTACCAGGCTTGAGGATGGCTCTTCCGGCCATTTTCGGAAGGCATGTGGGCATTGCTTTGCATATTAGCAGTTTCTAGCACGTGCTTTGAAACATCATTAAATAGCAGGTCAAATCAGAGAAGAGTAAAGAGAGAGATATATGTTCCTATCAGAAGAATAGAAACCACACAGGTAGCTGACTGGAGACTGGGTTAACCTGTATCGAGTAGAAGCATGAGCTTGTGCACTGTGCTGCTGATTGTCAGAAACCATGCTCGCAATCATGTGGAGTGAACTTCCCCAATTGAAGCAAATGGTCAATGATCTCTTGATAGTGAATTGAGCTTGGATATACGCCCTTAAAGTCAGAAACTGAATGTGAACATATCCATGGGTTAACATTGGCTATGGTCCCCAACATTAAGAGAAAAAGTAATGCTCAGCGCATAGGCAGTATAATAACATTTGGAGTCAGATATCTGGCTAGGAAGGAACTTGAAAGTTCTGGTTTTCGAATTGTATACTTGTTTTATATGTAGTACTGTGTCATATGATTATTAAAGTACTTTTGTTTTTACAAAGTACACCGATAGCAGAAGAGGTAGGCTTATTGAGCGTTGTAACTGTGCTTTACAATGTCCTATATGTCTAACCCGCATTGCCTCCTTGGCTAAGCCTTGAGCTGCTCTGTGTCGATATTCTGAAAGTCAAGTGATAAAGGGGAATACCTGGCCATCCTCGTTGGGGCCCAGTAGTACATTGTGCCCAGGACACCGGTGGTAAACGAGTCCAATGAACTCAATTGGAGCCACGTTATCACGTTCTACCACCCGAACCAAGTCTCTTAGAGGGAAGTTGTTTATTTTGAACTATGACAGTACAGCAATTGTAATCTTTTGATTTATTTTCATTTGGGATTATTGTCTTGAAGCTGGGCTGTGTTTTTGCATGCATGCGATGGATGGAAATTAGCCTCCTACCTGCGCTAAGGCATTGTCTGGTACTGTTCTAGTCATCCTGCAGCAGAGCAACAGAAAGCTCTTGAATAAACCAGTTACTTTTAACATTTTCCTCTGGCTGCTGTTAGGGGCTGATACCAGAAAAGTTCACATCAGGGATGCACTGGCTTTTGAAGGCTCTGCATTCCAGCAAACAACTCTTACGAGATGAGAGAACACCATCAGTTCACCTTCAAATCTACTGTAAAGTTACCATCATCACCAATGCAAGCTGCTTTGTAGCGGCCTTAAGCAGCATATGTGTTGCAAGAACACATTACAAAAGTAAAGTACAACAAAACCTATGGGTCAGGGGAGAAGGATACCAGTGTGTAATCCTTTTCCTATAAGCAGAGCACTTCGCTCTACTCCAGAAGCTAATAACACACATATGTTTTTGATTGTTTTACTATTTATGGGGCTGACTACAACTGGCCCGAGTCGGATGCAATAGTTATCGCACCTGCTAAAATCCGAGACCAAGGTGTTATTTTTCTCACCGTCTTATGGAGCTATTCACAATTTCACACTTGTGAGTAAATTACATATGTTTAGTTTGATTTGATTTGAGGTTTTATAAAGCGCTCAAATGCCCGAGGGCGTCTTGGCGCTACTGCCAGCACATGCCAGATTGCTACCAGTGATAGAAGTAATGGTTATTCAGTTAATAAAAAGCCATATTTTCAGGGGTTTTCTAAAGGACCATAAATTCAGACTGTTCTTTATATCTACCGGAAGTGTGTTCCACATTTTGGCTGTTCCTAAAATGAAGCTCCTTCCACCCCAGTGCGCTCTCTTGGTTCTGGGCAACAGTAGGAGTTTACTGCAGGAGGACCATAAGTTTCTGGAGGGTGAGTACCAGATCAAAGGGTTCTTCAAGTATTGTGGGCCGGAACCATGCAGTGCCTTATAGGCTAAACATAGGGATTTAAATTTAATCCTTTTATCAAGTGGAAGCCAGTGCAGTTTTTTTTACCAGAGTACCCAACCATAAGCCTTGGTTACATAAGGTATGGGACATACTTGCTGTAGAGAAAATAACTATGACATTAGAGCATAGGGGCAAAGAAGTCGAAACACATTCAGAACCTTGTCTGTCACTGTTATTAACAGTGTTTAGAGGATTAATGTGCCCCATATACCTCAAAGTACTTAGAATGTTGATGCAGACTAGGGGTAACCTGGTTGATTGATAGTTGAAGAGGCACTTGGACACCTATCCTGCCACTTGCCTGTGGCCTCCATTTCCTGCTTGTTCCAGCCTGATCCAGTGACAGCGCCGCTGCCCGGATTTTCCCGCCCAGGTTTTCCCTCTCACCTTTCTTCCTGCCAACAGAATCCCCGCCCACCCCAGAACCTACTAAATGTGGTCCGCAGCACGACTGCGCAGCGGGCGTGCCGCTGGCGTGCCAAAGGCAAGCCTGTCTGCACCTGTCCGTGCTTGGACCATGCCCAGCGCCATAGCCCCGGGCCCGTCCACCCCCCGAAGATTCATAATCGCCAAGCTCTACACACTCAAACCCAGACGCCGCAACAAACACTGCCACCGCGCCCACCCACGCTCCACGGTAGGACCTTTCACCTGCACCCACTGCTACTTTACCTGCCACAGTATACACACCAGCCCACCAACCAGGTCCAGCTGAACACACCACAGATACCACCTGAACAAAAACACCAACTCACATGCACCCTTCTCAACACATACTCACTATGCAAACACACCACTGAGATTTGGGACCTCATCTCCACCCTCACACCTGACATTCTCTTCCTCACTGAGACCTGGCTCTTCCCCACTTCTGCGGCAGACATCGGCACAGCAATAACCTGAAGGATACAAGGTCACCCACTGAGACCGCATCAACTAGCCTGGCAGAAAGATCGCCATCATACACAAATAATCCATCCAATGCACCACCACAAATGACGACATCACCCCGCCATGGAACACCTGAACTTCTGACTCCAAACAGACAGCAAAACCACCATCAGGGGCACCCTCTACTATTGTCCTCCAGGACCACGTCCAGCCTTCTGCAACTTCATTTGCTGCCCTTGCCATAGACCTCCAACAACTACCTTTTCCTCTGCGATCTTAACTTCCATCTCGATGACCACAATGACATCAACACTACCAACCTCCTCGACAGCATAAACAACATCGGACTAACCCAACTCATCCACGACCCCACACACATCGTAGGCCACACGCTAGACCCCATCTTCACCTCCAGCGACCGCATCATGTACAGCCACACCACAGAACTCACCCGGACCGACCACTCCATTATCCACTTCAGCATCACCAGCTCACGGACCTCAGCCCCCAGTCTATCCAGCGCTCCCCACCGCGGCTGGAGCAAAGTCTCAAAGGACACATGGATCAACGGCCTCAACACCACCCACCCTATCTCTTCCAACAACCTAGACCAGAACATCAGAAACTTAAACAATTGGATCCCCAACTGTGCTGACAGCATCGCTCCCATCGGCAACAACACCAACAGAAGGTCCACTAAGTAGGCTAGCTGGTATACGGAAGACCTCAGAAACGCTAAACGACACTGTAAACAACTGGAAAGGAGATGGCGCACCCCTCAGCTGCAACAACCTTACCCCCTCAGAGGAATTCTGTGACAAGCTTCAAACTTCTTCCACAAGAAGATCACCAACATTTACCAAAACCTCCAACCCCAGACCAAGGTCACTGACTTCTTCAAGCAACACAATGACCCTGCTACCACCACAGACATCCGACTAACTGAATGGAGCCAGCTCGCCTCACAGGGCACCGCCTCCATTGTAAACTCAGCTCATTCAGGGGCCCCAACTAACCCATGCTCTCACCACATCTTCAGCCTAGGCGAAGCCAGAATCGGCCAAGTACTCACCACATTGTTCAACAGTTGCCACAGCCACCTTCTCCGAGGACTGGAAACACGCCGAAGTCAATGCCCTACTAAAGAAACCATTGGCAGACCTCAGTGAACTCAACAAGTACCAACTGATCTACCTGCTCCCCTACCCGGCCAAAGTATTAGAAAAAGCCATCAACCAACAACGCTCCTCACATCTGGAATGGAACTTCCTACTTGACTACTCCCGATCCGGATTCTGCAGCAACCACAGTACTGAGACAGCCCTCATCGTGGCTACCGACAACACCTGAGCCCTACTCGACCGAGGAGAGACTACAGCTCTGATCCTCCTAGACCGCTAGGAAGCCTTTGATACGGTCTCCCACCACACACTCATCACAAGGCCGCATAACATAGGCATCCAAGGAGCTTCTCACAGATGGATCGCCTCTTTCCTCACCAGAAGAACGCAAAAGGTCCGCCTTCCTCCCTTCATTATCGAACCCAAGGAAATCATCTGTGGAGTACCCCAAGGATCCCCGCTCAGCCCCACACACTTCAACACTTATATGACACCTCTGGCCAGCATCTCCAAAACCCACCGACTCAACATTATATCCTACGCCGATGACACACAACTCACCCTCACCCTCTCTCCGAAGACACAGCCAACACTAAGACCAACTTTCACAACTGCATGACAGACGTTGCCAACTGGATGAAGGATAACTGCTTGAAGCTCAACACGGACAAGACAGAGGTACTGATTTTTGGAAACAAAAGTTCCCCATGGGACGCATACTGTTGGCCCTCAGAACTCGGATCTACTCCTACCCCCACTGACCATGCTAGGAACCTAGGCATCATTCTAAACAACAAGCTAACCATGATGACTCAGGTCAACTCCATCTCCTCTTCTTGCTTCCTTATCCTCAGCATGCTTCGTAAGATATTCAAATGGCTACCCCAAAATTCAAGACACACCATCACCCAGGCCCTCATCTCCAGATGACTGGACTACTGCAACGCTCTCTATGCAGGGATTGCAGCTCACCTCCTCTGACGACTACAGACCATACAGAACACAGCAGCCAGATCTGTGCATACAAGGCCCTACACAACTGCAGAGCCGCCTGTTTAAACCACCACCTGAACTTCCATTAGCACACCAGACACCTCCGCTCTGTGTCCCTTTCTCTAACCTCCCTCACTGCATCAGACGTAGTAGATGTGGAGGTAGCTCCTTCTCCTACCTACTAGCAAAGACATGGAATGAGATACCCTGTCATCTACGGACCTCCGCATCTCTTCCAGAGTTCCAAAGGTGCCAGAAGACTTGGCTATTTGGCTAATCAACTGGGCCCTTCAAGTGCCTGGATACCCTCATGGGTGACAAGTAGTGCTTTACAAATCTACTGATTGATTAATTGATTGCTCTAATAGAACTTGGCCCTGGTGACACTGTGTGAGGATCCACGGAGGCGCCTTCGACCACATTTGTATTAAACCATTAATCATGGTGACTCTGAAAGACAACACGAAGACTGTTGAGATAATCAAGGGAATGTGTGTGGGAGGGGCTATGGGTTAGTTATTAATTTTGGATATATGTAAAATTCCCTGCCCACCTATGGCTGGAAGCATTAGTAAGTGTTTGACAAACTTTCAATAAAAAAGAATTGTTTCATAAATAAAAAATATAACATATATACTTTGGGTAAGCCCTCTTCATCCACTGGTCTGTTCAATGAACTGTCATTCACATTTTGCTTCCACCCACCACAGCATACAGCATGAAGGACCCTTGATCTTGCCAGGTAGGTCGCTCCCCCACCACACAGCTCCGCCTGTGCTGCCCTGCTGCTGCTGGTTAGTGCTCTTGCCTCTGTCCCCCACTGCCTCCTCGTTGCTGTGCCCGTTTTTCCTGCTGGTGCCCTTTTTCCCTTTGCCTTCTGTTCCCCTTGTGTGCCTGATTCTGTGCCCATTTTGCCTTCTGTTTCCCCTCGTGTGCCCCTGTTTCTGTGCCCATTTTGCCTTCTGTTTCCCCTTGTTTGCCCCTGATTCTGTGCCCATTTTGCCTTCTGTTTCCCCTTGTGTGCCCCTGATTCTGTGCCCGGTTCGGTGTCCCTCGCCGCTCCCGTTTCCCGCCGCTGCGTCCCCTGCGGCCCCGCCCCCTGACTGACCATTCGCTGCCCCTGCCTCCCCGCCTCCCAGCTGCTCCTCCCTCCCACCTCCCCATATATGGCGGCCGCTGCACGGTGAGGTGAGCGACCCTTGACCTTGCCAGGTAGGTCGCTCCCCCACCACAAAGCTCCGCCTGTGCTGCCCTGCTGCTGCTGGTTAGTGCTCTTGCCTCTGTCCCCCACTGCCTCCTCGTTGCTGTGCCCGTTTTTCCTGCTGGTGCCCTTTTTAGGTCGAGCCTCGAGTAGCGCGCAAGCGCTGCTTAGAGGCGAAGACTTTTAGTAAGCGAGTTTGAAAAGCAGTCCCAAAACGCTCGTGCGTCGTGGCTGGCCTTTTTGGGATGGGTACGCGCGGCAAACATGTGTTTCCAATTATCGTGCCCAGACGCGGGCGCGATAATTGGAAACACATGTCTGCCGCGCGTACCCATCCAAAGGCCAGCCACGACGCACGAGCGTTTGGTCAGCTCTGCAGGCTGCCGCGCTCGCTCGCCCCCGCTCCTCTGTTGTTCAAGTGGTTCCTGGCCCCTTCAATGTGTGCGGTCTATTCCACTCCCGCAGCACCCTTCCCTTCGCGGCCGCGGCGCCTCCTCCTCCGGCACACGGGCCACAGAACCGATGCGGCAGGAGCTCACCCTCGGCCTTCTTGAACTTGCGTCGATTCCCGGATCACCGGCAGCATTGCCTCTCTTACTTTTTGGTTCCCCGCTTGTTCTAATCTGTGGACATGACACACAAAGCTGCGAAGGCTGGAAAAGGGAAACGTGCTGCTGCGTCATGGATTTCCTGCTTGACTGCTCCATAAACTGTACTTCACCCTGTGCTGTTGGCGCAGCAGGTCAGGGCCTGATTAAAAAAAAAAATGTTCAGAGCACATCCATGCCATGTTTGCTGCTGCCGGCAGGCTCTGGAGTGAGATACAGCTATGTATGTAGAAATATTAAAATAAATAAGCAGACATGCATTGTTTTTATTTCTTCGCTAAAAGTATCCTGAAAACAGGAACATGCAGGTCACAAAGTCAAAAAATGCAGCCAATATCAGCAGTCCTAACGGCGGCACGTTTCTCTAATTGTTATCTGATGGCCGGGCTCGTGTTCAGGAATGTCCCCGGATGTATCACACACGTATCCTCCCTCTCAGACTCTCACAGCCTCATTCACCTCTACATGACAAAGACAGTCAGTGTCTATGCTTCCTCCAGTAGTTTGCACTGCGTGAGCCCTTGAACATCTTTAGACGGTCAGCGGGGGGCTTTGCTAAGAAAAAACGAGTTTGCTTCACGTTGTTACAATCAGTGTTGCTGCATGGCTGCAAACTAGTATAAACAAGCATTGGCATAGCCAATAGGTCTCGCCTTTGGGACCTTATAAGTGTTTAGCCATGCAACACTTGATGTTGTTGCACCAAGGATATTGTGCTGGATAACTTCAGCACAATATCCTTGGTGCAACAACATCAACTGTTGCATGGCTAAACACTTATAAGGTACAAGGTTTAGCTATGCAGCAGCTGATGTTGTACCAAGTATATAGCGCTGCAAAACTAAATACTTATAAGGTCCCAAAAGCGAGACCTATTGGCTATGCCAATGCTTGTTCCCTTTGCCTTCTGTTCCCCTCGTGTGCCTGATTCTGTGCCCATTTTGCCTTCTGTTTCCCCTCGTGTGCCCCTGATTCTGTGCCCATTTTGCCTTCTGTTTCCCCTTGTGTGCCCCTGATTCTGTGCCCATTTTGCCTTCTGTTTCCCCTTGTGTGTCCCTGATTCTGTGCCCGGTTCGGTGTCCCTCGCCGCTCCCGTTTCCCGCCGCTGCGTCCCCTGCGGCCCCGCCCCCCTGACTGACCATTCGCTACCCCTGCCTCCCGCCTCCCAGCTGCTCCTCCCTCCCACCTCCCCATATATGGCGGCCGCTGCGTGCCGAAGGCACGCCTAAGGCAAGCCCGTCTGCGCCCGTCTGCGCCCGTCTGCGCCCGTCTGCGCCCGTCCGTGCCTGGACCGCGCCCAGTGCCAGAACCCCTGGTCCTCGCGCCCCCCGCGCCCACCACGACGACCACCGCCGCTACGATGCCAGCACACTCCACGCTCTCAACCCCGAACGGACCCACACCTGCTTCAAGGCCGCCCCGAAACGCACTCATGGTCCCTTCACCTGCCGGAACTGCAGCTACACCAGCCTCAGAGCCGCCGAAGCACCCGCCAAGAAGGACCCCAACCACCTCCGATGCATCCTACTGAACACCCGCTCCGCATGCAAACACGCCGTCGAGCTCTGGGACCTGCTCGAAACATCATCCCCGGACGTCGCCTTCCTGACAGAGACCTGGATGAATGACTCCTCCGCACCCGACATCGCCATAGCCATCCCAGACTGCTATAAGATCACCCACAGAGACCGCACCAACGGAGTAGGAGGAGGAATCGCCATCGTCCACAAGAACACCATCAGAGTCTCGACCAGCACCGACGACACTCTCAGCACCGCCAAACACATGCACTTCCAGATCCACACGGACCCCAACACCACCCTAAGAGGCACCCTCATTTACAGACCTCCCGGACCCCGACCCCAGTTCAGCGACTCCATCGCCGACTTCATCAGCTCGCACGCCCTAACCTCCACCGACTACATCCTCCTCGGAGACCTGAACTTTCACCTGGAGAACAACAACGACAGCAACTCGACCACAATGATCGACAATCTCGCCAACCTCGGGCTGAGACAGCTCGTCACAACACCTACCCACTCCGCCGGCCACACGCTCGACCCCGTCTTCTCCTCAAGCTCCCACGTCTCCTTCAGCCACACCACCGAACTCCTCTGGACCGACCACCGCTGCGTCCCCTGCGGCCCCGCCCCCCTGACTGACCATTCGCTACCCCTGCCTCCCGCCTCCCAGCTGCTCCTCCCTCCCACCTCCCCATATATGGCGGCCGCTGCGTGCCGAAGGCACGCCTAAGGCAAGCCCGTCTGCGCCCGTCCGCGCCTGGACCGCGCCCAGCGCCAGAACCCCTGGTCCTCGCGCCCCCCGCCCCCACCACGACGACCACCGCCGCTACGATGCCAGCACACTCCACGCTCTCAACCCCGAACGGACCCACACCTGCTTCAAGGCCGCCCCGAAACGCACTCATGGTCCCTTCACCTGCCGGAACTGCAGCTACACCAGCCTCAGAGCCGCCGAAGCGCCCGCCAAGAAGGACCCCAACCACCTCCGATGCATCCTACTGAACACCCGCTCCGCATGCAAACACGCCGTCGAGCTCTGGGACCTGCTCGAAACATCATCCCCGGACGTCGCCTTCCTGACAGAGACCTGGATGAACGACTCCTCCGCACCCGACTTCGCCATAGCCATCCCAGACTGCTATAAGATCACCCACAGAGACCGCACCAACGGAGTAGGAGGAGGAATCGCCATCGTCCACAAGAACACCATCAGAGTCTCGACCAGCACCGACGACACTCTCAGCACCGCCAAACACATGCACTTCCAGATCCACACGGACCCCAACACCACCCTAAGAGGCACCCTCATTTACAGACCTCCCGGACCCCGACCCCAGTTCAGCGACTCCATCGCCGACTTCATCAGCTCGCACGCCCTAACCTCCACCGACTACATCCTCCTCGGAGACCTGAACTTTCACCTGGAGAACAACAACGACAGCAACTCGACCACAATGATCGACAATCTCGCCAACCTCGGGCTGAGACAGCTCGTTACAACACCTACCCACTCCGCCGGCCACACGCTCGACCCCGTCTTCTCCTCAAGCTCCCACGTCTCCTTCAGCCACCCCACCGAACTCCTCTGGACCGACCACCGCTGCATCCACTTCACCTTCCAGAAACCCACCACACACCACCGCACCCAACAGATCCCACGCCGCTGCTGGTGCAAAGTCACCGAAGACCAACTACAGGCAAACCTCGCTCTCGCCCACCCACCGACCTCTCCAACACCGACGACGCTGCCCGCAGCCTCAGACGATGGATTGATGACTGCGCCAACACCCTCGCCCTGCTGAAAAAACCCACCTACAGAGACACCAGCAAGAGAGCCAGCTGGTTCACCCCGGAACTCCTAGCATCCAAGCGTACCTGCCGGAAACTAGAGATGAAATGGCACAGTGAAAAGACACCGGACAGCCATGCAGCCCACAAAGACGCCATCCGCAACCACCATCACCTCATCAGGGCCGCCAAGAGGATCTCCTTCAAAGACCGCCTCGACAACAACGCCCACAAGAGCAAGGAGCTCTTCAACATCGTGAAGGAACTCTCCAACCCCAGCTCCAACACCAACGACATCGCGCCGTCGCAAGCCCTGTGCGATTCCCTCGCCACCTTCTTCCACAGCAAGATCGCCGACATCCATGACAGCTTCAACACCCAGACAGCCCCAACAGACACCGACACACCAGACTCGCCACACACCATCGACCACGACCCCTTGCCAGCCTGGGCCAACGTGAACATCGATGACACCATCAAGACCATGAGCACAATCCACTCCGGCTCCCCGTCAGACCCTTTTCCGCACCACATCTTCAACAAAGCCAGCAGTTCCATCGCACCCCACCTGCGCAACGTCATCAACCTCTCCTTCGAGACCGCGACCTTCCCAGAGAGCTGGAAACACGCCAAGATCAACGCCCTGCTCAAAAAACCCAAGGCGGACCCGAGAGACCTCAAGAACTTCCGGCCCATCTTCCTGCTTCCTTTCCCAGCCAAGGTCATCGAGAAGATCGTCAACAGACAGCTAACCCGATACCTCGAAGAAAACAGCATCCTGGACCCATCCCAGTCAGGGTTCCGCAGCAACCACAGCACCGAGACTGCCCTCATCGCCGCCACCGACGACATCAGGACCCTGCTGGACAACGGTGAGACCGTAGCCCTCATCCTGCTGGACCTCTCCGCCGCCTTCGACACTGTCTGCCACTGCACTCTACGCGCACGCCTCCACGACGCAGGGATCCGAGACAAGGCCCTGGAATGGACCACCTCCTTCCTCTCCGGCAGAACCCAGAGCGTCCGCCTCCCCCCGTTCTGATCCGAAGCCTCCGAGATCATCTGCGGCGTACCCCAGGGATCATCCCTCAGCCCGACACTGTTCAACATCTACATGGCCCCGCTCGCACGCATCGCATCCGACAGCACGACCTCAACATAATCTCCTACGCCGACTACACTCAACTGATCCTTTCCCTCACCAAGGACCCCTCACCGCCAAATCCAACCTCCACGAAGGAATGAAGGCCGTCGCCGATTGGATGAAGAGCAGCCGACTAAAGCTGAACACGGACAAGACGGAGGTCCTCATCCTCGGCTCCAACCCTTCAGCCTGGGACGACTCCTGGTGGCCTACGACACTGGGGGCAGCCCCGACACCCACCGACCACGCAAGCAACCTGGGAGTCATCCTCGACTCAACGCTCTCCATGGCCAAGCAAGTCAACGCAGTCTCCTCCTCCTGCTTCAACACCCTCCGCATGCTCCGCAAGATCTACAGGTGGATCCCGACAGATACAAGAAGAACAGTCACCCAGGCCCTCGTCAGTAGCAGACTCGACTATGGGAACGCCCTCTACGCGGGAGCCCTGGCCAAGCTCATCAAACGACTGCAACGCATTCAAAACGCCTCGGCACGCCTGATCCTCGATGTACCACGCCACAGCCACATCACCCCCCACCTGAGAAAACTGCACTGGCTCCCCGTCGACAGGAGAATCTCCTTTAAACTCCTCATCCACGCACACAAGGCACTCCACAAGACCGGCCCAGCCTACCTCAACAGACGGCTCTTCTTCTACGTCCCCAACCGCCAGCTCCGCTCCGCCGACCTCTCCCTCGGCACCGTCCCCCGCATCCGAAGAACCACCTCCGGCGGCAGATCCTTCTCCCACCTCGCCGCCAAGACCTGGAACACCCTTCCACTCCGCCTACGACAGACCCAAGACCTGCTGACCTTCAGGAGGCTACTCAAGACCTGGCTGTTCGACCAGTAGCGGCACCCCCCCCTTTTTTCTTCCCCAGCGCCTTGAGACCCTCGCGGGTAAGTAGTGTGCTCTACAAATTCCGTGATTGATTGATTGATTGAAGGAATGGCTCAGCCCCATTCAGCCATCGCTTCTCATTCATGGGATTTTCACCTGATCATGTGTACATTTGTCTAAAAAGAAGCAGTACTGGTGAACCAATGCTTTACTTCACTAACGTTTTCTTCTTGCCATTCTTTAGGCCAAGTGTTTAAAGTACATCAGCTTGCCACAAGCAGAACTATTGGCTTTGCCAATGCTTTTGTTTCTAAAAGTACTTAGGCTCTGTCATTCACTGGTTCAATAGACCAAAATCTTGAACTCCACTGAGCTGGAATTGGAACTGAAATTCATTGTTCTGCTTCCTATTTTTTGTTATCAACTTTTTATTAGACTTGCATCAATATAAAGGTGTAACCATAGGACCTTAGCATTAAGAATGACCAAATGCCACACTGCCAGGCAATTAAGCACTTCTTTATACTGAATAACAACAACCTGCGTCAGAAACCAGAACCTACAAAAAACCCTCAGATTGTAAATTAACCATTCTATTCACATATACTTGACTGGATCAATTTCCAAGCCACAACAATCACGACGAACTACAAATTCCTCCATTGGAAGGCAATGCTGTGAACCTCGAACTTATCATTGATCAATAAAGCAACTAACTCAACCAACTAACTGAACAATCAGTCCTTGACCTTGACTGAGTGATATCTTGATCTGCCTCCTTCCTGCTGCATGGAGCCCAGCTGAAAGGTTTGTATTTCTACATTGTAAGATGAAATGGGTTTGTGGCTTTCCATTTCATTTATTTGTTTTATGTAGCACTTCTGACTAGACGTAAATGAGCACTTTACAAATAACAAAAATTTTGCAGCAATCCATGGGATATGTTTTTAGAAATAAAATAGGTGGGAAGAATTGGGCTGGTGAAAGAAGAAGAAGGGGGGTTGAACATAGCTCATTCCATGTAGTAGAGTATGCAACACAGCTCAGTTGCTGGGGAATTTGAGGAAAAGGCATGTTGTAAGTTTCTTACTGCAAAGAGAGGGAGTGAGCGTTGAGAGTGAAAAGAGTATTCCATATTTTGACACTGCACCTGGAAAGGACTAAGTAGAGGATTGCGGTGCTCGTAACATGGGTGTTTAACTAAGTGTGCATTCTGTTTATCAAGTCCCTTTAGGAGTACTTTGGAAAAGTCAATGCATAATTTGAATATGGAAATTTTCCATTGCCAGTTTATTTATTTACACTTTTCCATTGTGCGAACACGGCCCAGGGGTATCAGAGGAATTGAATTACGGAAAACAGTCTACAAAAGCAATCAATTAAGGGGCAAAATAATACAGGTAGGTGAAATCAGCAGAAATTGGGCAGTGGAACTTGGCAGTAGGAATGAAGTGGCGCATTCATAGACTTGATGGGAGTGTCTTTGAAATAGGAGGATTGGTTGGTGAACAGCAAGTATTTCATTATGGATCCTGATAAACAACAGAAATTGGGTATTAAAGCTCAAAGGGTCTGTGAATAGGATTTAATCAGCCCTTGGATATAGAAGCTACAAAGTAAACTTTTTGTTGCCATTCCAACGAGTAAGCTAGTAATTTCGACGATCTCACCCCTTCTTTAAACAAATAAATGGATTATTGTTTCTAGCCCGTGTCTATGTAGTCTATTTCACCCAATCCCTAATATTATTGAGTTTGATCAAAATTGTTATTGAACATCCTATATATATATATGGTCAAAATATATATATAAAGTTTTATAGAATGTGCAACTCCTCTGTCAATTGTAGTTCCATTTCTCATTTAAGCTACTAGACCAGATGGAGATAGCACAGTCCTTTCTTAATGGGCATCTAAGCCTTCCAGTCAGGTAGAATAAACACACCATTTTGACAGGTTGATGAAAGTCATCAATTCTCTCGTTCAGTCTTGGTAAGTCCCCAGTGGAATGACTCAGCGACGTAAACACTCACCATGGGGACCTGCAGATCACAACTTAAAATCCTAGCGATGCGGACTGAGCCTTCCATCCTATTGAGGCTGATAAACATGGTATCATTGAATTGTCTAAATATTAGCATCTGTTTTTGTGGTACAGAGCGCTTTTTAAAACAACATATTATTATGCATTTGGGATATTTGCGCAGAGCCAGATTCAGTCTCCATCAAAGAGAAACTTCAGGGACATGCATCATCAAAAGCATTGGAACATGACCCACTAATGAGATGGGCAATAATTCACAGTACTGAACCCGCTCAACAGTTGTATAATGACACAGTCTGTATCTAGCTCCAAGTAGGATTATAGCCACATTTGTCTGTTGTTACAATGACACCAGACGTCCAAATGGCTGAGTCTCTATGTAACATCTGGCACTGTCATGACCGCTGCGCTCACCCGTAGCTCTAGTGCCAGGATTTCTATGCATTCCTCGATCCAGACTACATTAAAGTACCAGCCTGACAGTGTATGGAGTCTCATAGGGAGGCATATTTACTAGACACGGCCACGAACAGCATGTAAATCAGCCTTTACCAAAGAATCTCCTCAAGGATTGCTCAATGCTCTGAATAGTGCCTTGAATGCCCAACAATAGTTCTCCCCTCTGTATCAGCAAGCACCTGGTCACGGTTGAGTCTCAGATATTCAGATAACAATATACCAACTTTCTCAAAAAATGAAAGAAGTTCTGGTTCACCCAGCTTCTATGTAACTTGACAGATTCAGAAGCCTCCAAGTTCAGCTTCCTGGAAGACATGAACATCCACATGTAAGTACTTTAGTTAATTCAAAGAGCGCTGATTCCCAGGCCCTTTGCATTCAGTGTGAAACATTTAATGTTAACCATGATTCATCTAGTGGGAGCACACAGGTCCTCGAAAAACAGTGGGCACAAACCATAGGAGAATGCTATCCTGTTGACATCCTCATGGAATCCAAGCGACGCACCTCCATCTGCTGGTGGAGGTGTGTGGCAAAAGATCAATCTTGTCTGCAGGGGCTGGTTGATCCCAAAAAATCATACTATTACACTTATCTGTATCTTATCAAAAAAATCTTTGATCATTTTTTCTCTGCTAACCAATGGTGATGTGCATGTGCTCTCCCTTCAATACATGGTAAAATTGAACTACACGTGAGTGGAAAATTTAATTTACTTGTAAGTCCCTAGTAAATAGTACTGCATGTACCCAAGGCCTGTAAATTAAATGCTACTAGTGGGCTACAGCACAGTTTTTGCCACCTACTCAAGTAGCATTTTAAAACCTGTCTCAAGCCTGCCACTGCAGCATGTAATGCAGTTTTAAACTGCCATTTTAACCTGGCACAATAAACCTTTTTGCCAGGCTTAAATTACTTTTTAATATGGATTTGTCACTCCTAAGGTAGGCCCTAAGGCTCATAGGGCAGGTTGCATGCTATTCAAAACATAGGACATGTGGGTTTAAGTTTTACATGTCCTGGTAGGGAGAAATCCCTAAAGTTGTTTTGCACTGCTGTAATGCTGTCTCTCCCATAGACTAACACTTGGTTACTTTATAAGTGCTAACTTCAGTTTGAGACCCGATACAGGAATGCTGTTTACACTCAAATTAATTGTAATTTAAAATCCTATTGAATGGTAAAGTTGGATCTGAAGCTACTATTCTGAAAATGCCACTTTTAGAAAGTTGGCATTTTTCTGCCTAAACCAAATATGCCTTTCTGCCAGTGTACAGGGTCACATGACTGTGAATGGCTCTCCTGTGGTATTTTGAGTATTCCTTCCAGACATAGAGACAAAAAGGCCTTGGGTATGGGGTAGAGGGTTTCTCTCCTCAGCAGGATGTACTGGGGGTTGTACTCAGTCTTCCTAAGTTTCAACGGTAGTCTCAGGGCTTGCCCACCCATTGCTGACTTCTAAAGGCTGCCTGCCATGCCACTGACAAATGCAGCTCACACCTAGGCCTGTGTACTTTTTGTTACCCTAGACAGTTTGGAGCCAAACCCAGGAAAGAGGGACGGTTAGACAAAAGGGGCATCCTACACCCACAAGCTGGCACTGGGGATTAAAGTGGAACCTTCAGAACCTCTCATTAGAACACTCCTGGACCTGTGGAAGATTCAGATGGACTGCCCTGCGGTCTGAATAAGGAAGATTGGACTGCTTGCCTTGAACCCAGGCTCTCCGAAAGGACTCCAACGGTCTGTTGACTGACCTACTGTTAGAGCTACAGGGACACAACAAGCTTCCAGAGGCCTTTCCTCCAACTGCCTATCTGACAATGGGACCTGCCTGAGCCCTACTGCTGGCCTCTGATGGAGCGTGTCCTGAACCCCAAAAGGTACCCCCCACGTCCTAGACCCTTGGCTGACATCAGTGTGCACTCCTCCTGAAGAAAAGTTGAAGATACAGAGGTTTTGGGCTCGGAGGAACAGAAAAGCGGCATCTTCTCGCTGAGAATCATCCACCTCGGATGACCGCCAACGCGAATCTCCAGTGGGACTGCTCTTCTTGCCGATAGTGACCGTCCACGACGACCGCCAAGTGAACCTCCAGTGAGACCTGCTCTTCGCGCCGACAGACCACATCGACCACCAATGCAAATGTCCAGCGACAACTGGCTCTTCGTGGTACAGCAGCGACTGTCCATGACACTCGACCTGCTCCTCATACCAACTGTCTCCTTCTCGCAGCCCCTGCCAATGCAAACAGCATTCTTTGTGCAGACTTGAGGAGGTAACTCTTCAGCAGGACAAACCTGGTCCCTGTATCTGAGTTGGGCTCCATCGTGGTCAGTTTGAACTTATGATTTTTCCTCACTTCATCGCAACCAGATAACCACGAGTGGCACTTTGTGCTTTTTTGGTGTTACTTTCACCTGAAACTTTAGAAACTTCTACTGATTGGATTTTTGTGTCATTTTATTTACTAACATTAACTCTATGTTTTTAAATTGGTTTGTGATGTTTCTTGTATTGTGTTTTCACTTTATTACTGTTTGAGTGCAGCATAAATACTTTACACACTGCCTCTAAGTTAAGCATGACTGCTTTCTGCCAAGATATCAGTGGATTAAGCAGAGATTAATTTAGTGGCTTCTTGTGGTTCACCCTGACAAGGATTGTGTTTATTTATTGAGTGGGGCTTTTACCTCTCACAACTAATAACCCAATTTCTTACATCTACATTATGACGGGCCACACCGATTCTCCTAGACCATTGGCAGCAGGTGACATGAAGGGGGAACTACTCTTCCCATCCCAATGGCATCATTAACACATAACCCTGACGACTCGTGGTGGGTAATTTGGCAGAGTCGCTAAATTCTCCATATGCACACAACATAGAGAAAATGCCTATAAGCTTATGATGAGAGGGTACCCCTCTCCCCTGAGATTAAAAACAATGTTTGGGCGTTCAGATGTTTGCTGGAAGGAATGTGGTGGTAGGGGAACGTTGCTCCATGCATCAGGGCCCTGTATACACATTCTGGCACACATCCTATCCTGTGTTAAGTCCATTACTGGAAACACTTTGCCCCTAGAAATTGTGGGATTTTATTGTGACTATCCTCAGATATACTCGTTCTGGAGGTTAAGGAAAAGTAGTAAAAAGTTATCCAATAGAGGAATTATTTCACAAAACTTCCTCACTCATTCAACACAGTTACTTTAAATTTTTGGCAAAGATTTTCAAATGAATACAAAAGAAGTAATTGGATTGATCTTCAAACAAATGCAAGTAGATTTATTGAATTCATAAATCCATTTGTATATGTCTGAAGATATTTGCCTAAGCTTTGAACTAGCTCTGGATATTTTGTGAAAATAAATCTCCCAAGGGATCATTCTTCTTAATAACATGACTGTACATTGATGCCTTTTATGGATATCTGGCTGGCCAGTAATTGTGTAACTAGGTAGGTTACTCTGGAATAATCTCCACTATCAACCCTACTGTTAAATATCGACCACTACACCTCCTCACTGTCTGAGCCTTCGGAGAAGCCATTTTTAGAGACGATTGCTACCATCAGAAGAATCATCTGATGACGTTTACCAGAAAAAAAAGAATTCAGTGAACATAAGACAAGGTGAATTGCCAGACATGGGCAAGGAAGGACATGATAAGGACTATATGAGTGGACTACATGTGCAAGTTTTGGGAAATGGTTGTTGCCTTTTACTCAAAATATCTGCCTCCTCTCCTTGCTGTTGCCAGTAAATGTTTAAGCAAAAGTTTAACAATTCAGTAACTTACACTATATTGCCTTTTCAATCAACAGAGGTCAACAAACAGCATTACCCACAAAATGCATGCACGACTTTTGCGAGAAGTAGGAAGGAGTGCGTGCCCCCATAAAGATAAAATCAGAATGACCAGATTAGGTGCCTCTGGATCTACACGGAATAAGTGAAATAAGAGGGTGGAGAAGGCTGGGTTCATTGTGTTAATGAATGCAGTATTGTTCCATGGTATTTGAAAATCAAGATTCTCCCAGTTAAAAAAGCAAACCGGTATGACTCAGCCTCAGACAGGTCAATCATAATCCATTATTCAGCCTCATAACCTTTTGAGAATCTTTGCCTGCAGCGCCTTCAATCTTCAATGGAGCACATCATTGTGAAGGTCTAGGCTGTCTTTAGAGAAAACATAGGGACTAATGATTACTATTTCATTCTCCAAAGCTCATTACTGAATATGGCAACATTTAATATATTGAATTTATATGTATAATTCGACAATATAATTTAATTTACCAGAGTCCATAGGAGAACGACTGTATTTGTAAGAAATGTGAGCAGAATCTGGTTTGTGAGGCTGGTTAGAGATCTCTACTTATCGAACACATAGAGGGTCATATTTACTAACATTTAAAGCAGCGAGGCACAGCAAGTGAAGCTGCTGCGCTGCATTGCATGAAAAACAGAGAGCAGAACAACACCATATTTTCAAAGATATGGTGCAGTGCTGCTCTGTCCTAGTGCTGGCGCACTTGTGGCTGCCTAGCGCCAAGGCAGGCACCCTTGCGTCATGGAGCAAGGGTGCCTGCGTTGTGGTCAGGATAGTATTTGTGCAGGAAGGCATACCTGATTGCACAAAAACTATCCTTTGAGGCTATTTCCTCTTTGTATGTGTGGTGCAGAATGCAGCACACATGCAAAGAGGAAATAACGAGGAGAAATAATGATATTTCTCCTCATTAGGCCAGCCCCAGGTAAGCCCACTTTTTGGCGCAAACCCATGTTTACAAGCCTTTGTAAGTATGGGGTTGCGTCAAAATACATAGGTCGATGCATGTGAATGCCCATGCACCACCCAGGCAACACCTACCTGAAGCAAGGTAACGCAAGGATGTGCTATGCAATGCATTGACTTTTTTTTCACAAAAATTGATTTTGTGTCAGGGCTGCGCCAAATTAAATGACACAACCGTGAAGCAAAATCTTTTTTTTTTTAAACAATCAAACATTTAATAAATTGGAACACAGCTTTAACAAACATCAAAATACTTTCATCACTAATTCCTTGTACTGACGTCTCTTGAAACTAATAACGCTTAAGTTCAAGAAGAAAAGACAACTAGAAGAAAGAGAAAGGAAGGTGCCTCGGTTCATCAATCATTCAGGGGGTCCCCACAGTCACAAATCGCCTCACCAATCATTGGAAAGACAAGCATACCTAGGGTCCTCTCTTCCATCTCTCTCCGAGCTGCTAGCGCCCGCCCTCAGGTGAGAGGGGTTCATTGTCTGCCGCCCGGGGGTAGGCCTGAGTACCAATCTGTCCTCGCAATCGCAAATAACATTGGAGGGGGGTCCAAATTTCCTTCGGTAGTGAGCTGATCGGCGTTAAAGCCCAATACATTTCG
Organism: Calotriton arnoldi; assembly: GCA_963921515.1. Classification (NCBI taxonomy): domain Eukaryota; kingdom Metazoa; phylum Chordata; class Amphibia; order Caudata; family Salamandridae; genus Calotriton; species Calotriton arnoldi. Next base: position 118,319 of record CAWUFW010015851.1, on the reverse strand, counting down.
ATCTGGCTCTGACAATATACCGCATCCTTAAGCCAGTCCTTCATTTGGGGGACCTTCCGACGGGCCCAACACATGGCCACCCTTCGCTTGTCCAGCAACAACAGTGAAATCAGCTTCCGGCTGTCCGGGGGGACCTCCTTAAGACCTTAACATATCCCAACAAAGCAGTGGAGGGGGGAGGCGCTCCAGTTGCAAACCCGTAATCTCCTCTGTCACATCAAAAACAGACCCCCAGTATCGTTCTATGGCCAAGCACTCCCAGGACAGGTGCAAGAAATGAGCGCAAGGGGCTGAGCAGCGAATGCAACGCACATCTGCCCCTAGGCCCACCCTGAGCTGCCATTCCGGCGTCCGATACAATCTGTGCAAGAATTTGAAGGGTATCAGACGAAGCCTATAGCACAACAAAACATCCATTGCTTCTCTGCTACAGCTACCCCTAGCTGGGCCTCCCACTCCAGGCGTGCAGTAGGAACCCACACCCAGGGCCGGTCCTAGAACTTCTGGGGCCCCGGGCGAAAGTGAAGATGTGAGGCCCCTCTAATTTGCATGTGACATCCAGTCGCGGCCGGCATGACTTGCGGGTGGGGGGTCTCGCAGGGGTTCACGCGCGGGGGGGGTAATTTAAAAATAAAATAAACTTACCTTCCCGGGTCTCGCGTCATCTCTGCTCCTGACCTGCTCTCCTGCTTTCCTGCCTCTGGCAGGAACAGGAAGCAGGCAGCCTCCCTCCCCTAAGCCAATCACCATGCTGCAATGGCAGCATTGTGATTGGTCGGGACGCCGACCAGCCAGGCGCCTATGGGGAGGCCATTTTCTCCATGTAGGGTGCATTGCAGCCTACATGGAGAAAGGCCAGAGTGCGCATGACTGGTTTGGTCGGTCAGCGCCCTTAGCAGTGGGCAAGGCACTCCTCCCCTGCCCTAAAGCAGACCCGCCCGCCCCCAACCAAACACTTCTGCTTTCTCGCAGTGCGAGAAGCAGAAACATAAAATGGTAGTTTTAGCATTTTGTGTTTCTGCTTCTCGCACTGTGAGAAAGCAGTGGGGCGACGCTCCTCCGCCCTAGTGGAGGAGCCGCCCTTGGTAACCTCACAAGAAGTGACATCACAGAAAGTGACATCGCAGGACTATTGATCTTATTTGGCATCCCTGAAGAGACCTAACGTGGATATCAGTAACATGGACAAAAAGATAAATATACAAATGAAATAAGTCCATATATTTTAAAACTGTATTAAATGGATTACATTTGTCACATTGGATGGAAAAGCTAGGTGAAGGTCTCACAAAGATGTATATTATTTACTCCTCGTTAACTGATTGTTTCCAGATGAGTGCATGATACAATTTCCAGTTCTGCCTCATAAAGGGGAGAGATCCTGTTGAGGTAATGAGGGGCAAGATCATTCAAAATATAAAATGACACAAGAGAAAACCTCTCACACCATGGATATAATTGCAAATTTCTAAAGGCTCCTTATCTTTCTGTGCCATTATTGTGCTACCTTAGAATGACATAAATACTTCGTAATTTGTTTTAACGTAAATCCTTTCACCAGTATCCCACACCAGTATCCCACACGCACATGCTAAGAGACGTAGGACAATCTTTTTTGTGTGTGGGCTCTTTACTCGCCAGAATTATGTTAAGTGCAAAAACACAGCACATATAGTACAAAATTACAAGACACCATTGCAAACAAATAAAGATTGTACATAAATAAAAAAAGGCTTAGAACAACTAAAGACCACTGCTAAATCATACATTGGCTTGAAGGTATGCTTCAGATTCAAGGGGTTTTCAAATCAACGTTTTTGATTTGGTGTTAGAACTGTAGGAAGTAGAAGTGGCCGCCTTTAGCGCTGGTGGAGCCCTGTGCGACAATGTTGGTGCCCCCCAATGACTCGCTCTGCCACGGATTCCCTCACTACCACCCTTTAACAGTGCCCCTCAAGTCTCCATAACCATATTCTCGCTCAGATGCGTTTAATTTGATTTACAGCGCCACTGATACCAGTGTAGGGTGTCAGAAAACTTTATATCATACATTACACAGAGACAATCAATCATACGTGTGTAAATCGCAATAGGTAATGTTACATAAGACAAAGGACTAGGAGTCACATGACAATCATACTAGTAGGCAGTATAGTTTAATAGTGATTGATCTGGAGAAACACAAACTCTGAATTTAGAACGTAATACCATGGTTGGGGGTTCTCTTTAATAACCAGAATTGATTTCTGTCCAAATGAACCCTTTTTGCAACATTAGGATAATTAAAGACTGGGGAAAAAACCATAACGCTGTAATTTATACCTTGCAGTTTGCATGCAGCTCTTAGATGACAGTTAATAGCTCATTGTTCTATGTTAGGATTTTGACTTATAAACTGCAAGTAACAATAGGATCTCTCTGACAAAAGCAGTAACCCACTGGCCTATTTACATTATGTGGACTTAGTGATCTGCATGGTACATGTTCTTTGACAAAACTCCATCTCTCTCTAGGAAGAACATTAATCACCGGAGTTATCATGACATTTTTATTGTTGCCGAAAATTGCTGGAGGCCAGGAAGGAGGCAGAAAGTGCTTTTAGAAACATAATATACTCGCAAACATGATGCCCCCACCCGAAGTCAGCGCTCAGTGCGATCTCATCGGTCGCACCGCACTAGATCCTTCCTGCTCAAGGGTCCTGTGACCTCAATGACAGAGTCACTGTTGCTCTAGGGTGTGCTGCTTCGTAGGCCTACCCAAAAGACTCGAGAGTGAGCTTCAATAGGGGTTGTAGTGGACAGGCCTCTCAATGTTAACCCACACTTGCCACCGCTATGGTCCACCTGCTGGTGCTCAGACACCATTCTTCTAAGGTCTTTCGGGGCCTTCTAAGGTCTAGCATGGAAATGTGCTCTCTCAGGAGAGTGGTCTGGTGGACTGGTCATGAAGGCTGAACCTGGTTCCCCAGTTCCAAATTCGGCAGCTCTGACCATAGTGCCACATCCTCTCCCCCACTGAACACCATACTGCCCCACTGAGAGAAACTCGCACTGCCTTCAACTACAACCCAATTGCGCCCGCTATAAACACCTGGAGGTGACTCAATTCAAATTAGGCACTAGACAAGAGCAATATACTGCCTAAAAAAAAAAATGACAACATCCTGGAAAAAGCAAACACTTATAAGGAATGTAAGATTAAGTAAAAGCATGTGAAATGTAAGCAGGAACAACATGGTTACCTTAACGCTTTTGCACTTATTATTCAGAAATCAATGAGTGCTTTTGCATGAAAAGTTAAGGCCATGCCTATAGGGCCGGAAGGGACCAGTTTCAATGTCCATTGCTTATATCCTTACAAAACGTAAGCAATATGGTTTAAAAAGACCACATTCGTGAATACAGAGCCGTGGTATGCATTTTGTTTTCCAATCCGCCCATCAAGCAGGTATTGCAGTACATCCAGGAATGGTGCACTTCCCACCCGGGGAAAAACAATGCTGTTCAGAGAAAGACAAGAAAACAAAAGTAGCGCTTCACTGGCAAACTCTGTAAAGTGGCACTAATGTGTTTTGGGTGTGAATAAAATCAATCTGGCCCCTTTTCGACCCACTCTGTCTTGCTTTAGTTATTTTTTACATTTTGAACCTTTTATTTCTCTCCATCCCAAGGCTGCACTTTGGAAGTGAAAAATGTCAGAAAAAAGACGACCTTTCCAGCAAAAGTGTTTTTATTTTTTGGATTCATTTCAGAGGGGAACAAATAAAGGAAAGGAAAGAGGGAGTACTGGCTACAAGGCCCAGGGAAGGGCGACCCCACACCTGGACCTTGCAGCCTGCTATAGTGCTTAGAGGTCCAGGGAAAGGGGGCCCCTTCCCCATGGCCTTCGAAGCAGTAACAAGGCATTTCGTAAAACACTGCCCTAGCACCGGCAGTTCTACATACATTTTAAATACACATTCCCATTAAAAAAATGCGTGATGCAAAAGTTAACAAAAGCCAGTTGATCTGGCTACTCCCTCCTCCCCTCACCCACCTCGCCTTACCTGTGTCCGGCTGGTCCTGGAAACAAAGGGGCCTTCTGTCACCTAGCAACAAAATGCAGAAAGGGAATGGCCGGTACTTAACAGAGGTGCTGCCCCTCCCCTGACACTGTGAGCCATAATTGCTGGCCTGGCTGCTGTGCCTTCCCCACTCTGTTTGTCCCTTCCCCCCACCCCTGCACCCCCAGGAATGCCAACACGCCCTGACCAGCAAGGTCGACTGGAGACGTCTGGCATGTGTTTTGTGATTGTGTGGGGAGGGGGCCCTGGAGGAGCAGGTGGGCAATCTGTGAAAGTGTGGCATTTCACAGTGAAGCGGGGCCCCCTGTCTTTCAGCTGAGCGCGAGGCCCTGGGCAGCTGCCCACACTGCCCATGCCTAGCGCCGGCCCTGCCCACACCGGAACTGACAGCTGCATTTCCAAGTACAATCGTGTGATTAATTTGCGCGGGGAAGGGTTTAACACCTTTAGAATGGGTGGCGCCGCGGGGAAGGTTGCAAAGCCCGTCCTTAGGGCAGCCCCAACTGATAATAAGTAAACCTCTGCAAGAATGTGGCTTCGGTGTCACCTAGGGCTTGCTGCGGAGTAATGAACGTACCTTCTGGGACAGTGTCGCCCATAGTATTCAGCCGAAGCCGCTTCAATCTTTCGCAAGCGCCCGCATCTTGGATGAAAGGCAGGGCAGGATGCATGGCCAAGGGGATGGAGGGGGCAAACAATACCTCCAGGCGAGCCCTCTGTCACAACTCAGGCCACGCCCGAACAGTACAGCTAATCATGTTCAATGTTGCTCGCGGTCTAGTCAGAGGCCTAAATAAGGTCATAAGCAATGGAGTAAGTGCAGCGTGATCGTGCTCTGGCGTAGTATGGGCCATGAACTGCGTAGGGTAAAGGCAAAAAACCTGAACTGTCCCTGTGCGCAGCTATAATGCAAGTCCATGTCTGGGATGCCCAATCCCCCTTGTTCAAAAGGGAGTGTAAGGATTTCTCAACCAAGTCTGGGCTGTTTTTCTGCCCATGCCAGTGACACCAAACAGGAGCAAAGTCTTCGCCTCAACCCCTGAGTAAGAGAGAGGGGAAAGTTTAAGAAAAGATAAAGAAATTTGGGCAATATAACCATTTAAGTGATGGCTATCTGTCCCTTCAAGGAGAGCGTCAGACGCGTCCATTTAGCCAATCGGTCCTTCAGCCACCCCATCAAGCTGCCATAGTTCGCCCTCCAGAGGACATCAGTCTCCTCAACTATATGCTCAGATATTTGATTGGTTCCGTCGCCCACCTGAGAGGGAATACTGATCAGAAGTGCTCCATGGCCTTCGTAAGTGGGAAAATCTCCGGCTTGGCCCAATTGATAGATATACCGGACAGTCCGCCGAACCTGGTGAATTCTCTTAAAAGAGGATTTAAGTTGACAGCGGGGTTTTTAGCATATAAAGTCAGATCGTCTGCATACATCGATAACAGCACCACCCAGCACCACCCAGGGGAGGAGACAAGACCTCGATGCGCATGGTGCTGCCGAAGCTGTGCAGCCAGGGGCTCCATAGCTACGGCAAAGAGTATGGGGGAGTGCGGGCATCCCTGCCTTTTTCCCCAAGAGATTGCGAATGATGGAGAGATCATCCTGTTAATCCGGAGGTGCGCTGTGGGTCTAGCATTGAGAAGACTGATTAGTTGAATAAATTTAGGGCTAAGCCCTAGGCGAGACAGCAGTGCTAAAAGATACGGCCATTCAAGCGAATCGAAAGACTTGGTGGCATTGAGAAAGATAGCAGATGCCGCAAGTGGAGGATCCACTTCCTGAAGTATAGCAAAAAAGGTGCGCAAATTATGCGTGGTAGCTCTACCCAGCACGAATCTCGATTGATCTGGCCTCACTATGAGAGGCAGCAGAGGAATAAGTCGCGAGGCAATTAACTTAACAGAATTTTATTATCCACGTTGATCATGGACAAAGGCCTATATGATTCACTGCGCTGCAGGTCTTTATGAGGCTTCAGGATCATAATGATAAGCGCCTTTCTAAGTGATGGTGGTAATTAACTCCTCTCCAGTGATTCTCAATACATATTGATTAGATGGGAAGCCAAGAGGGCTGCAAACTCCTTATAAAATGAAGCAGATAGGCCATCCAGACCTGGGGTCTTGTCTCCAGGGAGAGCATTGATGACCTGTATGACCTCTTCCTCCGTAAAAGACTCATCTAAAAAATGTTGATGCCCATCCTCTAGCCAGAGTAGCTGAAACGAGTAAAAAAATGAATCAAGATCCAGTGGGCACTCACCTGTGACGTCCCATAGAGCGCTGAGTAAAAGGGGAGCATTGCCTCCTGAATTGCCACCTGGCCCACCGCCTGCTCGTTTTCCTCCGTATGGAGTTCGGCAATATAATCATTAGCCCAGGGCTTTCTAAACAAGCCCGCCGGGGACTTACCTGCCCTCTCCCCGTCTCCATATCTTCTAGCGCAGGCCTCCTTGCCAAGATAGTGTGCCTCTCGCATCTATTCTAGCACAAATACGACTCAACACCTCTGCACTGCAGGTAACAAAGCACTCATGTTCAAGCCCTCTGATCTCCTCTTCTAATTTCCTCAGCTCCCCTCTGAGCGACTTCAGCACTCCCGTCTGTTTGGCTATGCATTCCCCCATAATTACTGATTTGAACGCCTCCCATAAGACTGAGAAGGAGTCAACTGTGCCAACGTTATGCTCGTTATGTTAGGGAGAGGAGTTGGCCTAACGGCTAGGGCGGTCGACCTCGAATCTGGGGAACTGGGTTCGAGTCTCGGCAATGACGCTGAACGTCCTGTGATTCTGGGCAAATCACTTAATCTCCCCGTGCCTAACAATTTTTTTTTTTTTTAAATGAATGTGTCCTCATGTAATGCAACTGGTGCTATGTAAAGCGCTCTGAGCGCTCTGATACCCGATTCGGGTCAAGTTCCCGCTATATAAAACTCTGTAAAATAAAAATAAAATGCTCGAAATATTCCACTATTGCTGCACGAATGGCCTCACAGAACACCTGATCTCATAAGGCTGCAGGGTGCTGCCTCCACATGAATGCTCTACCAGGGCACTCCGGCATGCTAAGCTCTAACAGCACCGGTGAGTGGTCCGATAGAGTCCTCGAGAGGTGGGTTGCAGCTGTCACCCAAGCCTCCACATCACAGGAAACCAGCCAATAGTCTATCCACGACCAGGATGAAAATGCAGTGGACACACAGGTGCGTTCCCGACTATCTCTGTGCCTGCCCCGTCACACGTCAATGAAGTCATTATCTACAATGATGGGGTGGAGTTAGGCCGCTGCCCTGGGGTGTGGTCATCAGGAGTCTCCCGATCTGCACTGGGGGTCCAGTATCACATTAAAATTGCCTCCCCACAAAACCGCCCCGGGTCCCAGGGAATACTCCAGCCTCCAAATCTCAGCCAAATAATCTGTATCATCCACATTAGGACCATATAGGGACACAAGCCTGATTGGGTACCCCTCTCCCCCAAGCGTGCCAGCCAGCATCACATATCTACCTTGGTTATTGCATAAGACTGTGCGCGTGCGTCAAGGCAGCACCTTCTTGATAATGCCAACCCCTCTAGCATAGTTCGAGTTCCAGGCTATATTCTTCTCTCGTATCACCCCCGCCCGCATTCGCACCCCAGCGCTTTCAGTCAAATGCAGCTCCTGCAGTAGACAGATATCAGCACCATGCCGACCCAGGTACGACATCACCAATTTCGCTTTTCATTTATCATTCATACCACGTCAGTTCCATGTAACCACCTTCAACGACATCAGGATAGAATCTTAATCTTCCTACCCAATGACTCCGAATAATAGTGCACCACAAGAGGACCCCCCACGGCCCCAATGCAATAAAGACCCACCAGAAATGAGGGAAGAGATAGCACAGAGAAAAAGAAATAGAAGCAGACATAACAATTCAAACATTCCCCTCCACACCCACCCCGCACCCACTCCAGCCCCCAAATTGGGCAGGAAGAGGATCCCACCACCCAACCACAGCCTCATAGGGCTAACTTGGTAGAACCGCTCACAGGGTACGCTCTCTTCGATCACCAACATGCCAGGGGCAGGATCCCACAGTGTTCCACTAAGTGCTTGCCCCTCTCCTCCAAACAGTCAATTCGGCAGCAACACCTCCAGTCTAGACTATCGCCGCTGTCGTCACTTTCTTCTGCAGTGCAGAGGGCCCAAGTTCTCCTCTGCCTCAGCTCCGTAGGCTTCCACTGCCACTCGGGGGCTTCCCTCTCCACTGGGCGACACACCTCTTTGCTGCCAACAGCGTCTCTGCCGCTGCTCCACTGCCTTTCTTATGCAATGCTTTCCAGTTCTCTTCCTGCTCGGAGCGGCTGCTCCATCCAAGGCGCCAGGCCTTAACCGCTTGCACGGTTCACGGGGGCTATATGGCTGTCTTTCGGCTCACAGAGGGTTCTCCTCATACAGCAGCTGTTGCGTAGCCCTCCCCATCACCCGTCAGCCATCGATGACATCCAATGAAGCAGATAAATGTTGGATTGTCGATCCAGCCCGCAGAGCCTCACGGAGTGACGGCCATCTTGCGGCCGGGCTCTCTAGCGCCACAGTGAAGCAAAATCTTAGTAAATCTGCTCCAGGATGCACATTGTAAGCCCAAGGTAAATCATATCTTGTTTTTAACATATGAGATATGTAGAGATTGGGTTGTGTGCCTTTACCAATTTTAGTGTCTAAATTAATGAGCTAAATGAGTCATAAAGCAGACCCTCAAGTATTGAATAACTTCTGACCCATCCCTCTGGTCTCATTCACCTTTATAATTCTGGAAAAGGTCAATTGTCCTTATTCATATAGGACAATAAACTGCTCCATCAGGTGCTATCTAGGTTTCGCCCATACTATGGAAGTGAGACAAACCTGCTTGCTTGTGTCTGAAGACCTTCTTGTGATACTTGATCAAGGAAGTAGAGAAGCCTTCATTCTTTTAGATTTGAGTGCTGTATTTGAAACACACAAGGGGTTCATTCACCTTCTGGCACAAGTCAGCATTTAAAATGCTGCTCTTGCATGGTTCCAGACTTTTCTTACTCAGAGGTCACTGGCTTTTCCTCTTCCTCCTTTCAGTTCTTCTTACCTTATAGTGTCCTGCAAGGATCTTCAATTAGCTCCACTCTATTTAAAGTATATATCACTCATTTAGCATTTCTTATCAAGGGGATCATTTAGACCCTAAAGGATGGTCCACACAGGACCTCCACTTGTTTGGTGGTTATGTATGACAAACCTGATACAGCACCTACAATTGGTCCAGAATGTTAAAGCTTGACTTGTTTTAAGCTTTTCTTCTTGTGCCACCATTTCACACTAACTTCCCTACATTGGTTGCCAGTGGTAAAGTAGTCTAAGTTAAAGCTTTATGCTTGTGTCATAGGGCCATTCAAAGTCTGGGTCCACTCTATCTTCAGGCTCTCTTCGGGTGGTATTTACTCACCAGAGCCCTGCATCCTGCTGCATCAAATTACCTTGACATCCCTAACAATAAAAGGGCTTGCTTCACACTGGCTGAGCAGGTAGAGAGATAATGGCAGGACATTCACATGAACATGATACTTCATATCCCCCTTTCTTATATAACAGAAGCATAAATGTGGTTACCTGAAAGAAGATAAAACAATGTGAACCAAGAAAAGGAATAAATGAGAGGAACACAAATGCAGCAGAATAGATGCAATGAAGTGAACAAAGAGGAGAGAGCAGAAAGATACGTGGAAGTAAATGAAGAGGAAGCAATAGATAAAAATATCAACAGAATGATATAACCCATCCACCCCTTCTATAAATATCAACAGAATAGAATACAAATGTAAGGCATAAGAAACAACGTGATAAAAGATTGACGTAAAAGCACCAGTGACTACCCCCAAACACACCCACTGGCCAGACAGGCATGCAGGGAGGAAAGACATAGCACGACACAAACTAAACACATGCCTTACACCCAGACACATAAAGTAGTGAAGGAAGGATCACCTCCTATACAAGGAAGAAAATGAAACACACTACAATGAGGGAAAGACTGTGGACAAAGGAAGACTAACAACCAAATATAGTCCAGATTCCAAGGATGAAAAGAAGAAAAGACATCACGAGGAGAACTGAACAAGCGAGAAAACAGAGAAGATGAGAAGTATCACTCATCCTCCCCCATTTTCAAATACAATGTAATAAAATATAAGCATAACGTTGCGAGTAAATAACAGCAAAGTCTAAGTATAAACTCAAATTAGACTGTACCCCAACAGGGGACTAAGAATGTAAAGCTAGTGACGAGAAAAGTGTACGATGGGAATGACACCCATAGGGGCAACCCTCGTGGGAGGGTAACCACTAGCAGAAATGGGACTAACACCCCATAAGACAAACCCTATGTAAGGGTAATAATGTGCCACTAGTACATGTAGATGGGACTAAAACCCATGACCTACCCCTGACATAAGGGTGGTTAGCTTATGGAGATGGGACTAAAACCCATGACCTACCCCTGACATAAGGGTGGTTAGCTTATGTAAATGGGACTGACACCCATGACCTACCCCGTGACAAGAGGAAGGGAAGACAATGTTAATGGGACTGACACCCATAGCCTATCCTCAGAAGTAGGGGTGGAAAGCTAAAGTAAATGGGACTGACACCCAATACCTACCCCCTAACATAAGGGTGATTAGATAAAGTAAATGAGACTAAGAACCATAAGCAGATACCCTGTGTGAGGGTTATGCAACAAAAAACCCATGAGAATGGATTGAATAGCATTAAGTCTAATGTACTGTGTGGAAGTGGTGTACAAACAAAGTAGTAGCTAAAACTAGATGCTACAGTGATAGCCAAGTACTGCTACTCAAACTACACTCCAGGTATGTTGAGCCAAGATATGGAGTAATTCCTGAATGCTTAATGAGCCTAGCAAGCATGTGGCAAATACAATAAATACATTACCTACAATGTCAAGTAATGCGACTTTACAGGAGCACAGAATGTAATAGATCATTGAGCATGGGGATGTGCTCATCCTTCCCACAACGGGACACATAGCTCAAGGAATAAAGTCGAAATACACCTGCAAAATGCATGAACGTCATCATTACAAATAAAACAGGAAGTCAGTTTCTCAGCAGCCCATCGTATGCTGCTTTGTGGGGTTCCGACCAAGTCCTATGAAGCCGTGCACCCATGTGCACTGCCAGCCCAGAGAAGTGTCACACGCCATAGAACACAAAGTGTCTTCCAATCTTGCCGGTTGAGGTGTGCGTGTTATAGCCACAAAAAGACACAGGAGTCAAAGACAAGAAGTTTGCCAAAGGCGAGTTGCCTACCCCTTGCGTCAGTTGCGTTGTACACTCCCCTTCACAGCAAGGCAAGCGGCAAAGACCCGACCGTGCCTCTCATCGGCACCGAACATTAGCACCTTACAACACCATCCACACCAGACCTCATAAAAGAAAAATCCAAAAATGGCGGCACGCCCGATGCGCTGTGCTGGGTGGCTCCCGGCGCGTACATGTTGGAAAGCGTCCTAGAGCAGCTCAGGAAGCTGCCTAGCAACTGAGATGACGCTGAAGGCTTAACGCGATGAAGAATGAAGAGGCGTGTCATCACAGAAGTTCCTCGTCCACGAGACGATTCGCGCGGCTTCGAAAATGAGGTAAGAAGCTCGCGCACTAACTGCCATGGCAACGGTAATAACGGCACTTGAAATGGTAAAACGTTGACATCCATGAGGAGATTCAGTTATTGAAAAGAGGTGGAACCAGTAAAATAAAATGCACAAATAGCTTACGCCTACTGGAGAACATCCATGTAGGTCCAGTGTGGCCCGTTAGATTTCCTCTTTCTACGACAGAGTTCACCAGACAAGCACCACGTTCCTCCGCTTGTGATGTAATTCAAAAGCACATTTTGGCTTTGTGCAGCTCCGCGTCTCCCAAACACCGAAGCACCGTAGTGGTAGGTTGTAGCCAGCAACAAACACTCTGTAGAAGACAGAATAGATCAGCGCTGTGTCACTTGGCGTAGAAGATTGTTGACTGGATTGTTTTCCCGAGCTCCGTGATGTTTTTGCATGTTCTCAGGGTCAACAGAATTTGCAAACTGTAGGTTGGTAGGCTTGATGACAGAATCACTGCTTGTAAAATTCAAAGTCCCAAGTAAGTAATCCAGATGAACACAGCACGCCTGGGCTAGGGCTGTCAGGGCTGGTGACCAGCTAGAGTGTGACACCCCAGTGTTCAGCACAGCCATTAGGGGTTGATTTCATCGCCCGCCTTTTTCCATCAGTGCTATTGGTGTTGCTCTGGGATGTCAAAGTGTGTGTGTATTGTGTGCAAGGGTGGTAGTTGTAGACTGTGAGAGGTATGTTTGGATGTGGGGATGTGAAGTATGTTTCTGTTTTATTATTTGTAATTTTATTCATGTTGTTATTTATTGTGGCCCAGGAATTATGACTGTTCCTTGGTACATGGTGCTAACTTTGTGCAAAAAGTTGTTTTTGAATACTACACATTTGTTCTGAGTATGAAATATTTTATAAACAAATTAATAAAAAAAGAAAAATATGAAATAAAAGAATGATTTACTAAATTCTGGTGTGGAGAATAATGTTTTTGATGCCCTATTACTGAGCCTGTGTAGCCAGTCTATAAAGAAATATAGGTCTAGAGGGTTCATATCTGTTGCTGTCAGATGGTGATGACACTGGTGGGGCTTAGAGGTGTTGTGCTTCATCTTCACAGGTTTCTTGTGGACATCTTTGGTTGTATGTGAAGTACTCCTTGGTTTCTCGTGGACGTCTTTACTGTTCTGTGTAGAACTCCTTTATTTCTTGGGAGTGTTTATTCTTTTCAGTGGATACCTCCTCTTGGTAATGTATGTTGCGTTGCCAGCATCTGTAGGCTCTGTAGGTAGCTTCATCTTCAGGTCCTCTTTTGTTAGCCAGGTCCATGAAGTCCAGTTGTAACATGTGGGTTAGTCACCAACTCGTCGCCAAAATAATGTAGTAATGAGGTCCACGCAGGTAAGATGTAGTTTAGGTAGATTTATTGAAGTAAGTTACAAGTAGAAGAGTCCTAGTGTAGCAGCCCCACCAGGAGCAGCCTGACTGCTGCTCAGCCCATTCTCCAAATGTCACACTTCACCTCACAGGCACCCAACATTCCAATACGCATCATCAATTCATACTGGCTGAGCAGGTAGAGAGATAATGGCAGGACATTCACATGAACAGGATACTACAGTACAAGAGATAATGTTCCTACTGAGAGATGGGCTAGCTTGAGAACATAAGTTCACAGACACCAGAAAGGGAAAATAACACCTGTCGTGTTACACATCTATGGAACAAACCAACATAACATAACATGGCAAACCAAACAAAAGAAAGCATGTGTGCTACAGAACGTAGGGTGTATTGTCTCCACCTGTGGGGACGTCCGAACAACAGTGCATTAAAATATGTACAAGCTTGCCATGTGGCTCCATGTACTTGCTTCCCACCCCACAAACCTGATAATGATGGCATCATGGACTGTGTTCATTCACCCAAAGCTGTTTATTGTGAGTCCGTACTGAAGTGGTTGATTAGGGTGACCAACCGTCCGTAAATTTCACGGACCGTCCGTAATTTGGACCTCACGTCCGTTGTCCGTGAGGATCCCTTTTACGGATGCCTTTTGTCCGTAATTTTGGGCATTGCAGGGAACATCACTGCACCCTAATGGGGCCGCCTCGTACTCTTCCTGGGAGCACAAGAGCAGCCCCACCCGCCCATTGTCATTCTGTATGCGGCTGATTGCCACTTACTGAATGACAATGGGCCAGTTTGGAGTGTTACTGCATGTGGTGGCCTCCTCCTGCCACGGTCTAGGGCAGCGCATTCTGTCAGATTGAAGGAATGTGCAAAAACGCCAATGCTGCTACGTGAGAATCCAGTTCATTCAAAGAAGCTGGTGAAACAAGTTAACAAGAAGGGGCTAGAGTTCTTTCAGTCTCATCATTTTAGAAAAGTGCATTTTCAAAATTATATTCAACGAAGCCATGGTTGCTGCATTTTTATTTTTTGCAACTAGCAACCATTGACAAAGCCAATAGTTCTGGCTTGTTGTAGGAGTAACTTTACTTGTTGTGTTATATATCTGGATGCAATGACAGAAGAGGCAAAATACCAGTCCGGCGGCACACTATGCTAAGCACAGATTTTTAGCTTAGGTGTTTTAAGCCACGCCCTTAATTACATCAAACACCCCCTTTGGAGAGACACCCCCCCTTTTTTTCATCCCGCTTAAAGCCCTGGAAACAACACCATATCACAGTCACCTCATGGCATGGCACTGTGCATCATGCATGACTCATGACTTCCACTTTTTCAGACTGCCTATGTGCAGGAGCATAGTGAACCCTACCCCCACCCCTTGCTTTAGGAACTTCTGCAAGGGTGAAATTCTTGATGGGCCACTTCTGTCTGCAACTCTGCAGACAAAGGCTCAACTCATAATTAATATGAAAAGGTGGGCGAGTGAGTGAGTGAAGGGATGGGTGGATGGCTGGATGGATGGATTAGCGAAAGGGTGAATGGATTAATGAAAGGGTGAATGGACGGATAATGAGCAAAAGGATGGATGGATGAGTGAAAGGGTGGATGATGGGCGAGTGAATGGGTGGATGAATGAGCGAAAGGATGGATGAGTGATAGGGTCAATGGATGGATTCATGAGTGGATGAGTAGAAGGATGGGTGGATGGATGGAAGGAAGGATGGCTAAGTGAAAGGGTCAATGGAGAGAGAAAGGGAGGATGGATGGATGACTGAAAAGGTGAATGGGTGGAAGGATGAGTGACTGGGTTGATGGATGAGTAAGTGAAAGGATGGCTGGATGGGTGAGTGGATGGATAGGTGGAAGAGTGGATGGATGAGTGTACTGATGGATTGTGTGAAAGGGTGGATGGATGGATGAGTGAAAGTGTGGATGGAGGGATGGATGAGTGAAATGATGGATGGAAGGATACATGATGGATAGGTTTGCAAATGGATGAATATGTTTGGATATAGATGAGATTAATTATATACTTTTGTGCGACCTCCTCTGATGTGTCTGTAAAACGTACCTTTTGTCCCGAAGTTTTGTCCTGAATTTTGACCTCCTGTCCTGAATTTTTGTCCTGAATTTTGACCCTTTGTCCTGAATTTTTACACTCACCGTCCTGAATTTGCACCCATGCCAGTTGGTCACCCTATGGTTGGATCAATCAGCAAGTTGAAATTGCACTGCCCCAAGAGACGTCTTCATTAAAGGAAAAATATCTATGAAATGTGTACTCTTCCCCACCAGCCTTATATATGTGTCCAAATCAAGAGAAGGGTTTCTTTTGGCATGAGTCGCGTGCCTTCGACTTGCGATGCCAACCGCAACTTTCTAGCTTTACTGTGACCTCGAACATCGGCAGTCAGCCAATAGAGAAAGGGCCAGCATCTGACGTCACACGCGCCTGAACCGCTGCATTCCATCCAGGAGACGACGCTGCTATAGCGCCAGCAGCCTAGGGACCTAACAGGAGAGCGCGCGGCCGCCGTTGACAGCGGGAGGCGCGCGCGTGCGCCAGACTGGAGCTCCGCGCAGCCCAGGCTCCCACAGCTGAAGCCCATGCCGCCGGGCTGGAGATAGAGGGCGGCGAACCCCAGACTAGCGGCGGCGCTCAGGGCAGGACCAGGCCAATCAAGTAGTCTGGGGGTGAATTGGAGGGCACAGTTAACTCTTGCTTCTGCGAGGAGGGGTGCCTGTTGAGCCTTCTCCGTCTCTGTGAAGAGCGGTGCCTGGTGTGCCCCTTCCGCCCTCTGAAATACCCGGTGCCCCAAACTCCGTCCCTTCCCCCAAGGCCATGTCGGAGGCCGTGCCTGCAGTGGCCCTCCTCGGAGAGAGCCTAGTGTCCGGAGGGGAGGCGCCGACGGAGGTGGACGTGCGCTCGCTTGCCTCGGCCCCCGGCGCCCTGCTCGGGCTCTTCTTTGGCTGCAGCCTGAGCGGGCCCTGCCGCCAGTTCAGCGCCAGCCTGGCTGACTTCTTCGAGCGCTTCCGCCGCAGCCGCGGCACCGGGTGCCTGGAGATCGTCTTCGTATCCTCGGACCAGGACCACGAGCAGTGGAGAGAATTCATCAGAGACATGCCCTGGGTGTGCCTTCCGCACAAGGAGCGGCACCGCAAGGTGAGAGCATCCAGGGGTCCTGGGGGCAGAGACACGGGGCGGGGGACTTATGGGCAGTAGGGGTACTCGATCAGAGTGATGCCTTGGGTGTGCCCATCGCACAAGGAGAGGCACCGCAAGGTGAGGAGACCCTCGGGAACAGATTCATTGGGGAAAGAGTGCACAAACTCTAGAGAACTTGATCCGGGACGTGCTTACTTTGTGTCTCTCATTCAAGGAGAGGCACTGTAAATTTAGGGCAGAAGCAGAACGATCCGGAGTGAGTGGACAGTTCACAGTGGACTTTGATGATATCAGTGGTCCAGGCAGGACGTAAAGGGAGAACATCAAGAGGGCAAGCATTGGGCATTGAGAAAGGGAACACGAAGTAGTAATATCCTAGGAAACGAGAACCAGGTCTCAGGAGGGAGGGGTTAGCAGTGCCGCGTTACACCTGCCCTGCTGGTAGCGGCACAAGGCCAAACACAGATACCCAGAGATAGGGTAAAACCCCCCTTGTCTTCTGATAGTCGAGGACTGCCATCAAAGGCTTTCAGATGAGGGGAAGGTTCTAGATTAGACGACCTTTCACAGAGAGCAAAGTGATGCTTGCTGCTTAATACTCCCATTCTGGGTGTCAGGGTGGCCAGATCTGGCCTTGCCATGGTTCAGATTATGTTTAAAAGAAAGGCGATAAACACCAGTATACCCTAAGCGTCTGTTTGTTTATTCGTATTAATTAAATAGTTAAAAAAGACAATACTATGCCAATATAAAAACAATTAATATTAAAAAGAAAATTAAATGCTATTAGTGCACTACAGTTTAAAAAAACAATTTTTGGGATAATGTCTCCTTCAACCATCCTTAGGGCCACTGGAATTATGCGTCAGAGAAGGACCGAATAATGTGGCAAAGTTGACTAAATTATGTGGCAACAAATATAAAATTATATATCTTAATAATTTTGTCATTTTTTCACACGTTAACACTGTGTGGTCAAAGGTTTCACTTAATTAGTACCAGCTTAACATCCAAATACAGTAATGAGCAACTGAAAGATAACCAGTCAACGTTTGCATAAGACCTTCCACTGCGCGTCAACACAGGTCGCTGTGATTTTAGTAACTTTTGGTCCTTTTTAGCTAGAAACAATTATTTTTTGTTAAAATTTGCAGATTACGCAGTAGATGAAGGAATATGCACCAAATTCATAATTGTGTAGAAAACGTGCAGCTGCAGAATCACATAATTTCAGTGGACCTTATCTTACCTGATGATAATGAGGCATTATTGCTTTTGGGTGCATCTGAAAGTTATATTTATATGCCAAATATTCTGCCTTGGTTGAGGATCGAGACAGTACCTGGCTGGTGGTATTGGGTGAGTGGTACTTGAGGGGAGGAAGAGAGAATACCTTCGTTCTACTTGCTTTTCCAAGAGATGGCCATAATTGTGCAGAAAACGTGCAGCTGCAGAATCACATAATTTCAGTGGACCTTATCTTACCTGATGATAATGAGGCATTATTGCTTTTGGGTGCATCTGAAAGTTATATTTATATGCCAAATATTCATTGTAATAATGAAGCGAACACGTAAGGGTTCAAAGCTGTAAGTCTTTATTATACAGCCCCATACACGTCTGTGCAGTACAACTGCTGGGGAGCAACTGTCAGTGGTAACTTTAAACTAACAGCAGTAACGGTGAGCCGTGGAATGTTGGAGAAACCAATGGGGAGGAAAAGGTGATGCCACGTAGTGCCTGTTCTCGCGCTGGGGATTCGCGAGTCAGCTGTTGTTGCGTGCCATGTTCATGGCACGCGGCAGTAACTGTGATCACAACGCATCTTCCTCTCTTAAAACATTGTTGACTGTGTACAGTTAGTCACATACAAAATCATCAAATTTTTTGGGTTTGTTGATGAGTCTACCAAATCTTCCAGTAATACCATGACTGTCACCAGCAACCTCTGAGTCAGAGTGCGAATAAGTTTCATCACTGTGGTCAGGTGCGTGATGATCAGTTGGATCAGTGGAAGATGGGACGTCATCTGGATTAGAGTCAGTTTTTGAATGCATTTCATCACAAACATTCCTTGAACTATGTACATTATCTGGTTCGTCATAATCAACCCATACATCGTTATTACATCTGCCAGCATGTTGTTGAATAGGTTGTTGGCCCACTGTACTACATTTGGCTAATCTGTTCATATGCCACACTTTGCCATCACTGAGTTTAACCGCATTATTGTACAATTTGCAAATGCGAAGGGGTGTAGTAAATCTACTTTCTCCTTTCCTGACCTTTCTTTCAAGACGAACTTTGACCAGATCACCAACCTTAAACGTGTGATCCTTGACGCTATGTCTATTGTCATACCATTCTTTATAACACATTTTTGCTTTTTCGATGTTGCTTCTGATGGTTTCAGGTGATCATTAGATCTGTTTTGACGACCATCCTAAGTCTTTGCTGATAGGTTGTCTACTCCTCATGAGGACAAATGGAGATTCATTCGTGCTGGCATTGGGTGTGATTCAGTATGCCCAAATGAGTTTAAATATTTCTTTTTCCCAATTGAGATTGCTATTTCTGGGCAATTGTATGTTGCCTTTTATGACTCTGTTGAAACGTTCAACAAGGCTGTTACCTTCGGGATGATATAGCGAGGTGGTGTTGTGAGTTATACAATTCCTCTCAAGGAACAATTTGAATGCTTCGGAGGAGAATTGGGGTCCATTGTCGGTTAGAATGCACTTAGGCAGTCCCTCACTCATGAAAAGTTTGTCCAAAAATGATATAACACTGGTACTGTCTGCACTTGGGACAATTTTAATCTCTGGCCACTTTGAAAAATGGTCAACGACCACCAGAATGTATTTGAGTACACCGTCATGACCTTCTATAGGTCCAGTTATGTCCAACCCTATTCTTTCCCACGGCATACTGGGGGATTCTATGGGATTTAAGGGAACTCTGGAAACCTTGAGACTTTTGTCGGAGTCGTTGCAACTTACACAGTCTATGATTTAGACTTCAATTTGTTTATCGATTCCAGGCCACCAATAGTTGTTTTTGACTCTTTGTTTAGTCTTGGAGATACCGAGGTGACATATGTGGCAAAGTTTGAGGATTTTCTTTTTAAGAGATTCGGGGGAACAGCTTTCCCTATTCTAAGTAGCACGCCATTTTCAACACTTAATTCATTCCTTAGTTCCCAAAAAGTCTGGCATCTTTGTCAAGATGTTTCTTTTCGGGCCAATGGTTATTGATGTATTTAAAAACCCTTTGCAGTGTGAGATCTCTTTGCATGCGATCAATCCCTCAGATTTTGAAATACCATCGAAGTCCACATCAAAAAGTAGGGCTACTTTCTCAATCTCTTCTTGATCTTCCTCATTGGGTAAAGGTAATCTACTTAGAAAATCTGCAACTTTGTTCTTGACCCCAGGCCAGTATTCAACTGTATAATTGTAATCTAACAATTTAACAGACATTTTGCTCAACCTGGGAGAAGCGGTTTGTAAGCCGGCAGCTGAAAGAATTTTGATGAGGGGTTTGTGATCCGTTCTTAAGCGAACATTGTAACCCCAGACATAGACTCTAAAGTAGTTAAGGGCCCAAGTACATGCAAGCATTTCACGTTCTATCACTGAATACCTTTCTTCTGCAGTAGTCGGTGATCGAGACGCAAAGGCTACAACCCACTCATTTTTGTAAGAATCCATCTGTGAAAGAACAGCCCCAAGCCCCTTGTTGCTAGCATCAGTTGTAACGAATATTTGAGCTTTGGGATCAAAACCTTTCAGGAAAGGTGCATCACTTATTTCTTTTTTTATGAGATCGAACGTATTTTGGCACAAAGGGGACCATATGAATTTAACTTTGTTCTTAAGTAATTGCCGAATGTGGTACGTCTTTTCTGAAAAGTTATTAATGAATTTGGAATAGTATTCGGTTAAACAGAGGAATGCTCTAACATCATCTTTGCTGGTGGGACAGGGTGCTTTGAGGATGGCTTCAACAAGGCCTTGTTTGGGTTTTATGCCATCTTGACTGATGCAATGACCAAGATAAACAACTTTGTTTTGCGAAAATTTACACTTGTCTAATTCAACAGTGAGCCCATTTTGCTTTAGAATTTCAAACACTTGCTTCAAACGTGCATCGTGTTCCATTTTGTTACTGCCCATGACAAGGATATCGTCTTGGAAGAACTTTATGCCAACAGCGCCCTCAAAGATAGATGACATTATTCTTTGGAAAAGCACTGCAGCTGAAGCTAAACCAATCAGTACCCGAGTGAAGCGATAGCAACCAAACGGTGTAATGAAGGTTGTATACTTTTTACTATCGACATGTAAAGGTACCTGGTGGTAAGCAGACTTTAAATCTATAATAGAAAACAGTTTCATATCCTTGGTAGCATCGAAAATTTCATTAATACGAGGCAGTGGAAATTGATCGACTATAATACTCTTATTGAGATCTCTCAGATCAATACAGAGTCTGATTTTTCCATTAGGACGTTTAACGACGACCATGGGAGAAACCCATTCGGCGGATTCAACCTTCTCGATTATTCCACTGGTGACTAGTCTGTTGAGTTCAGTTTGAACGTCATCCCTGACTGATATTGGTAAATGTCTGACTTTGTGAACACAAGGAGAAGCATTATCTTTTAATTCAATTTTATGTTGGAAACAATTGAGTAGACCTACTCTTCCCGAGAGAACTTCTGGGTAATCTTTGAGTAAATTACTGTTACATTCATCCTCAGACATGACTGGGTTAGAGCAGTTTGGATTCAAAATGATCCCTAGATCAGCTTGGTCGTTCCACCCAAGGACCGAGGGTCCTCTTTTTGCTACAAAGAGTTTGCATAAAACTTTCCTATTTTTGAATTTGAATTCAAGTTCTCGAGTTCCTATGAACTCAATGTTGTCACCAGTATAACTCTTGGCTGTTACGTTAGATTTTTCAAGAGAAGCACCTAATTTATTAGCAAAATGTTGTTTCCAGATGTTCTCATTGACTATTGTAAAGGGAGAGCCTGAGTCAGCAGCAATGTTCATTGACACCCCACCTATTTTAATTTCGCATATGGGTTTCTTGACTTTTGTGGGATTGACATCCAGAATGTCATACTCAATTGAAAATACATAGTTGATCTTATCGGAATCTGATCCTTCAGAATCATCAGAACTTTCACAACATTCACTCTGAATGTGTTTAACAGGCTTACCGCGATTGTAAAATTTCCTATTGCAAACTTTAGAGAAATGCCCTATTAAAACCGCAAGAGGTGCATTTTTGAAATCTCGCTGGACATTTTTTGAAGTCAGCAAGGTGGGAAGAAGATCCGCAGCGATAATGTTTCCTATCAGTGTTTTCACTGAATTTCTTCACATAGGTTTTTCCATCATTGCTCTTTTTCTTATAATCTTCATTTGGCTTGTTTTTATTGTTTTCCTTATTTTTGCATTTGTCAGCATTGATTGTGTTTACTAACTTGCCTTCACTTGGTTCCTCAAGAACAGCTTTTGCACACCTACCGGTGAGTTCTGCTTTTTTAGGTCTCGCCTAGCGTTGCTAATGAGGAGTTTTAGAAAAGGGCTTGAAGCCCCGCCCCTTATTTCCATTGGCCGGCGTCACCGTTTATGCTAAACGGTGGCCTGCCATTGGAAATAAGCTTTCTGGGGTGCCTCCTTTACGCTTTTTTGTCCGGCCCATCCGGACTGGCTCGCCTGCTTCACGGCTGTCGTGAAGCACTTTCTTATCTTTATGGGGCCATGTGTTTAAACACATGGCCCCATAAAGACAAGAGATCGATGCTTGTTTAAGAGCTTCTTCCTGGTGAAAGCTCCCTCATTTCCCCAATAGCAGTGCAAGCCTTCCCCTCTACAACCACCTCACAGGACGTTTGATAATGACATCATTCCACACTCCTAGCGCCTCACTCCTACTGGAATGCGTTTCTGTTCTAAGCACATTCCCGAGAGTACAATTTTTGCGCATGACAGGGGACGCCTTCTGGAAGTAATTCCCGCTGCACACACACATGCCTTTGTTAAGACCATATTGCCACACAGTGGGTTCCACTCCGAGTAACTGCTGCAGGTTCGCTTGTAAAAACATTTTTTTTCTATTTTAAATAAATACGCGTGTCTGTGAAAGTAATTGTGTGTGGGCGAGGGGCGGAGGTGGTTATTAATCATAAAACATTGGCAAGAACATTGTAATTATTGGCAAATCATTCAGAACGCGTGCCACACATGATGAATGTCTTCTGACAGTCGAAGTTGTAAAGTATTTAAGGTACACAGTGTAGTGCCGCGCTACTCGTGCAAAGGCAACCCTTTAGAGCGGGCCAGCACACCAGCATCGGAGATGGACCGCGTCTGTTCAAGCAACGCTACTGTAGTGTACAGCTGCACCACCGACCTCCAGCAGGGGACATCTGGCACCTTCAGTGAGGAGTGAGTTGTGTGCTCAGTGCTCACGCACACAAACATGCATCTAGAATGTCATTCTTGTCCGTGCACATGCATCTGCCTTTCCCTGGGTTGCACAGAAATCTTTGCACACAGTCCCTGCATTACTATGTTGTTGGCACGCGCACGCACACACATACATCACACAGACCCAAAAACCTGGTGCACCAAGGTTGTTCACGAGCATCCACTCAAGCAGATGGTGTTCTGTCTGGTTCAGACAATAGCATCCTTTAACACGCCTCCAATTCTTGCGTTTCACGAGTGTGTGCACTTACAGCATGGCGCCTTCGGACTGTTAACAAGTGTGTGCCTGCATAGGCGGAGTACGTGACCTGTCATAATTGTATAGAGCATTCTTTCAAGTCGCCACCCCAAATACTTTTAGAAATGGGAGGAAAGCAGCAATTACGCGATAGCGTGTGAGTATTAGCCAGCGTGCATTAAACTGTTCATCTGTTGCAGCCGCAGGGCGGTAGAAGAAGCAAGCCGTTCATTGGCTGACACCAAATAGGCTCTAGCCTTGGATTCAGAGCAGGCACACACTCGCCATCCCTGGTTACACAAGAGCGTGCACCAGAAACCACACATCTTGGGTTTTTCATGAGTTCCTTGGATTGTTCGGGAGAATGTACTCACCTAGGTGGCATCCAGAGATATTTAATAAATGCATATACATACATCTTGCGTGAGTGTGAGAACACACGCCAAGCGTTCTCGGGGGTTCAATGATGTGTGCTGACACAGGTGGAGTCTAGGGGTACTCCCCTCCCCCATCATTAGTTCTAGACTGATTGTGCATACACCTGCGTTCCGGGGTTGTCTATGAGGCTGTTCTCACTCACTTTGCATCCAGGAATGATTCTTTATGAATATACGCTCACACGCTCATCATAATTCCTTTGTTCACAAGAGGGTGAACCCCACCCAGCATCTGTGACTTGCACGGAACCCTCTGCCCCGAGAGTGCGGTTGTATGAGTGCTATCCTTGGGTCTCGAGATTGAATGCTCATCCTGGTGTAATTTAGGAGTCGGTGAGTTCACAACTACCACGGAGAGTGTGTACTAACACAGTCAGCAGCCCAATGCCCTTCATGTGTGCGTCCTCCCATCGCCCTGAATCATGGCTTTCACATCTGAACTTCTCTTTGGCGGTCACGTGTGCGTGCTCTTACACAAAACATCCCCAAATCATCTGTGGGTGAGCACTGCATACATACATCCCCCCCGTAGTCATTGCTGGGTGCACAAACACTAATATATTTACTGTTAAAGAGTGTGTTCACACACACATTTACATCCCATTGTCCTCAGAGTGTGCGCTCATACATTAAAAATCCGTGTTTCCACTAGCATGAGGTCACACTATCACCCGAGAGCCTCCTGAGCCGGAACGTGAGCTCACACCCTGCACACCCACGAGTCTGTAGTGACTGTGTGTTCACGCTGATCGTCTAGGAGCACATACAAGTGTTTGTTCACACTCGACATACATGGGCATGCAGTGAGTGTCTATTGACAAGCTGAGCATCTGCAAATACTTAATGAATGTGTAATCACACAAAGACCATCAAAGAGCCCATTATGAGTGCCTGCTCACAGTAAATATTCAAGAGTCTGTAGTGAGTGTGTGAGACACTGGATGTTGAGCAGGATGTTGAGCAGACGCCGTGCCAAAGTCAGCAGCTCTGACTGTTGCGCCACACCCCCCCCCTAAGTAAATATGCTTAGTTAATAATATCAACACCCCTTCCCATTCACATATTGCTCCAGAGCGCTGCTAGAAGACGTCTTATCTAAGTAGGCGCTTGCAAGAAATTGTATTTGTATCTAGCGCTTCCTATCCCTGAGGAGGCGGCTTCGATGCACCGAGCCTTTGTTCCATGTCCGGAATCCCCTCTGCTTGGTGCTCGGGAAAGGATGGTGGCCCTCGTACAGCACTGCCCAGCAGCCTCTTAAAATGCACGGATTCTGCAAGCAGCTGAACTCTCACTGCATCAAAGAGTGGCGCTGCGGGTGGTCAAGATCCCGTTTTCAACCCGGTGGTTAGAATCCCATGACGTCACAGCCACACCCCCGGGTTATCTTCGTAGTTCTATGTCTTTGCATGAGGTTATTAGCTGACCCGCTGTCTCGAACATCAATAACGTACAGAGGTTACAGGAAAAGGTGCATAAGAAGGAACTGATGACAACCAAGCACACGAAGACATAGGCACAAGCACAGCCAGGCATACACACACACGCTCAGCACACAAACACACATGCACGCATACACCCAAAAACATGTATATACCCTTAGCGCAAACACAGAGGCACACGCACAGCCACGCGCGCAAACACGCACAGTTGCAAACACGCATGCACCGTTTAACACAAACTCACACACGCGCACAGAACACTCACCCAAGGCGGATTTCCTTTGTCCTCCTGTCAAACGGGCCTTCCTCTCCCTCAGCGGCACACGAAACAGGGCCTTTCAGGGGTAAATAATATGCGTCAAGTCTACGCGGGAAAGTAGGCCACAAGCCGCCTCACACTAGGCACCGGCGCAGTGTCTGATCAA
Organism: Calotriton arnoldi; assembly: GCA_963921515.1. NCBI lineage: Eukaryota > Metazoa > Chordata > Amphibia > Caudata > Salamandridae > Calotriton > Calotriton arnoldi. Next base: position 92,981 of record CAWUFW010015851.1, on the reverse strand, counting down.
ACACATGCCATCTTGGGCGACTAAATATGCACACACAGGGCCAGGCTGTGTGGGAGCTCTCACTGTATTTTTACTTGTGACATTTGACACCACCAGCTGGAGTAGCGGCATATAAACGGAAGAACCAATAAATAAAACAAAAGACACTCCGTGAACTGGAAATAATAATAAACGAGCATTGGCATAGCCAATAGGTCTCGCCTTTGTGGCCTTATAAGTGTTTAGAGACAGCTATTGGCTTTGTTAACGTTTTTAATATGTGTTGCAGAGCATTGTGAATGTTGCGCAGCATGTTTAAAAGTTATAAGTAATAATTAAAAATGTGTTATAACCATTTGTCACTTTATATATAACCTAGAAAACATTATATACAACTGAAGTATCCTAATACAAGCATTTGCAATGCAATAGGTCTCGCATTTACGCAAGTTTAAGCTATTGGCATTGTAAATGACAATGCCATTTATTTATGTTTAAAAAACGAAAACAAAAATAAAAGGCATTGTCATTTGCAATGTCAATAGCTCAAACTCGCGTAAATGCGAGACCTATTGCATTGTAAATGCTTGTTTACTAAAGCAACCACATCTTTTAACGGGGATTCACCATTGACCCAAAGTTTGTCCTGAATATTGGGGTTGCTGGCATGCATTATGATCTGATCACGTATGAACGCTTCTTGTAACTGCCCAAATCTACATGTTAAAGCAAAGGAATTTAAAGCAGAAACATACTCCTCGATGCTTTCGTTTTTTCCTTGTTTTCTACGTGAAAATTTGTAGCGATCAACTGCAACACAAACAATCGATGAAAAGTGTGCATCGAGATCAGCTAAAGCATGTAGGAAAACATCATCACCCTCTCTTACTTTCTTCTCAATTTGGTTCTATGTTTTTAACCCCCCAGGACCAAGGCAATAAAGTAGAACTTTCTTTTTCTTAACCAGAGTGAAATCTTCATCCTCCACAGTTTCAATGTAATTACAAAAGTATTCTTTCCACTCTTTCCATGGCATGCAGGGTTCTCCCTTGAGTGGAAGGAATGGTTGTGGTTGCAACAAATTTAAAGAACTTAGGGCACACATGGTAAGTGGGTGTTGAGCTTATGTACTGTTTAACAAACGTGACCCAAGTGTTACATTAACACGAATTGTACTTTTACAGAGTTATCAGCAAGGTGTGCACATCACCGTGGAATGTGCAAAATTGACAGCTGAGAAATTGAATAAATTATATCAGAGTATTTCTGCAAGAATTATATGGTCTTATGTAATATAATTTTGAATAAAAAAAAAAAAAATCCTAACTGTTGTAGCAGGTGTGCGTATAACCAGATGGTTCCCACAGAACTGAAGAGTTGCGCAGCGCGCGTGTACTGATTCCGGCAGAATGAACTACAATTGCTTTCACTGAAGGAGGTGTGCGTGTCACCGGGTGGTCACATGCAAAATGCAGAGAAACGTTGTTGAAATAGGAGATCCTTCGATTAAAACTTAGTGTGGTGTGCGTGTCACCAAAAGACAACACGCAGCGCTGGTTGCTAGGAGATTGGATGCCAGTGGAGTGGTGAAGCTAAAATGGCCGCCGCACGCTGGTAAGCGTCGTTGTTTCGTGCAGGAGTGGGGCGCGTTGTAAAGATTAATGACTGTGCACGTCACTGGTTACGTGTATCACCATACGTCATCATTCCATCGCGCACCAGCAAAGGCTCCACACGTCTCCCTCTCAGGCAATCACCAACCACACATCTCACTGCGAAGTGCTGCCGGAGGTCCAGAAGACTATCTATGTCCAATTTAGGACACAGCTGGTCAGCAGACGTCAAAGGCAATGGTCCGTTTCAGCCTTCTGGGTAGAATTGAAGTTCACCTTCTTAAATTAGCTCACTGCAGAAGGTGAGTCCGGTGCTCCTATAGAAATCTTGATTGGCTCAAGCACGAAGGTAGTTGACGTGAGGGGCTGTCCGCTCGTCGCCACTTGTAATAATGAAGCGAACTCGTAAGGGTTCAAAGCTGTAAGTCTTTATTATACAGCCCCATACACGTCTGTGCAGTACAACTGCTGGGGAGCAACTGTCAGTGGTAACGTTAAACTAACGGCAGTAACGGTGAGCTGTGGAATGTGGAATGTTGTAGAAACCAATGGGGAGGAAAAGGTGATGCCACGTAGTGCCTGTTCTCGCGCTGGGGAGTCGCGAGTCAGCTGTTGTCGCGTGCCATGTTCATGGCACGCGGCAGTAACTGTGATCACAACATACCCTAAGCGTCTGTTTGTTTATTCGTATTAATTAAATGGTTATAAAAGACAATACAATGCCAATATAAAAACAATTCACACTAAAAAGAAAATTAAATGCTATTAGTGCTCTACAGTTTAAAAAAACAATTTTTGGGATAATGTCTCCTTCAACCGTCCTTAGGGCCACTGGAATTATGCGTCAGAGAAGGACCGAATAATGTGGCAAAGTTTACTAAATTATGTGGCAACAAATATAAAATTATATGTCTTAATAATTTTGTCATTTTTTCACACGTTAACACTGTGTGGGCAAAGGTTTCACTTAATTCGTACCAGCTTAACATCCAAATACAGTAACGAGCAACTGAAAGATAACCAGTCAACGTTTGCATAAGACCTTCCACTGCGCGTCAACACAGGTCGCTGTGATTTTAGTAACTTTTGGTCTTTTTTAGCTAGAAACAATTATTTTTTGTTAAAATTTGCAGATTACGCAGTAGATGATGGAATATGCACCAAATTCATAACTGTGCACAAAACGTGCAGCTGCAGAATCACATAATTTCAGTGGACCTTATCTTACCTGATGATAATGAGGCATTATTGCTTTTGGGTGCATCTCAAAGTTATATTTATATGCCAAATATTCTGCCTTGGTTGAGGATCGAGACAGTACCTGGCTGGTGGTATTGGGTGAGTGGTACTTGAGGGGAGGAAGAGAGAATACCTTCGTTCTACTTGCTTTTCCAAGAGATGGCCAGTTAGTCAGGTGGAGGAAACGGCTTGGTGGGAGTTAGGACTCCAACTCTACATGTGAGATTGATAGGAGGACACGCAGCGGATACTTCTCCCTTTAGACGTCCACTTTATAAACATTTTTAATGACGCCCCACTATGAATTGCAATGTTAGTGAGATATGCTTTGGAATGTGTGAATTTAGAGATTACTATATTATGTAATTAAGCTAATGATGTTTAAACCCAGGGGAAATTGTGGGGAGGATTGCCTAATAGCTAGACATGTGTTTGTGGAAGGAAAACAATCATTTTATGTGAAAATTCTGGACTTTGAATTAGAAGAAGTTTTTAATGGACACATTTTTGACTACTTAAGTAAATGAGACTGTTTATTGTACCGATAATGAGGGCCAATGTTGTTTCTTATTGGAGACCCTTTGGATAACCAATTATAGCAGCTGCTTGGCACCAGATCTAGTTATTTATTGTCTTATTTAGTTATAGCATGTAGTATTTGTTAGTTATCCTTTGTTATCCACACATTTCTTTTTCCTCGGTGGTTTACGTGGATGGGTGTTGCATCATGATGAGCAGAAAAATCTTGTGTTATTAGTCCTGATCTTTTAGATTGTGTGTCCCAGAGACATGCTGCCTCTCTGTTGTATGGACAGTTTAGTTGTATTAGATTCTCCCTCCTTATCCTAGTATTTTTTTTTCACCTTTCCTTCTTACTACTAAGCTTACATTTTACTTTTATTTGTTCATCTACCTGTTTACTTGTACCATGGAAGCTTGTCCGTCCTTCCTTATCTCACCACGTTTTACTGTGCAGCCTTCATAGATAGTTCCTCTGCTTTTCTTTCTGCCTTTCTCCTAATGTTTTTCCCTCACCACCTTCTTCCCTCCTAGCATTGTTTATATCCTTCCCCAACATTTGTTAATCCCCCCCCACATTTCTATCCCTTCCCCATCTTTACATGCTTTTCTCTCCCTATCATTTATTTTCCTCCTTCTCACTTCAGCAATTGACCTTCCTGCTGTTTCCTAATCTTTGGTGGCCTTCTTCCTTTTCACTGAGATATGCCAGCTTTGCTGATGTCTTTAAAAAAAAAAAAAAGTTTTTATGGGATCTCTAGCCTTTGCCATCTCCTGCTACTGAGTCTTTGTTGTCGTTCTTCCTCCTCTTCACTTAAGCTGCCATAGTGCACTTCTCCGTTTTTTTGTCATCTCCTTCTTTTCCTCTATTGCCTTTATCTGCTTTCAACCCTTTTTTCTCCTCCAACATTTTTTTATATATATATTCAACGTTTGCTCTTTTTCTTACTACCTTAATTAGACGATGTCATCATGTATTCCTCTCTTTCCTTACGTTCTTGGAAGAGTTTTATTACAGTTATCCATCAGTTTCGCAGGCGATCCTTTGCTGGTTTGATGCTGTTCAGCTAAGTGACACACTGATTCTGCAGAGCACTTGTCTGAGATGATTTGGATTACATAGCATTCCATTATAATCTGGTGTTAGACAAGATCTTTTGATTTCACTAAAATGATATGTATAACATACTAAAGGGGCTTTCAGCCCACCATTTTCATCCATTGGTCTGTTATGTCATCCACATTTTTTGTCTGCCCACTGTAGCATACAGCAATGGTCTCACTTCAGCCATTGACTAATTTCATTGAATGACGGCATTGTGCCTTTTCATGAGGAGAAAATCCACGCACAAAGTAGTTCCCTTCAGTTCCGGGCCTACTATTGCAGTGTGTGATTTTTAGAGCAACTGTTGCTTGACGAGGGCCCAAAGTTTCTCCATAAATAAAGTTTAGCAAAAACCATAACAAAACAAGCATTTAAAAAGGCAAAAGATGGGCAGCCAATGCTAGAGCTATGGGCTTTGCCAAAGATTATTTTAATATGAGGATTTAATTTCACTGTGAGGTAAATTTGCCAAAGTGTATTTAGAGATGCTATGCAAAGATTTTCTTTTTCTTTTTTAGGGCTAACAATTTGTAGAGAGATTTTGTGTATATTTTGGAAATGGTTATATGTAATTTTTATTTACTATTTATTGTTTCTTGTTAGCTTTCTTAGTGGTGTCACCATCTCGTATCGGGCCTTTCCCTATCAGTACGATGTTAATAACATACAGGCACAATATTTGCCTTTTATTATCGAGAATGTGTAAGCGGAGAGGCCTTAAAATAGATGTCACCAGTATTTAATGTGTTGTGCAGACCTTACGTTGCTGAGAGAAATTCTGCCAATGTCTGGATTGGTTTAAAATAATTTTGCGCAGTGCCAACAATTGTGAAAATGGGGCACTGTAAGGTAAGATGGGAATGGTATTAAATGTTGCAGAGCAAAAAGTAGAATTACTGAGTGGCGGCAGAGAGCGCTCCATAATTAACGTAATTGCTTAGGATGGAAATTAAGCCTTATCTTTCTCTCTCAAACACCTTTTCCACTCCCTTCTGATTACTGCTGGATAGCTGAGAGTACCATACATCTTGGACGCTGTTAAGACTTGCAAGTAGGTTATGAAGATAAAGCAAGCACAGTTAATTGCTGCAAGATTAAAATGTTGCATTAGCATTTTTTTTTATTGCTCCTCATTAGTTGGGTATTGAGTTAAATTGTCTTAGATGTGATTTGGGGTGTATGTTTTATCTATTTCCTAATTCTTTTGTCCGGGACTTTTTTAAAGGGTTGTTTGCAGGGTGCAGAATACATAATTTAATATGCAAATAGAGAGCAGTCCTTAGCATTATCATAGCATCCAATATTACATCATAGTAAGATAGGACAACGGCATAAATATGTAGGGGAAGACGGAGCCATCATCAAAAATCCCATTATGATTGTGACATAAAACGTTGCCTTGAGTATATTATCAAGATCATTTATCCATAGAGCATAGGAGAAGAATGTATTTAAAAAAATACTAAGATTATGAATCTTGCCCATCTGTTCGGCCATCCTCATCACTTATTTATGACGATGGACTAAGTCTACATATTCCAGATCTGTGTAAGACAAGTGACATATCCCTTCTATGTTGTCTTGTATTTTTAATGAACGTTCTGAAAGGGACTAGACCTTCTCAAAAGTATCCATTGTGTCAGATACTAAAGCCAACAGTTTTTCCATGGCATAAATATACCAGAGTTTTGGCCACCACATATTTACGGGTGGAGTTTTTGGCTGTTTTGCTATTGTTAAATGAGCTACCAGCAAAACATGTGTGAGGAATTGGCCAACGTGTGTGGTTAGCCGATATCCCGCCTCTTCACCTGTGTCCCCCAAAAACAACATCAAAGGGTTTCTAGGCACATTAATGGCACATATCAGTCTAATTTGCTCCAACATCACCAACCATAAAATCCCAACCTGTATGTCCCCATTCTAAGCATTGCTACTCGTGCCCCAAGATTAAACTCCCACCCCTCGAAGTACAGCTTGCATCTATTACAGTTGACCAGCGTAGCCACTTCCTCTGCTGCTTTCATGTGAGCTGGCTTCCTCTCAGGCCTCAGATCTCCGCTGTCCTTTTGGAAGGGGAGATGCCTATCGAAAAGTAACTACTTGTTTGCCTCACGGGCGTGGCGAGCTGCGCGAGTTGCAAAACCCCGTTTGAGAGTTTGAAGTGAGTGGGACACGCGTGCCTGGTGTTCAAGTCAAATGTTGTTTTGCAAATCGGAAAGATCCAAGTTTGTCACCAGGGTGATGTCAGTTCTGCCTGCCAAAATTGTAATCTGCCCCTCGCAGAACAAAGGACCATGACTGAACTTTTAGTCTGAGAAATCTCCCAAAAGTACAACTGCTTTGCGTGTGCGGTTCTGGATAAACTCCTAACACTTGGTTCTTCCGGTATGACTGTGTTAGTTCCTAATCCGATGTAAGTTATGTCTTGTCCGGTGTTTACTTTGGGGTTAGTGGAGTAAGCTCTGTGTAAATCGTTGTGTTTGGGTTTGTCATTCTTTTGTACATCACTTTACAGCCAATTATGTGGGAAGCCAGGCGGTAGCGAGATCTAGTTTTGATTCGAAGTTAGTTTATTTTCTCTTTACATGTCGCATTCTCTTGGCCGAGTCGCTTACATTTCAGTGTTAGACAATTTCTGAAGTGTACGCCCCCAGTAGAAAAATATGGTGGCAATCAAATGAGTTCAGCATTCATGAAGTCTGGATTAAATGCAATTTTATCGGAACTTTGTAGAGCCCCTGTTTCACGTGACGGCCACTTGGAAGGGCCAACGTACACACTATTCAGTGCTTTCTCCATTGACATGTATCTGTTTTTTGTTTGGAAAACGGGACTACAGACAGTCAAGGACCACCGGGAGAGTTCTTTCGTACTCGCAGGTGGTAAACGGCTTGTTAAAAATGCGCGCCCCTTCCCCAAAAATGTGTTCACTGTACTTCATGATGATGATGGTGACTGTCTCTCAGTATTGGTCATCACTTTTTCCTGTTAAGCCCTTCGACACTGTACACTCTGCACGGAAGATCTTTGGATCATGTATGTATGTATACTGTGATTGTTTTGTTTTTTAAGATTTGTTCCATTATTCTAAATCGATATTTTTTGTATTGTTTTATTCATTTGCAAAATTAATAAAGAAATAAAAAATAAAAAAATGCGCGCCCCTACGTGGCCCATTCATCTTGGTCGACTCACCCTGCCTCTGCATGCCCCTTTTCTTTTGAATTTTCCCAGTATAGTGCTCCGTGTACAGTGTAATGTAAAGAAGTCCAAAAGATAAATTTTCTGTGACTGCCAGCCAATCAAAATGTCGGATTCACGAATCCACAATGGATGATGGGAGAAAAAGCTGCCTCGTCCAATGGTGTGCCTTTATAGTTTGAATAAGATTTCACAAATTTGCACGAGAAGCGCAACTTAAGTCCCGATATCTTTAAAAATGATCCCCTTCCTGCACAAACCGAGCACTTTTTTTTTTTTACATGCTAGCTTCTCAATTACCGAATGGACGTATTCTAAAGAAAAGCACATTCCCAGAGTGAAGTTTTACATTTGTGTCAAATTTGGTATATTTCTGTTCTGCCATTTTTTTTATGCATTAAAGAGCAAAGAATCCTATGTGAGTTAAAGTGGAAAATGGCAATTTTTGGACCCCTGCTGTCATTTTCTTGCCCCCCCCCTCCTTTCCCCCCCACCCTTGACGGATGTGCCCTTGCAGTCCCTCCAGATCCCTGCAAGCAACCCCATTTCCAGGGCCTGTACAGCAGTTTTCCCTGCAAGTATCCATCCTGGGCGTAGTAAGGAGCCAACTTTGCTCATGCCCGTTGGGAGTATCTTTTCTTTGTGCTCCCACAAGATGGGAGCAATTCTGTGTTGTCCTGCCTGCAAGAACGTGGACAGGGAGAAACATTTGTGCTCCCACCTGGCAGTAGCATTTCTGCTGCTAACTCTAGGTGGGAGAACTGAAGTCTTCCCTGCCTATGTTGTAGCAGGTAGGGAACAAGTGTCCAGAGGAATGGGGTCACAGGGACACCAACATTAAGCTGGTCCTGGGGGTTGGGGTCCCCGGTGCTGCACCATGGCTCTGGGTGGAGCCACACGCCCCCTCTCCATTAAATGAATTCCGCCCAGGGGGATGGTGCCCTAATGGCCTTAAAATGGCTAGGGGAGGAATGGCTTGGGGAGGGGGGCATCATGTCCCCGCCCCATAAAAACATAATTGCCCCGGTGGCCTTACATTGGCTCTAGATGGGGTGCTGCACTCTTCCTCTACATAAAAAGAATATCGGTCCTAGGGGATGGGGGCCCTGGGGCCTTGGAATTGCTCAGGGTGGGGGCCGCACGCCCAAACTCTTAAATTTTTTATTGTGCTGACCTCACCACCCCACCCCAGCCCTTGTCTACCCCAGAAGACATGTAGTGGGGCATTGTTACCCCATTTTGTGTTTTATTTTTTTATTCTTTTTGAAGGACAGAGGACTGAATCCCAGAATCCTAAAATGGCTGCCGCCATATCTTTGTTGATGTGTGGCACCCAGTCAGATTTTAGCTTTAGATTTGTCAGGTCCACAGATCCTTTGCAGCATGAAAACGTAAAACATTTTAAACCTTAATTTCTCACAAACTAAAGAACAGATTTACACCAAATGACAAAAAAGCACACTTTCTGGATCAAGTTCTAGGTTTCTGTGAAATTTGGTATTTCTTTCAGCTATTTTGCGGTATCGCTGTTAATTTTCCCTATATAAAATTGCATGGGGAAAACTAGGTTTGGGCCCTCCGCCCTCTTTTTCTTGGCCACCTGCTGTTGGTTCACCCCAAAACTTTCCAGGATGGAGCTGAGGTGGATGAGACTTTTGTTTGTTCTTTTTCTTTTTGTGAAGATTTGGCAAACAGTGCCAAAGTTGTAAGCAAATCAAAAAATAAATTTCCTGTGGTGCTAAAAAAAGCAAAGGTTAAAGTGAAATTGTAAGGTACTATGATTTTAGCTTATGTTAAAAAAAATTCTAGAAATTCATTGTAAACACCAAAAGCTATAGTGACTTTATAATAAGGAATTGTAATAATATAAAAACTAACATTTAAAAACAAAAAACCCTAAAATTCACTATAGTTTACTGAGCTAACTATAACTTGCACACCTGCCATGCATTGCTTATGACTTGACTTATTACGTCACTCAAGTCATGTTAAATGACATCATTGATGACCTCACTGATCACATCACTGATGAAATCTCCCAATGGATGTGACAGTTTGCTGTAAACTTTTCATACTGGGAGGCATTAAGCAAGGTACACATAGACCCAATATTTCATAACATCTGCAGAACTTGTGGGTATCCTTTCACAACAAGCAGATCATAAAGCATAATTGAAATCACCCACATTAAGTAGATATATCTTTTTAGGTTGAGCCTAGAGCCAGCGCGCATGCGCTGCTCTGCGAGACTTCTTGTAGAGGAGTAGGGTATAGAAGCCCCGCCCACTTTCCGCCTATATTTGCCATTGGCTTGTCATTGTCCATCCTAAATGCTGGCTTCTGATTCGTCAATAGGCTTGTTAGTTCCTCGTTAGTACCGCCTCCTTTTCATTTGTCACCTCCCATGGCCACTGGCCCCTTTACTTTGGTTGTTACACGGTACGTGTTATTTAGACTGTGAGCACTATTTTCTTTAATGAGGGTCTCCTACTGCAGGCATGACTTGCTTTGGTGCCTTCTTTACCCCCCCCCTAGTTGTTGTGCCTTTTACCCCCTCGCCCTCCCTCCCGTTGTCCGTGCCTTCTCCGCCTGCCCTCCCGTTGTCCGTGCCTTCTCTGTAGCATTGCAAATACTTGTTTTTAACTGGTATTGAGCATGCCTCCTTGTATGCCATTTTTTTGGTAAACACCGGTTGCAACATTTCTCTTCATGTTACGGCGAGTCAATCAGATCCTTTTGTCCCTCAATAGCAGTCCAGTGGGACCAAAAGTCCAGATTGGGGGAAGGAGGGCGCTCTATATTTTAAATTGGTAGGAACTGCAGTACTTCCATGTGCACAACTGTGCAGATATCACTATATTTCGAAGTTTATTTTCTCTAAAATGGTTTTACACCAGATCACAAAAAGCTTGCTTTCTGAGTAAAGATTATAGGTTTCTGGCAAATTTGGTTTAATTTTGTAAAGCCATTATTTTTTGTTCCGCTTACTAAATTTGGTGTGTGTGTGTGTGTGTGTGTGTGTGTGTGTGTGTGTTCGTGTGTGTTCGTGTGTTTTCGTGTGTGTTCGTAGTGATCAAGGTCTTATGTTAAGACCGAAACGCGTTGGTCTGTTGCCTTCACCCTGACTATGCGCAAAGAAAAAACTGCAAAATTCATACGTGAGTGCGACCCTCTTTCCTTCCTGTCGGGAAGGATTTGTGATTAATAGGAAGCGGTCTGACTCGACCGCGGGATCCCGCACCGTGAATGAGCGCCGCTGAGTCCGACGAATGGAGCCAAGCTTGGAAGATATATATATCTCTCGGCCACTGCAATTATGTGATGCTGCATCTTTTTTCACATAATTATAGATTTGCCACATAATTCATCATCTGCTGCATGCTTAGTTCGCAAAGTTTAACAAAAATAATTTGTTGTTGGGGGCGTGGCCGGACGAGCCATCATGGGAGACTTTCTAGAGCGCTCCGGCTCACCGTGCCACAATAGCTGACAACATCCTTCAAAATTCCCCTGCTCAGACAGTCCGGGCGACTCCTGGTCCGACGAGAATAAACTTGGGGAGAATTCAGTCTGTGGAACGGAGGTGATCGCCGAACGGGCCGGCCTCGCACACATCGGAGCTTTCCTTCCGCATCTAGCCGCTGCCCGGCAGGGGTCGAGGTCCGCGGTCCTGTTGCAGGCCTGACTTTGGCAGGCCGACAATGATCCTGGCGGGGTGGCCGTCTGAGAATGCTGGGGAGGAGTGGCGCACTCAGAGTGGCGGGCTGTCGGCTCGGCGCCTGCAACCGCAGCGGGGCCTATGGACTGGGTGAAGGCCCGGGAGGCCTGCGATCCCCTGTTAACTGCGCCACCCGCGGTGCGAGGGTGCTTCCTGGTGGGCCCTCACCCGGACGCAGTATCGGAGGGGCCTGAGTGAGCCAGGGCCACCTCCCACGACCGCTACTGGCCGGGGGCGACTGAGCCTTCAAGAAATCATCGTCCGGAGGGCGCCAGAGGTAGGCCTGCGATGCGGGACTGCCTATTACAGGTTTGGACCCCAGGACTTCCCCCCTATGGGGCCCATTCCTCCTCACTTCCCACTGATAGCGGAATATCTGTGGCCCCCTCTTGCGCTGGGCTGAGCGTGGGGACCATACTGGGAGGCCACACAATAACCCGCAGAACAGTTGTTACGATTGCTGGCATACCACACGAAGGACGGAGTGGGGGCAGGTAGACGGTGAAATAGAGGCGCCGGCGGGGCCCTGAGGGCTAGTGGTCCGGCTGGCAAGATCCTCTTATAGGGTCTGCTTGCAGTCAGCCCTTGGGTGGCAGAAGCAGCCGTGCTAGGCCTGGTGCTGCTTGCTGCTCAGGGTGGGCCGATTCCGTGAGGCCCGGCTCGCAGTGCCCTACTTTGCATCGAAGAAGCCTCATCAGTAAGATATTGCTGGATGAAGACTGGGCCCCAACCGCGGTGACCACCCCCCCCCCCCACCCTTGCCAACATGACGAAAGATAACATGTCTGCCCCATCCACAAAACAGAGCACTCTTGACCAATATGCCACTGCCATTACTGGGGCGACTGGTAGGGCGGATGGTGGGGAGCCTATCCCAGACAACGCTGCCCTGCTGGCAGCAATCACAGTCACGCAACATGCTGGACACCAAAGTTGGTGCGGAGGGCACAGAGGTCTCATTTCTTCGACAGGACCTCCGGAAGGCGGTGGATCGCATTACCGAGACCAGGGTGTCAGTCGTAGAAGACACAGTAACATCACTCCAATAAAAAGTCAATCGTCTCACGGTGGTGACCCAGGAGCTTGCCCCGCGGGTGGAGGATGCAGAAGGCTGCGTCAGGCGAAATAATTTGCGCTTCGTAGGATTTCCAGAGGGGTTCGAGGGTGCATCAGTGGAGGGGTTCCTGATGCGGTGGCTGTGCCGACTCATGCCCGAGGGGTCACTTTCTCCCTGCTTTGCTGTGGAGCGGGCCCATAGAGCCCTCACGAAGAAGCTTCCCCCACCTCCCGCAGCACGACCCCCGTCCTGTCACTGCTAAGCTGCTGAATTACATGGACAGAGATTCTGTTCTTCAATTTGCTCGGGGTCACAAAGATAAACTCGTCCATGATTCACAGGCTATCATGATTTTCCCAGACAACACCAGGCTTGTCCAACAACTGTCAATCATATGTAGCAGCCAAGCGCAGACTCCTGGAACTTAACATTCAGTAAATGTTGCTATACCCAGCCGGAGGAGGGTGATTTATAAATCTCAATCCTTATTCTTCGATACCCCTGATGAGATCTTCAAGTGGACTCATGAGACCGTACAGCTTAAGCCACATACACTGCCTCCCCTGGAGTCTGACTCTTCCCAAAGCAATGGTCAGATCCACCTGAAGAAATCCATGTTGAAACGGCGGCACTGATCAAGATCCAACTGGCGCTCCCAGACACAAGGGGATGATTCATAAACCGAATGAATTGGCTGCCCCGGGGACAGATACATTGCCTCAGAATGGCTACCTTTAAACATGTTTCGCCTGGTCCGATTGCAGGGGCTATCATGCACTGTTGGCCTTTACAAATCTCATCTACACGCCCTAAAGAACTGTTTTGAGGATGTTGGGAGGTTGGGGGACCGTTAGCGCGAGGCCCTCCAGGTCCCCCATTGGGGCCCGGGAGGTACTTGCACCACGACAGATACTTCATGTTTGCTGAGGTATTGGGGTGGGGGGAGGGGGAAAGGGATGTTCAACTTAGATAGGAAACGTTTTACACTGTCTAGGCACAGGCATAAGGACCCAACCGATCCCACACACCTGACCCACATATGGCACCCTCCCTAATAACTAGATGACTATAGACTCATTCAATGATCATCCCGGCGGGATCCGTATTATGACTTGGAACGTACGTGGGGGGGTCCTGGATAAAATTAAGCGTGGGGCTGTTCTTAAATAAGCCAAGCGACTTGAAATTGGTGTGCTGCTAATGCAAGAAATCCATATGATGGGAACTAGAGCCCCATGCCTGGCACGTTACAGGTTCGACCAAGTCTTTCACTCTGGATTCCCCCGGGGGTCATGGGGCACAGCCATTCTCATTCAACGCAGAGTCCCCTATAAATGCACCAACGTCTGGATGGACCCAGGAGGGCGCCACACACTTGTGGCAGGTACATCACATGGAGAGTCACTGATCTTGGGCAGCTTTTACGCCCCCCTGCCCCTAGGGCAGATATCTTTATAGATAGGGTCATAGGCCTCTGCGGGGAACTGCCGGATGGTCTGTAGGTGATTGGGGGGGGGGGGGGACTTGAATGGCACCATGGAACCCATTGACAGGTGGCGCACAGGTGGATTCTGCCACGTCATAGGTGAATTGAAATTGCATTACGTAGCATCCTCCCTGGGATGGTCAGACGTGTGGAGAGTATACCATCCAGAGGAAACTGAATATACCTTTTTCTCAACGGCCCATAGGTCCCTATCTAGGCTAGATTATTTATTCCTCCCCTTTCCCAAATCCATAGGGTCACAGCGGTTTCCATCCTGCCTCGGGGACTATTCGACCACTCCCCAGTGACACTCAAACTGCACATAGGGCCCCAAAGATCTCCCTTTCAGTGACAAATGTCACCCTGGCACCTGAGAGACCCATCTTATAGGAAGGTCCTTCACCAAGCCATCACAGATTATGTGGCACTCAATATAGACTTCTCACCCCCCCCCCGGCGTGATACTATGGGAGGCCCTAAAGCCCACTATACATGGGGTAGATATCAGTTACTGCGCAGAGGAGAAATGTCGCCGCCTCACGCAGATTGTAGACTTAGAGACTCACCAGCGAGTCCTTGAAGACGACGTGAAGGCAGATGTTGGAGCCCAAGCTAGACGCCGTCTCTTCTTTTGTAAACAGCAACTACACCAACTACTCCTGAATGAGGCCCAACAGGCGTGGCAAGCGACCCAGTACAGAATTTACCAATGGGGCGACAAATCGAGAAGGATGCTAAACCGCCTATGCCAGATAGCGCAGTCAACGACCCCAATACCGGTATTGCGGGACGCCGAAGGTATTCCATGTACTAACCCATGCGCGGTTGCCCAGGCTTTTGCAACTTATTACTATACGCGAAAAGGGAAACAATATCCTCTGACCAAATCAGAGAATTTCTAAGGGGCATACCACCAAAACTGGTTCCCGATAGTGTATGGGAACAACTGGACGTGCCAATCGCAATAGAAGAACTCACCAATACCCTCTTAGGCATGCGTCCTGGCCGGGCTCCGGGCCCAATTGGGTTTCCAAGCGAATTTCTAAGACTACACATACCCCAATTAGGCCCCCACCTACTCAGGGCACTTCAGGAAGCCCTCAAACAACAGATCCTCCCACCAGACTGGTGACACGCAGAAATCGTGTTATTTCTTAAGCCAGGGCGTCCTCCAGAGGAACCATCCTCATATCTCCCCATCTCCTTGTTGAACCTGGAAGCCAAGCTCCTGGGTAAGATTTTCGCGAATTGCCTTCTCCCATACATATCAGAACTTGTTCACCCAGATCAGTCCGGCTTTATGTCTTAACGATCCACACGTCATAATATTAGGCTAGTCCACAATGCCCTGGCCATGGCACCAAAACTCGGACGACCAGCAGCCATTTTACTTGCTGACATCGATAAAGCATTCGATTCTCTCAATTGGGAGTATCTATTCCTCCTGCTACAAGCTCTTAATTTTGGCCCTAAATTCCTATCGTATATCTGTCTCCTATATACAGATCTTTCAGCTTCTGTGCATGTGGCTGTAGCAACATCAGCTCAATTCCCAATCCGCTGGGGTACCAGGCAGGGGTGCCCGCTATCTCCACTTCTCTTTGCGCTCGCGATAGAGCTGCTGGCAGCGTGGGTGAGGTGGGTCCCCTTAGTGCGCGGTTATTACTAGTCCGCTCAGGCATCGGACAGGATCGCATTGTACGCAGATGATGCTCTGTTCTTCCTCAGAGACACAGGGTTCACAGGCCCACGGATCCTGCAAATTCTTAGAGTTTTTGGGGAGACATCCAGACTTTGTACTAATCTGACCAAATCAGTGCTTTTTCCGGTATGTGGGGCCAAGGGGAGAGGCACGTGGGCGTCCCAGCTGACACGTGTGTGTGTGTGTGTGTGTGTGTGTGTGTGTCTGTCTGTCTCTGTGTCTGTCTCTGTCTGTCTCTGTCTCTGTGTCTGTGTCTGTCTCTGTGTCTGTCTCTGTGTCTGTCTCTGTGTCTGTCTCTGTGTCTGTCTCTGTGTCTGTCTCTGTGTCTGTCTCTGTGTCTGTGTCTGTCTCTGTGTCTGTCTGTGTCCTGGGCACATAACATAAATCCCTTATTACCAAGAATTCAAAATGTGCTGAGGGCTTGGCCCGACCCTATCCCTGCATGGTAGGTCTGCTATTTTCAAAATGGTCCCTTACAGTGGATATTATATAGACTCCAGAATTATCCCTGTGATATCCTGATTTAAACAGGTCAATGCTACTCTTATCAACTTCCTTTGGGGTGGTTGGGCAGTCAGGGTCGCCCTTCGGACATGCACACAGTCCACCTATTGTGGCGGGATAGCTGCGGTGGATATATTCGCTTACTACTCGGCCTCTCACCTACTCAATCTAAACGAATGGTGGTAGAACCCCCAAACGGACCCATCATTCGCGGTGGAGAGACTCGTGCTAGATAATCAAACACTTCTAGACCTATTATATAGCCAGACCAGCCTGGGTCACTAACCTCCAGCAACGAAGGTGGTCATCCAGTTATGGAGACGTACGATTCGGCAGATGGGCTGGGAGGGATGGCTAACACAGACGACCTCACTATGACGGGGAACTTATATACTGCATGTAGCGGCATTGTCTAGGTTTGGCGCTTGGGATCTCATTTGATTATCCACACTAGGTAACGTAATGAAGGGGACAGTGCTTTAATCCTTTCAGCAGCTACAGGAGGAATATCGCCTCCATCGCAGTCAGTTCTATAAGTACTTACAACTTAGTTAGGCACTGACACCATACACCAAAGCACTAGCAGACATACCGGAATTTAACCCACTTGAAGGGCGACTACTAATGGGATGCTTAGGCGCCCACAAGATCCGACATACTTACCAAACCCTAGTTACACATAGCCGTACCACATTGGGGGAGTTACAGAAGACCTAGGAGGGCGACATTACGGAACTTACGGATGATGATTGTACGGAGGCTCTGGCGAGCCATTGATGTACCGACCCGTTACCGCTTGATTAAGTTTAAATACATACATCGTGCCTATTATACTAGGTCCCGTCTCTGGCGTATGGGGGTTAATCTCCCACATGCCTCAGTTGTGGTAGGGGGCCGGTATCTTCTTTCATACTGTATGGAGCTGTAGTGCTCTCCAGCCATTCTGGCGTGGGATAATCTCTTGCCTTGCAAAAGTGTTGTCCTGGCAACTTCCCATTTGAACCCAAGTTAACACTCTCAAGTCACAGAATGGCAGCAAGGTTGAATAACACTGCACCACCCAGTCTAGTCACAGCATATTACAGCATGTGTATTGCCCACCTCAAATGACCAGCTGCCACATGGCCACAAATCAAGTGCAATTTAAACAAAATGATGAGAGGCAACACAAAATGGTACAACAATGAGTCAAAAGTCAGTTCTTCCCAGATTTTCTAAGTTGCGCGTTGCAATTTCTTTATTTTCTTGTATCTACAGGATACATCGGACCGGACACGGAGTATTTCTCGAAACTGGATGGACTCACTTATTTGGATAACGTTGGATGCAACCAGATTTACATAGCTATGCAAGATCTCTGCTTACTACGTCAAGGGCGCCTGAATATTTGAAGTCGCATAACTTGAAGGACGTGATTGACGGATTCTGCTTCTGGCAATTTTAATTGCTTACTTGAACTGTGCCTACCATTAGTTTGCCCTGAAGAAACCCCGTTGGGGGTGGAACGCGTTGGCTGTACGCAACTGTACAAAAGTTACAAGAAAATAAAGAAATTGCAATGCGCAACTAAGAAAATCTGGGAAGAACCGACTTTTGTCTTTTGACTCATTGTTGTACCATTTTGTGTTACCTCTCATCATTTTGTTTAAATTCCAAATTAACACTCCTCCACAGCACAGACTGGATAGGAGAAAATCTGTATAAACAGCACCTCCTATTTCTGGTGCTCACGCTGGCCAAGCGAGATGTCGCCCAGCACTGGAAGGGGTCCGCTCCACCATCTGTGGGAAGGTGGAAGAGTGCTATGGACAGATGTATGGGAATGGAACCAGCAGTATTTCAGGCACAGGGCTGCCCACAGAAGCACAGTAAAATATGGAAACAGTGGGCGGAATACAGGGGTATGGACTTGCCTTCCGTAGATGCCCCGGAATCCCTCATCGGGCAGGAAATGCAGCTTTATAGTCATGGTCACACTTGGAACTGGCAGTTTTAATCATCCGGATGCTACACTTCAACATGTTTGGTGGGACGGGGGTGGGGAGGGGGATACCTGGTATGTGCCTAGGTTTGCATTGGTTCATCTTCTGTTCTAACTCTGAATAATTGGTACTCCACAAAACTGTATTGTATCTTGTTGATGTATGGGCCTTTCAGCCATGTTGTACCATCACTAAAACCTGAATAAAATGTGTTTAAAAAAACCAATTGTTTCTAGCTTTTTAGCTCAAACTGATCAAAAGTTACTAAAATAAATCTGTGGCAGGCACTTAGCAAAGGTTGACTGTTTATCTGTCAGTTGCATATTGCTGTATTTAGTTTTTGAAATAATAGTAAAGTGAAATCTTTGCTCAGATGTTTTTAAGGTGCAGAAATGACAAAATAGTGAAATAATAGTAAGCAAAATGTACTGCATTAATATGCCACTTAATTTAGTAAACCATGCTACATAATTTGTTCTTCGTTTGCTGCATAATTCCAGTATATTATAGAATTGGTTAGGGCCATAGTTGTTGCTCTGTATGTCCGTTTCTGCCACACTTTCCATTGAAAAATGCATTTTTGGGAGTGCATGTTTAGTCTTCTGTTTCCAGACTCACAGAAGACTTAACATACTCAATTGCTGCCATATTTTACATGGCTTCATCATTGCAACCCAAAGTTTATTAGCAAATTAATACTTTTTGTTCCCGACCCCTTTTATCCCCCTCCACCTGAATAGATCTAGACACATTTAAAAATACGAAGAATGAGCTAAATAGGTTGAGTCTACCACAATTCATGCAAATTCATCAAACTGGACTAAAATTATAGTCAAATTAAAAAGAAACTGTTGGCATTTCTTTAAATGTTATCTTGCAAACACCAATATATGAACAAGCATTGGCATAGCCAATAGCCTTTGGGACCTTATAAGTGTTTATCCATGCAACAGTTGATGTTGTTGCACCAAGGATATTGTGCTGCATAACTAAACTCTTATAAGGTCCCAAAGTCAAGTGTATCGCCCGCGGGGCCTCTAGTGCCTCCAGTGTTGGAATACTGCAATGAAGTTGGTAAGCTGCTCACCGTGGGCCTCTTCTAGGTCTCACTCCTTCTACAGTTACAGGGGGTCCTTACCTTTGAGATGCACAAGTGGTGCTTTTTTTCAGAATCTGTCTAGCACAGGCCCTGGGCACAGTGAGTAGGATCCGCATGACTCGTTTAAGGATCATTGTTAAGTACTGGGTGTCACCCTTAGTCCTTATAAGCAACAGCCAAACGTGAAACCTTGCAAAGAGCCCTTATCTTATCAACCTGCTGAGTCATACTGAGGTATTGCACGGTCAGCACTAAATGACGCATTCTAATGGCAGGAACTGTGTGAGCCTGTTACTGTTTTCACCTCCCCATGTGCGCGGTGCTTGGTGAGTGCCTAAAACAGCTCTGGAATCGACTGTTATGGCATCTTAAATGTCAATTAAATTTTACCTGCTTTAGGAAACATCTTAAATCCTGGTTGTTTTCATTTTCTCGCTAGTTCTTTTCAAACGTTTCTGTTACCTCAGTACAGTAATTTGCAAACGCTAGCCCCAAGACCCCCTTGGTCATTCACGCGCTCTACAAATAGAAAATCAAATCAAAATCAAATCAGACATACTCACATCCATACATTCACAAGCACATACACAAGACATGCTCCCACGCATCCATTCACAAGCACACATATGCACACCTACTCACATCCACTCATTCAGAACCACACACACACACTTGCACTCACCCGTTCATAGCACACACACATGTGAATACACATACATACATATGGGCGCATGCCCTAAACATATGGTAAGGCACTTACCGGCCAAGGCGGTGATGGTAAGACCAGCGAGAGGTGGGAAGGACAAGCACAATGGTCCAGGAGTAGCAGGAGGCTTTAGGAGGGAAGCAGGAGGCAGAAGATCCAGGCGCTTTCTCTCATTGGCTAATTTTGTCAGGGGTGCATACAGTTGACTCAATTGCATGACACCCACTACAGACAATATTGCGATTTGTATTTAGTTTTTGGGACTTCACATCGCTAAAGAATATGTGCTCTTATATTGTACTGAATTGGCTTAGATACATGTTTATTTTTTTGATGTTCGACTGTGATCCTTGTTATTCTGTGTTATGTAAAGCGCTGTGATGCCCTGGGGTCTTGTATGTATTACATAAAAGCATTAAGCAAAAAATATCATTTTAGTAAAATCAAAAGGTTATTAGATCACGCCAGACCTAAAAATAAACTGTGCTAATTTTTCTTCCGGGAGCTATGGAATGAGGAATGGGCATTTTGTTTCCAGGAAGGAACAGGCACAGCTGGACAGATGTTTGAGGAGGGCAGTGGAGAATATATGAGCAGGGTCAGTGAGAGCGAGCAAGGCAGGCAGCTTACTCAATCCAGCCCTAGAAATTTGGGAAAAGCCCTGGAAGAAAACCGGGCCTTGTGACCATGTTCCCTCCTGACCCCTCCTTCTCACCGGCTCTCTGTGCGTGGCGGACAGGCCAAGGCTCTGTTAGTATGTAAGACTTTTTATGTAATCACGCGTTTCTCTAAATTACATACATAAATATCCCGAGCCGCCTGGTAAAGCCCTCCTTGTTCACAAACGGGTTTAAACTTGGCAAGCATTGTAGAGATAAGGGGTAGTCAGACTCCTTTCTGAAAGTCGCTGTATAGTTAACAAGCATGCGAATGGTGCGCGCGCGCGCCACAACATCTGTTTTGAATTATCGCGCACGCGTCTGGTCACGATAATTCAAAACAGATGGTGCCTGTGCGGGTAACCGTAAGCAATAGGCCACACACGCACGAGCGTGTGGTCAGCTTTTTGAAGCCCCCTTACAATAAGTCTCGCAGCGCATGCGCGCTTCTAGGCGAGACCTAAAAACGACTGAGCTACGTGAAGATGTACTTTCAAGCCAAGTTTGATGTACAGTCCTTGTTAGAAATGGGGTTTCTGGTTGGCTAGGGTATGCACAAAAGCCAGGAAGAACCCACCACTCTAGTCAGGGTAAGGGAGTTACACACTCAAGATAACCCCATTTCTAACTCAGGGTAAGGAGTACTATTCCAGGATTACAGTTAGATGCAAAGTAAGGATGTTCATATAACGGGGCAAACTATCAGGGGTTGCTGTATTGCCCTAACAGGGATGTTATGCCTAATGTGTTCATGATGATCTTATGGCATTTGCATCTTTTAAGTGTTTACATTAATGCACTACTTGTGAGGTTATGACAAAGGACTTAATTGGAAAACTAATTTTTAGTCTGTGTTTTGGTGTATGATACAAAGGATATTGTTATATACCCTTGTGTGGAGTCTTTGTGTGGTGTGCCTTGGTTGTCACTTGTGGGTGTGTTGCTCACACGCTTTACACATTGCCCCTGGGATAACTCCAACTGCTCTGCCAAGCTACCAAGGCGGTAAGGAGGGGTTATCTTGGGTGTGTAACTCCCTTACCCTGACTAGAGTGGTGGGTTCTGCCTGGCTTAGGTGCATACCCTAGCCAACCAGAAACCCCATTTCTAGGTGCTTTATGGGTCAGACTTGACAGCACATCTCCCACTTAACCTTTTGTGATGAACAGAAAAAGAGCTTTAAGAAGGTCTATTCAAAGAGGGGCCTTGGCTTCACCCTCTTGTTTATTGCCTTGAATATAGCTTTGAGCAGAAGTGAATGCATCTATTGTCAATTTTGATTTGTGGAAAGCTTGTGCTCAATACAGGGAACCGAGTTGGTTAAATTGGCATGGAAGTGATCAAGTCTAGGGGCCTGATATGTTTATTATGGAAAAGTGCAACATAGGCCTGATATATTTATTTTGAAAAACATGTTCAGGTTGGAAGTCATTTAAGGGCTGATTGTTATTACACTGTGTTAGGGCCTCTAGGCATTTATTGCGTTAATAAGAATCTTATAGATTACTGCTGAAGAAAGGGTTTTGTTACTGGACAACCCCTTTGACAAACCCTTGAGGTTGAAGGTATGTACTTTGATAATTCTTGCTAACCGCTCCTAGGTGAGGTTGTATATTGTCGTCTCTCTAATTGTGTACATGTGTGCAATTTAATGGCCGTATGCCGGATAATTGCTTTGTTGGATCGCTTGGGTGCAGTACATTTGGCTTGAGTTGGTTATGGGCTTGATTGGATCAATGTCTGATCTGTTTATTATCAAAAGTAACAAAAAAAGCAGTAGGTCGGACATATTTTTGTGAAAAGCATATGTAAAAGCCAGTAGGCTTTTTTGAGTGGATTTTTAGTATACTGTGTTAGTCTGTTGATTGGTAATTGTTGTGTGTATTATCAGGATCACAATAGTGGACAAAGGTTTTAGTGTTGGTTGCCTCCCTCCCCCCAACAGACCCTAGGGATAGAAGATTTGCCCTGTGGTAATCCTCGTTAAGCCCCTTTAAAAGGGGTTGTATATTATTTCTGCAAAGTGTAATTTTTTACCCATTTATAATTTCTAAATTGGTTAAGGTGAGAAACTAATAATAAAGGCTTTGGGATTGATTGGATCATTGGGAAAAGCTATGTCAGATGCCATAGATTTGATCTGTTAATTATGAAAATTTAGAGCAAGGACAATTGGCTTCAATTATTTTATTTTTAAAAGCATATGCTAAATCCACTAGCACTTTAAAGGCAAATTGTTATTACACTGTAGCAAACGCTGCAGACATGTATTTTGTTATGTGAAAACTCACATCTTGCAACAGTAGGCAAGGGATTTGATGTTGCTTACTCCTTCTGACAAACTCTAGGATTCGAATATGTACATTTAAGCAATCCCTTTTAACCCCTCTAGGTGAGGCTGTATATTGGTTTACCAAATCTAATTGTGTACATATTTTCAATTTTATATCTGTATGCCTCGGGTTGCCTTGTGGGAAAGCTTACACTCAGTTGAGTAGGCGGGTTGGCTATGGTGACAGGCCATTGATAAAAGTTGTTGTGTTGGCTCGATTGGTTCATTGGGAAATGCCATAGGTCTAATCTATTTAGTATGAAAAGTCATGACAAAAGCAGTAGACCTGACTTATTTATGAAAAGCATATGTTAAATCGAATAGACATTTAAGCGTGGAGAGGGTAAGAGTGAGGAGATATTACACCATTGTTAACGCCTATTAATTGGTAATGAATTATTGTAGAAGACAAGAATTTGTGTTGGACACCCTTCTGCCAAACCATGGCGGTAGGCGATTTGCACTGTTGGAATCCTTATTAGGCTCCTGTAAGAGGGCTTGTACAATGTTTTTCGAATTGTAATTTTGTACATCTTAATATGTTACCTTGCTTGCCTTGTAAGAAAGCTTTCGCTTAGTATAGTAGGCCTTAGTTGCTTCAGATGATAAGCCAATTTTAAATGATGTAGGCCAAATTACTTTACTGGCAGAGGCTATGTCTGATGCCATAAGTGTGATTTGTTTATTAAGAAGAGTTAAAACAAAGGCAGTAGGGCCCGCCTTGCTTGTTATAAAAAAATAAAATAAAAAAAGTGACTACCCTCCACACAGCTGTTGTTTAATTATACAATTGACAGAGGTTGAACTTTCAAGGGCACACACATGGCATTGTAATGCTATTAAAGTATCTTAGATAACTAGATGGGGTTTTTTATCTGGCAGCAGCACAGATGGGATGTGCGCAGTCATTAACCTACATGGAGTTTTAGGTCTGACTTGGCAGTGCATTCATAAGCCAGACCTATTGGCATTGCCAATGCTTGTTATTTTGTATTTTTTTTTTATTCCATCCTGCAGCTCCCCAGAAAGTGCTATTGGGCACTTGCTTGTCGCTTGAGTTGGCATGGGTCACATCCTATGTGACCAATGCTTTTAAACCAGGATGCAGTCTTGGAATGTATTGTCCACAGTGTAGCATTGTTTCACCTTTCTTTTATGGTTGCCATGGTTTAGAAGGATTATGCCAGCCGTCTTGGATCTGTACATCAATGTTACACTATGTATAATACTATTCCACCTTCCAGCTAAGTGTAATGTTTATGAGCGGTCATCTTGGATTGGTATTGTGCATTGTTTTACTGCTTCACAGTGGCCAACACATTGCTTCTAAACCCAGCAGATACGTAGCAACTTTAATAAGATGGCTGGTCACTGTTATATTTAATTGTATTTTTTTATTGCAAGCATATACCTGCCATGCTTGTTTAGGTGGAGACATGTTTTCTTTTTTCTGCTTTATCTTGCATATGCTTTTTGAGTCATTTGGTGTATGTCGGTAGCTTATTGAGTGACTAAATCCCCTAGTCACTGGCCAGGCAATTTCAGTTATAGGCCAGACCTATTAGAATTGCCAACACATTGTAGTAGAAAACAAAGTTTTGTGTGGGAACAAAAACGGAAAGTGGACCCTTTTTGGGCCCCCTTAAACTTTTCCCCTGCATAGATCTACAGGAAACTTAGCACATTGAAAATTATTCTGTTTCACTAGGGGCACCTCATATTTCATGCATATTTGGCAAGCTGCTCCAAAGTTATAAGCAAACCAAAAAATGTGCTTTCAGTGGCAAGTACTGTTGAACCATAACTACAGTCCCTAGTGCTGACTCTCTCATATACTCTTACATATGTAAATGGGTGCCTATGGGGAAATTCATTTCAGCTTTGGTGATGTCCATGATGGTGTGATATGCGATGTCAGCAGTGATGCCATCAATATAATCTCTGACCTCCCCATTAGGTGCCATATATGATGGCGTAACTCACCATAACTGGCACATTTCAGGGGGTTTTAGGTTTCGCGTAGCTCACCATAACTGGCACATTTCAGGGGGTTTTAGGTTTGGCGTAGCTCGCCATAACTGGCACATTTCAGGGGGTTTTAGGTTTGGTATCACTGGCTCTTTACGAGAATCATTATGCTTTTTTAGAGCACATGTCCTGTTGTGATCTTAGTAAACAACCATAACTTCTGTTTAATAAACTAATCTTTCCAGTTTTTTCTACATTTCTTGTAAATCTGTCCAATAGTTTTTTTTTTTTTTTTGTGTGCACAGAAAACAAGTTTTTGGTATTTTCTTATCATTTTGATCCCCATGGCCAACCAGTATGAAACTTGGTAGAATAATCTAAGTTTGTCAAATACTTGTTTTGCAAAGCTGAGCAAATTAATTATGCATTGAAAAAACACAAATGTTTCTTTCCTAGAGTGTAGAGGATACAGGACACAGTTCATGCCCCTATTTCAGACTGGCATTGCAGTGCTGGCTATAGTGCCTGTGTAGTTTTGGTGGAGTGCTGGTCCATTGGAAATGTAAATCGTGGTCTGGTAGTGACTTTGCCATGCAAGTTCATCAAAAGGATGAGGCCTGATTAACACAACCTAGGTTCTCTGTTCCAGATTACATGCAGATTGGTTGCGGGCAGAGTTCTTTTTATTGGAGAAAGCAGCAACAGACAGACTGCGGGTGGAGAGTAAGATTATGAGTGTTTTAGACTACTTGCATTTTAATTTAGGGGAGTCTCAGACTATTTGTGCAATGCAAACAGGAGTTGGCTACGGTTCTTATTTTTCAGTTTTAGGGCTGGCACAATAAAATATATTTTATGCTTCTCAATCGAGCATCAGCATGTGCTTGATTAAAGGACATACCCATGCAATAACCAGTCCAAACAAACTATGTTGCACTTTCTCTCTTTTTGTAATTTTTATGTGCTATATACAAGAAAATTTCTTATGCCCCTTATGAGATCCAGAAAGATGGGTGGCGCGGAAAGCGCGGCCATACGAAGGGAAGAAGCTCGGGGCCTGCGTAAAAGACCTATCTCAATGGAGTGGGAGCTGATGATGGAGGCATTTAAATTGCTTGCGCCTGACCCCTTCCCCATAGTCCAGGAAGAATAGCTGCCAACAGTAGACCTGTCCCAGCCCAGACATACGCTAACCTGACTGAGGTAATATTACACTGCCTCGCATATGTGGTTGACTGCTCATGATAGGGCTGCTGGGAGCAATGGGAAGAGCAAATGTAGAATTGTAGGCAAGTCCAATGGGAGGTGGGAGGGATGGGAGGGCTGGATGGGTTAGTTAAAAGGGGTTTAGAAATTTGTTAATAAAATTGCATATGTATCTAATCATGTTGGTGTAATGACAGACGAACCACTTCTTAAAGGTATAAAATGCAACACCCTTATTTTATTATAGAGATTCCAAAGTTGCACAGATGACTATGTACAATTGTTATATGTATCATTGAAATAATTATTTTGTGGAATTGCGTCTACATAACGTGCTTTTTGTATACTATGCAAATTGAAAAACCCAATAAAATGTGTTTTAAAAAAAAAAGGAGATCCAGAAAGATACGGTCTTGCATGCAGGCATATCGTTATTTACGCACTCTAATTGTTGACGAATCCTGCTGCTGTGTAGCTATGCTTCTTCAAGCTGCTATACCCTCTAGGAAAACAATGTTAGCGGATTGACTTTTTATTAGGTTTTATATATTTTATGGCTTATGTAATATGGTGTATTTGCCTTCTTTGCACAGTGTCTGCATTCTATTGGGTGCTTTTATGGCTATTTCTTAGCCGAATAAAGATGAATTGATGATTAAACTAATCTTTCCCTTTTTTGCTACATTTCTTGCAATCTATCCAATAGTTTCTTTTGTGCACACAAAACAAGTTTTTGTGATTCTCTTATAATTTTGCTCCCCATGGCCATCCAGTATGAAATTTGGTAGAATAATCTAACTTTTTCAAATGCTTGGTTTGCAAAACTGAGCAAAATAATTCGGCATTGAAAAAACAAAAACGATTCTTACTTAAAATGCCATGAACCACAGTTCTTGCCCCCATTTCATACTAGCATTGCCAAGCTTCTCCCTACGCTAACCTACGGCAGCGAAGCAATGTGGGGGAGAGATGCTAAGCAACTGGACAGCTCACTGATAATGGCATACAGAACCATGCTCACCCTCCCAAAATACACTTCACCAGCTCAGATAAGGCTGGAGTTCGGCTTAGTGAAACAGTCGCTGGCCAGGCATGGCGCCTACATCAGTTGCTGGAATAAGATAAGACTCTCTGCCTCAAACACTCTAAATCAGCTGCTATGGCAAGAACTCCAGCATAGGGACACCTCTCCGGGAAGACGCTAACTACAAGAATCTCTTGAAATCACAAGGCTCACTAATCTCTGGAACACTCAGCTACAACACGCATCCTTCAAAAAAATTGGTCTGGAAGTCAGTAAAACAACTCTCACTGCTGGAAGACAAGGCTCTGTTCTCAGCCAGATTTCATCCCTACATGACCCTGAACTCTTACAAATTATCTGCACCCCAAAAATACTTAAATCAGGGTTAACCCAAAACTCTCAAAATAAAGTTTTTAAAGCACCGCCTGGGCATCCTACCGTGCGCCGAACACCTTCCACCATGGCAGAGGGCATGCTCACCAAGCACTTGCAGTCTGTGCGACACAGGCCCAGGAGACATTCTGCACTTAATCTGCACATGCACGGCGCTTCAGCAAAATATAATACAGCTGCTAAAGATCCCGCTCAAGCAGTCAGGGACCCGCACCAGGCGGCAAGCAGTGCTGGCATGTTTCGATTCAGGGGCCACACAACTGAGTTGCAGAGTGGTCAAATTTCTCACACTGGCAGAACAAAAAATGAATCAACATCATAGGAGTGCACAAACCATTCCAGCACTAAGCGGACAATGAAGATCCAGACATGCCAACCGGAAGCTGCTTCCTCAAACTTAATTTTAATAACTCAAAAAAAGAGCCCGCCAAGATGGGAAACTCCGTCCTGCTGCTCAGCCATCAGGAGTCTCCTCCTGATATGTACACACTTTCCGAATTTCGCGCTGTGGCTGTCTGGCACTATTGTCTTACACAATAGAGGCACACTGCATGCCACATTAACCATTATCATCACAGCCATGTAGTACTGCAGTGCATACTTTTTAGGGCTCCTGCTTTTACTGTCACATTTTAATGGGACCCATCGAATGGTTTTATCAGCCTTTTTATATATTTGTATGTAAGCACTGCACAGCACTTTTATCATGTGTATCAATGTTTTTACTGCAGCACCACAATTTCTTTTTTTTTTATCCCGATAGCACACAACTGTGCAATGGTTTTTAGTAACTATGCATAATAAAAATAAACTTGAAACTAAAACATACTACCATTGCAGTGCTGGCTATAGTCCCTGTGTAGTTGTGGTGGTGTGCTAGGTCCATTGGAAATGTAAATTGTGGTCTGATAAGGACTTTGCCATGCTTAATTAACCAAAAGGTACCACAGGCCTGATTAACACAACCTAAGTTCTTTGTTTCGCATTACTTGCAGATTGGGTGCGGGCAGAGTTCTTTTGGGTTAGGCAAGAGTGGCATTTTTCATTTTAAATCCCATAAGAATATTTATTGCCCACTATTGCCACAACTGCAGAATGGAATTTGACCATACTGAATACGAATTAAAACATCAGTTCGAATAAACCCTTTCTAATTTTTAATTATGGTGTCCCTCCGTTCAGTAGTTTTATTGGATACTTTTGTAACTTTAAGATGCAGGGTGGGCATTAAAAGGGATAATTCATTGTGGATTTGGACATTTAATTCCTGTCTGCATATTGAGATCCATGGACTATCGGAGTTTAAAAAAAAAACTTTTAAAAAAACAAAACATTTGAACCCAGTTGTTTCGCTGGTCTCTCATTTCACTCATCTCACATTGCGGTGTCAAATGTCTGAGGATTTTTCATGATTTGAGAGTCTCAGTCACAACTTGAATGTTTTTGTTGCAGTCGTTATTTTCTCTATATGAGGTTATGCAATAGTTGGCAAACTTCACATTGAGACAAAGAAGCAGGATGTGGGCAGAGTGGAAGGGTACTCGAGAGAACCATATGAACTCAGTGAACTATAGAGTTGTGATCTAGGAATGTAAAGTGTGCTACCAAATGAAAAAATACAAAAGTCTCATACCACAATCTTACTTAAGATAATGTATTGGAGAAATAATGATCTTTTCCAAGAAGGGCATGCTTTGCAACTCTCTTGAAGCCAGTGGGATTACTTCCCTCATGTGAATCTGGAAGGTCCTTAGCAAAGCGAGTAACTTCCTTTCTCCCAGAGCCCACTTAGCATCCCAGAAGTCTTTGGGATGTCTAGGAGCACAGTTTCTAGACACAGAGGGGCCGATTCCGATTCAGGCCGGAAATCTCCCCGACCGAGCCGGACCCGGAGAGATTTCCGACCGAATCGGACCCTAGCAGTCCGACCGAACGAGTACGATGCGCACGTATGCTATCGGACTCGATTCGGTCGGACTCCCATTGAAGTCAATGGGAGCCAGTGGTACGACGCGTACACGGGCTCCCATTGACTCAATGGGCACGACGCGAACAAGGGCGCCCCCTACAGCGTGTTCGCGTCGATGCGGGTCGCACCGTACATGCACGTGTAGGGGGGACCCATGGGTCCCCCCTGTGTGCGACTCGCACGCCTACGCTTCCAGGGGGGTCCGACACAAACCACCAAAGTGCGGCTCCGACAGCTCCTTGGAGCCGGTCTGCGCGAGTCGGTCGGAGCGGTCGAGGAGCGCATCGTACTTACCCGGCCGGGGAACGACTCCATTGCGAGGTGCGCGTCGTCCCCGTGCGAGTCGGTCGGAGCGGTCGGGTCCTGCGAACGAGTCGGTCAGAGATTTCGCGAGCGCACGCATCGTACTCGCTCGCCCGGACGCACGTACGACTCGGTCGGGAAACAGGGCTTCGGATCCGGTTAAGCCGAATCCGATTCGGTGCCCTACCGGCCGAGATCGGAATCGGCCCCAGAGTGTCTTAGAATGACACGGCATGCACATGCCTGGGGGTAGGTACATACTTTGCTAGGGTTAAATATTCTAAATCAATTTCACTGAAAAAATGTTAAAGGAAAAAGAATAACAGAAATTTCAATAAACGTAACTTAAGTTGAAGGTAGGTTATGGGTACAATCCGTAATCTCAGAATTTGACCGTAATGGTACATTGTGTTAAAATTAAAAATAAAAACTGAGTACAGGATTTTGAAAAATTCCATGTGAAGGGACCCTATGGATGCAATTTGAACCTGCAAATACTGAAACTTGCTGCTTATGGTTACCTGTGCAATCACAATGACGTTCAGATTCCTAAATTGTAGACCCCTGCCAAACTGCACAGGTGAGTGAAGAGGGACTAGCCACCCAGTGTAAGAATCTGGGGGAAGGGGAGAAGTCCTGGACTGGCCTCCACATTCCTTAAGGGTTTTTCTGTTTCAAAGTTCGACACCACTCACAGAGTGAACAATGCTTACCAGATCTAGCAGTGGGTAGTGCTGTGATGAGTCCCTAAGCTAACCAGGTTTCAAGCAAAAGGCCTCTGTATGCTGCAGCAACACACCGGGAAGACTTTACAGCAAAAGTGGAACAGACAGCACAGCATAAGGCAAAACTAGGGGAAAATTGGGAAGCTTGGCTAACTGAAAAGGGAAGAGGGTGTGCAATACCGGGCATGAACTAGTACCCAAGTGAAAAGCCAATGCAACTTTGTGACACCATTGCCAGGTGAAGCCTAATAGTTTAAGTGGGCCTAAATAGTGCTGTACCTCTCTTTACTCAGAAGTGACCCAAAACCAGGAAGTGAGTAACTGCTGTACTGAAGTTTAATAGTCTAGTGTCCAAGACCTTCCTAACTTAGACTTTTCTATCGTCTCCAGCCTCCTTGCACCTGCTGCTTCCTCAGAATCTTTACAGTGACCTCGTACAATGTTTATGCATCTTCATTAAATGGCGAGTTTGTGTGGTATTCTGCCTGAGTGAGAAAGTGAATGGAAGGATGATTATGTGCATCCATGTCTAGCTGAGCAAGTGCACAGACGAAGGGATCTAGTCCCCTGCCCATTGACTCATTCTTGCAGTCACACATCCCCAATATCAATCTCGCTCTCTCTTGCACAAATGCACATGTCGATGCACTTTCCTTAGTGTCTCTCAAAAGTAACGGGTTAGAGGTACCTGCTTACTCCATCCTCTAAAATTACTCATAAATTCCAAAGTGGAAAAAAACTAAAAACAGGGAAAGAACCAGGCCCAGATGGATATAATGCCAAATTTTTAAAGACTTTTGCCAACCCATTTGTCTCTCCGCTACTGAATCGGTTCAATCACTTCTCCGAAACAGGACAAATCAAGGGCACCCCAGCAGAGGCAATCACAACTGTGATACCAAAAGACGGTAAGGACCCTTGTCTCCCTAAAAATTATAGACCTATATCATTGATAAATTTGGACTGTAAAATCTAAGTCATGATTTTAACTAATCGTTTGCAAAAACATATCTCTAAACTCATACACCCCTCACAAGTCGGATTTTTAATGAATAGGCTCTCCAGCGACAACACCCGGATTTTATGTCATGCAATAGAGAAAGCTAAACTTTCAAAATCACTAACAGCTGCCATCACGCTAGACGCTGAAAAAGCGTTTGATAAGGTGGACTGGTCTTACTTAAAGGCAGCTCTAGAAAAATGTAATTTAGGCGAGAACCTAATTCGTATGATCATGGCCCTATACTATAAACCTACCTCTAAGGTAAGGGCAGGGGGCATCACCTCTTACCCCCTAGACTTAAAACGGGGCAATAGACAAGGCTGCCCACTCTCCCCATCCCTATTAGCAGTAGAGCCCTTCCTATGTCACTTAAGAGATAATAAAGACATAACGGGTATACAATTCGGGAACACTACAATCAAAAATAGCGCTTCGCTGATGACGTTCTAATTATCTCTGAAAACGCTGACAAAGCTATCCCAGCCTTAATGTCCACGATACAAAAAATTTCCGAAATCTCAGGATACACGCTTAACAAAGGCAAAACGGAGGGTAAGCTTTTCTACATCGGCAACAAAGAAATCATAGGAAATACCGGTCTAGCGTGGCAACCAGGCTGTATTAAATATTTAGGAATAGAGTTTGCAAAGGACCTAATCGCCACCCTGCAGACTAATGAAAGTATTCTAATCAAAAAAATCAACACGCTACTAGATGGTTGGTCTCCAAAATTCCTATCATGGTGGGGGAGAGTAGAAACCTTAAAAATAATGATTACTCCACTGATCAATTATTTAATCGGCATGCTCCCCTTAACCATTTCTAATGACTTTCTCAACAAAATTGATAATATCTTTAATTCCTTCCTTTGGCAAGGGAAAAAGCCAAGAATATCACTTAAACTTCAATTAGCCAAAGAGAATGGTGGTTTAGGACTTCCCAACTTCTGGAATTATCAAACAGCATATCTCTGTAAACGGGGACTCTCTTGGTTCTCCCATGATCTAGATTATTTGCCAATTAGGGTGAATATAGAGAAATCACTTCTAAATAACATCCCACTTCCTGCAATCTTAACAATGAACATTACTCACACTCCAAATATATCATCCAAAATACGAAACGAGCACTCCTGCGACTAGACCACCTATCGCAGATAAAAATCAAAAAGTCCAACCTGACCTCTCTATGGTACAATCCCTCTCTGAAAATAGATGGACAAATGACATACTGGCAACAATGGTCGATTCATGGCATCAATTTAGTCAAAGACCTCTTTGAGGACAATGACCCACAACCTTTCTCTAGTCTGCAAACACATTTTAGTTTAGATCCACTGGACTTCTATAGGTTTTTAAAATTAAAAGCTCAATTAACGAAACTCTCATTACTTCACTTACATCCATCGATTC
The DNA here is from genome assembly GCA_963921515.1 of Calotriton arnoldi. Taxonomy (NCBI): domain Eukaryota; kingdom Metazoa; phylum Chordata; class Amphibia; order Caudata; family Salamandridae; genus Calotriton; species Calotriton arnoldi. The sequence goes on along the minus strand of CAWUFW010015851.1, from coordinate 60,074 downwards.
TCACGTTGAGGGGCCTGCTCTTAAAATCTGGACATATAGTATCTAAGATATATAAATTACTACTCCTCAGCCCAAGAAAATCACACTCCAGCAATGAGCTAAATTAGGAGTCGGAACCAAATTCCAAAAATATGCCATTTGATTGGAAAAGTATACACAAAACACCCTTCTCAAACAAGATCTCACCGTCACTTGCACAGACAAAATACATGATCATTAATAGAACATACTGGACGCCATCTAGAATTTTTTAACTCAATCTCTTACAGAGTCCGATCTACTGGAATTGCCAACTTCATGAAGGGGATTTGAGCCATATGCTCCTCCATTGCCCCGTTATACAAAACTACTGGGACAACATTTTCAACTGTATAAAAAACACTTTCAATATTGAGCCCTCTAGAGAATTCTATATTCTTCTAGGTCATCTAGATCCTCAACTACGCAACAAGGGTGACCGATGTCTCCTGGACTTAATGCTTGCACTTGCCTGTAAACTAACTCTTAATAATTGGAAAAATGCTAAGACAGTCACCTTTTAGGATGTGGCAAGAATGGCTCTCCTTTCTTAGAGGAGCGGATAATCTATCTCTACAACTATCACCTTGGCGTTCACCAAATAGAAAAATGTGGGATTCACTGGACGCAATTTCCTTCAGTTACGATCCACCCTGATTAGCCGTATATCCATAGTTTACTTCTAGGGTCGGGTTGGTCCTAATGTTAACTACTCGATAAATAGACCACGGTAGGGTATTTCCTTATATGGGTAAGACTCATATAATCCAATCAATGCTGATAACTTTTCTTCCATCATATCTTCCATTTCTACCAAAGTTTGCGTTTTGTTATTCTTTCCTTTTAGTTATTTATTAAAGGATTGACTATGACATGCTTTATAACCTGAATTAGATGTATCTACCTAACTGTTGTATCAATATGTAACAAGATGCCTTAAACACGACCATAGGTACAATACATGTATTCAGTGTATCAAGTTATCACTCAAATTGATATCTCGATAGGTATAGAGATGCTTCAACATGTCCATAGGCACTATATATATGGTCAAGGTATCAATCGAATTGATGTTTCAATATTAGGGGTGTGGAATTTAATAAAATATCTACTTGTCCATGGGGCAGGTTGCTTCATAAATCTACTTATCCTGTTACAAAATCCACTTGTCCCTTTGGTGCCATGTAGTGCGGCAAGAAATTATGGCAGCGATCTCATTATATAAGAGCTCTGATATAGCCTCTCTGATTATGCCAGGGCTCATACCATAGTAGTGTTTGAATACTTGCAATCCCCTTATGTTGCCACGTTGCCACAGATCTACATACTGGGGCTGAATGCAATAGTTCCAGGGTGAGAATGCCCTTTTGAGTCTGTGCAAATCTACTAACTTGCATGTTTTAAGGGTTTTCAACAACTCTTCCCTAATCTTTTCCGATATTGAGAAATGTTGGAAATTTACTCCTGACAATGGCAGACGTAAACCTTCTTCCAGAGTTGGGGAAAAAAGTGGTTGGAGAGAAAGTGAACTTGCAAACACTCAGATTTTTGCATGAGCAAATCTACACATGCATATTTGCTCATGCTAAAATGCAGTTCACAAATATTTTCTAGGAGTACTTTTTCTTATCCTACTTCTGTAAATTCTTGAGAATTCATGAAAGCTGTATAGCTGCACTTAATGCAAGTTCTTTAATAATTGGGCCCCTAATTTGGTCTGGTGTTGACCGTGACCTTTTGTGTTTATTAAAATTCTGTCTCTCTCTCTGTATCGGCTGGCTTCATTGTGAGTGACAGCATTCTGCTCTTTCACAAGGAGCATATCTGCACACAAAGTAGTTTTGTTCAGTGCCAGTAACTACTGTGGCAGTGTGTGCTTTTTGAGACCAAAAACAATTTTTGCTTTTGCCAATGTTTGTTATAATGGTGAGGGCCCGGCAGCTTCCACACCAATAAGGTTTCACAAAAACCATGCCAAAACAAGTCACACATTGACAAATCTAAAAAGCTGACCACTTTCCGGTGTACTGGCTTTGAACGGAACTAGGTTTAATTTCCTTCTGTTGTGATTTTATACTTTTGTATGTACTTTGCTCCTTATTTTTGAAAATCTTAATAAAAACTATTTGAATTAAAGAAATAAATTCCAAAGTGGGAGAAGGCAGAGAAACTGATCAATTTCACTCTTTTGAAAAAGTAATATTGCTTGTATCAGTACTGAATCAGTCCTTTTAGTGTCTAACATTCCCGAGTATATTGTGCCTCCTCTGTTTCAAGATCTGTGTGCTCAGACCAGGATATAATTGGTTTCTGTCTGCAGGATATTCAGACAAAAAGTAATGGGCCTCTCAAATTTACTTGTATGGGCACACTGAAGCCTCACTGGCTGCGCCCACAAATATTCTCATCAGGTAAAATCGTCTCCGAAATGTCTCCCCAGACAGACACTCAGGAAAACTGCAATAGTAACAAACTCGCCAGTGAGGTTATCTTATTATATTCCCTGGCCTAATATAAACAAGCATTTGCAATGCAATAGGTCTCGCATTTACCAGAGTTTAAGCTATTGGCATTTTAAATGCCAATGCAATTTATTTATGTTTAAAAACAAAAATAAAAGGCATTGTTATTTGCAATGTCAATAGCTCAAACTCGCGTAAATGCGAGACCTATTGCATTGCAAATGCTTGTTAGCCTTGTAGTTGGAAGGTTGGTGACTCCTACAAGTCAGAGGGAGCTCAACGACAGGGGCCTGGCCTAAGGAACAGGCGCCCCCTGCTGGCTGAGCTTGGACTCCTCCAATATTCGGGCGCACTTTCTCAATAAATGGCCACGCAAGAATTAGGCCTCATTGAACGTATTTCCTGGCGTCCTGGTCCCCTATCAAACCCACAGTTTTTAGTTTATAAAAACGTTGTGGCCTTCTGTGTGGCAAAGCCACAAATGAGTGCGGGTCGCAGGGTTGTGATAGGCTGCTACTCTGAAAGGATGTGGGAGGATAACTTTTAGCGTTTACTTTCTTCATTTTGTTTTAATTATCTCAGTGGTTCAGTCGTAGACCAGCTTTATACCAGTATATTAGCAAGCAAATACATACGAAGGCCTAAGGAGGTCATTTAGGGGTCACCAGGGGTCGCAGCTGCGGCCCCTGGCTTGCTCCTTGCGACCCCTGACACTGCCTTTGCGACCCCTGGCCTGAGAGACCACAAAGGCATTGGCAGGAACTGAAGGAAAACGGGGCTCATAGGAGCCCAGTTTACTTTTTATTGCTCGTACGTTTTAATTCGTTTGTTTGTATCCTCACTGCCTATTAATTTAGAAATTAATAAACAAATGCAAAAGGTTTCTAAAGCAGTTGCAAGATACAAAACTATTTTTGTACCTATTTATGTATGCATATACATACACAAATATGTATATATACACACATGCACACACACACACATATATATATATATATATATATATATATATATATATATATGTATCTGCTTTAGAAATCTGTGGCATTTTATTTATCTGGCACTTTATGTTTAATCTTTAATTAAGTGTTGCTTTTTTGAACTGAACGCTGAACTGGAACTTTGACTTTCACAGAGGGGAAAGGTGTGTCTAAAGCGTGAAGTATAAACGACTTGGGGTTTGTTTCCTGTGCCTGGAGCAAGCAGTTGAGAGATCTTAAGGGCTGCGCCGAGATTTCCCAGTAGACTAGAGTTTTGAAAGCCCGAGAGGATTGGGGAAGCGTCAACTCAAGCCTGGCTGGAGTATCTCTTTAAAATGTCTGTGTGCACGTTTATTTCTGAAGACAAGTTGGTTATTTTTTTAGTGTATTGGTAGATCATAACGTTTTTCAAATTATCGTGCCCTTTTGGAGCAGACTTTGTCTTGGGCAATGTGCTTAAGAAACACTCAGGGAAGCTCTTCACAGAAAGGGCGGTGAAGAGTTGAATGAAGCCGGCGTGAGAGAGTAAATTGCCCACATCAATAAACGTCCCCAAAGCCTCCAAGCAGGGGATGTGAAGCCCCATCCCACATACACACAGTGCAAACAACCCCACACCCCGATACACACAGTGCACACAACCCCACAGCCCGCATACACACAGTGCACTGAACCCCACATACACACAGCCCCACACCCCGATACACACAGTGCACACAACCCCACACCCCGCATACACACAGTGCACTGAACCCCACACCCCGCATACACACAGTGCACACAACCCCACACCCCGCATACACACAGTGCACACAACCCCACACTCCGCATACACACAGTGCACAGAACCCCACAGCCCGGATACACAGAGCACACCTCACTGTTAGTGTACATGCTGTGTAGATATGAAAGAACACACGCAAAGGTATTCGATCTACCCATGTGTCCCTCATCTATGCACTCAGACTGCCTTTCGCATTATCTACGTGTCTGTCTGTCGGCCTGCATGGCGGCTTCCTGCCCACCATCGTGCCGGTGTAACACTTTGCAAAGGGAAGGCCGCGGGCTGGAAGTATGACTTCAGGGGCCAGTGATTTAGGGCCCTGCGTCGTGGAAGCCTTAATAACCCTATTTGCAAGGAGCCTCAACAAAGACTGAAGCCCTGACCCCATGTACCTAAGTGAAGTTCTTATTAGCGAAACAATGCACAGCTGATGCGAGCGCCTCTCCCGCCGCGGACATCTGAGGTAATGCTGGACACGAGCAGGCGTCAAGGAGGCCAAGAACTGCAGGGGTAACGCAGAGTTCAAGTCCGAGGCTTGAAAACTGGGGTCACCTTTCCACAAGCTAGTATGCGTGGTTTAATATTGGACACAAAATTCAGCCACACAATACCATCAGACATATGTACACTCGAGGGCCACGCGTTCAGCTTTATAATTTAAATAACCATAAACCAATTTACAGTTCCCGTTATTATTTTTAAACAGATGTGCGCGTAAACTATTGCATTTCGCTAAACAATGCTAGATAAAGACATCTCGGCTGTAGATTGTTGCGCGCCGGCTTCCTTCAACTCTGGGTCCGTCGCGCGCGTGCACTGTTTAAAGTGAAAGCACGCCGGAGAATCGGAAGTCAGGCAACCTTGCCTGGGACATGGAGCGCGCGGCCGGAAGTGTCCGGGGCTCCCGTGAGCTGAGGGAGCCCCGCGTGTCGGAGAAGCGAGGCGGGAGCCCACCCCGCACTGGCAAGCAGTAGAGGAAGTCCGGCGGGAGCCCACCCGCCTTCGTGAATGCCGCATGATGCGGCCGGAGCAGGATTTCAGGCGGGGCTCCTGTGAGCAAGACGGAGCCCCGCGTGTTGATGCCCCACAAAGAATGACCGGGTGAAGAGGCGAATCCCCCCTGCCATCGAGGAGACCACAAGAGCCGGTGAGTGGGGTTGAGCGGGAGTCTGCAGGTGGTTAAACTGGACAGGAGATGTGCACGCGTATGGTGCGAGCAGGAGTTGTGATAACGCTGCGAGCCGTACGCGTGCACATCTCCTGTCTGTTAAGCTTCGGCACAGACAGTTGATGTGCATGCGTACGGCTTGCGGCGTTATTACAACTCCTGCTCGCACCATACGCGTGCACATCTCCTGTCCAGGCCGTGCCGTACGCGTGCACATGTCCTGTCCCCCTTCAGACCCAAGTCGACAACAATAGATCTTGCAAAGCGAGCAGCGCTTTGCGCTGCATCGCTAGGCGAGACCTAAAGATACACCTTTGTAGGTTAAAAACTTGCCAATATCGCAAACTTTTAGTATTGCGAGACCTAGTGCATTGGAAATGCTTGTTTTATTGGGAGGCGATGTGAGTTGGACCACTTTTTTGGGTCATCACTGCCTAGGACAATGAGGGGGCACCCCATGAAGTGGCTGGCTAGTATACAGGCGACTGTTTTGGGGAAGACGGAGAAAGGGTTGTTTTCCCTCCCTTGGGCACAGGGCATTTGTCATGGTGGAGATTCTCACTTTCTTTATAAACCGTCTCTAGTTTCTTCCCCGTGTATATTTCACAGGAAGGCAGCAGAGCCCTCTACCTGTGGCACAAAGGGGTGACACGTAGCACAAAAGTTTATTTGAATTGTTAATGCACCTACTTATCAGCAGGCAGAATTCAGTAATCCAGTTGAAACTGACTTATTTTGTTTATGGTGTGCACTTAAGTCTTATCTCGTTCCTGCAACGGCGTGCATCTGTTTATTAATTGGTTTATGGTTCAGTTTCCCCCAAAATAATGACTTTACTCTAAGAACGCTTTAAGTGTAGTGTCAATCTGCAGGCCGATTCATTGGGTGGGCCAGACCGGTGCTTTTAAAATGTTAAGTATCACTGAGGCACTTTGTTGTGTTTTTGTCGGCCTGCATCTGAATTTCCATTTTGTTTTGTTTAAAAAAACAAATCGGTTTATTTAAGAGCACTTTCGTACAGCTAACTTACAGTAGTACTCTGCCTTGACTCGCCTGCAATGCCTTCGTGGTGGGCAGCTGCGCAGAGGGACACGACTGCAAGACGAGCATGCAAAATGCGCGGCACTTGACCATCTTAGTACCTCATCATTACTGTCAGGGAACACTCATAGAAAGCAGCAGAATTTTGAGCATGTGGGGCAGCCTGTATGTAAGCAAGGTACAAGCATTTACAATGCAATAGGTCTCGCCTTTACGCGAGTTTAAGCTATTGACATTGTAAATGACAATGTGTTTTCTTTATGTTTTAAAAACCAAAACCTAAATAAAAGGCATTGTCATTTACAATGCCAATAGCTCAAACTCACGTAAATGCGAGACATATTGCATTGCAAATGGTAGGCATCACGGACAACGGGAGGGAGGGTGGACGGGGGGGGGGTGAAGAAGGCACTGGCAATGGGAGGGGGTAAAAGAGGCATGCACATCGGGAGGGCGGGGGTAAAGAAGGCACGGACAACGGGAGAGGGGTAAAGAACGCACGGAGGGGGAGTTAAAGAAGGCACCAAAGCACGCCGTGCCTGCAGTAAGAGAAACTCGACAAAGAAAATAGTGCTTAAAGACAAAATAACAGGTACCGTGTAACAACCCAAGTAAAAGGGCCAGTCGCCATGGGAGGTGACAAATGAAGACGAGGCGGTACTAAGGAGGGACTAACGAGCCTATTTACGAATCAGAAGCCAGTATTTAGGAAGGACAATGACACAAGCCAATGATAAATATGGACGGAGAGTGGGCGGGGCTTCTATTCCCTACTCCACTACAACAAGTCTCGCAGAGCAGCACATGCGCGCTGACTCTAGGCTCGACCTAAAAAGGTCATGTATGCCAAAGAAATGTTTTTATATTCAGTGCTGGTATTGGAAAAACTATACTCTGGGCAGCCATAATTGGGGGTCAAGGTGCGATTAAAAAAATTGGGTGGAGTCCCGAGCGGCACAGTCATGAAAAGCATGTGGACAGTCTACTTGTGCATTTTTTTTTTTTAAATCTTCAACTAAGAAAATGGTAAAAAGGAGACACATGCCAGTAAATCTGTTCTGACTTAATTGGTTGCAAAGGCTGCATTTTAAAGTATCTTGTGGGGTTAAGGCATCTGCTGCAGAGAGCTTTCTGTGCCCTGTAAATCTCACAAAATGATAATGGTCGGATAACTCTGATGGTTTATGTACTTGCTGGAGAAATCTGTGTTATGTCTAGTCACTGTTTTCACTCATAAACTAGCATAGGGGCTGATGGCTCAGTTGGAATTTAAAAAAAGAAAGCCACCCTCACCTCCTGCAATTTCTGCTCGAGCAGAGAATGTGCATGCGCTTCTATACTGTACCCTTGTGAATTAGTAACTCAGGACAAATTCATCATATTTTACTGGAGCCAGACGAATCCCCGATCCAGCACAATAATATCTGCCGGATCAAGGATCTGGCTGGTTCCCCCTTCATTCCAGAACTGGGTATATTCACAGAAAATGTTTTCATATTCCTTGAAAATGCTAACACATACCGGAAAACCCAGGCTTATGCTCATAATGTCCTGTCCTATCTGGAAAGGGGCAATGTTACAATGTATCTATCCATAATGTTGCCTGTAAAGTCATGCAGACTGTCAAGGTATTGGTATCCATCACTACAACTCGCAAATTTCTATAGTTCTTACTTTTTAGAAACCTAATGTTCATCAGAATATCATTTTCGTGGAATCCCTATATTTCGTTTTAATAGTGTAGGCTATTGTGTGATTGTAGTAGAGAACCAGAATATCCCATTAATTTTTTCATTCATTCATTGGCTATATTACGTGGTCGATTCCAACAGTATTCCCAAGAGCCTGCAAGAGGTGGGTACATTGAAACACCTTTGACCATGTTGAGCTCATCCTGGTCTGTGATTACTTGGGATTTCCTGAAAATGTTAAAGTCAAAGATATGACCTCGTTGTGGATGATGGTATGGTATTTTTAACCAACTAAATGAAATGTGCTAAATTAGTTAAGATGAAAAGCAGGACAAATAACTCTTGTATCTCTGTTATTTTTCCCGTTTAAATCTTGTCCTTCCGAACGTTTAAAATTCATTCAAGCCAACAAAATGTCTGGATTGATTAAAGGGAGCTTTGTTGTAGTTGGGATAACATGTTTTATGTTAATAGGCTGGGCTATGGAAAGAATATTGTCTTTTGTAGCCATCCAAGTTGGTCATGCATTCACGTTATGTAAATGGACATGCTGAACGGATGAAATACCCACTTGGAACAATGGTAAAGTAAAGCTCGTTTGTGTCTCTAATAAAACAGAATCTCCGTATTCTAGGCTAATCCTTTTAGGTCGAGCCTGGGCAGCTCATGCACTGCGCTGCGAGGCATGCAGTATTCAGGTATGGACTTGAAGCTCTGCCCATTTTCCACCCCTCTTTTCAATTGGCTCCTGTCACTGTCCTTTCTAAATGGTTGCTTTTGATTTGTGAATAGGCTTATTAGTCCCTCCATAGCAATGCCTTGTCTACATCAGTAACCTCCCATGAGGACTGGCTCTTTTACTTGTGTTGTTACACGGTCTGCTTTATCTAGTCTGTGAGCACTATTTTGGTAAATGATTTTCTCCTTTTGCAGCATGACATGCTTTAATGAAATGGCACCGCTTTTCCTCTGTCTGTCTTCTCCTTATCACCTTCCTGCCTTGGGGCGCCGTGCTTTAGGTTTCAGCACGGTGCCCGCTTTTATATTTTTTAATATTATTATTATGGCGGCCGCGTTTGCACCTTTTTCATCAACAATATTTATTGTATTTGTGGCAGCACTGTATGCTTGAACTATAGCGGCAGCGCGCCCTTCTTTTAATCGGAATACTAGGCAATGGCGGCTGCGCACCTTTTTTTGCCCTTCTCTGTTTCACTAATCACGCACTCCTGCTAGACTGGGCCTGCCACCCAGCCTTCCTCTTCGGCCCAGGGGACTGCAGGGGCGGCGGCTGCAGCGTGCGCTCCTCAGTCTGTAGGGTGCCAAAGGGTAAACAGGAAAAGCTTAAAAGTCTCAGGAAGTCTCCCTCCCTGGCTTTTCTCGCCTATCTCCCGTTCATCCCACTCGCTCCTGGTCCTCTCTCCACAGTCCTGCCACTTTTTGTTTACCAGATACTCAGAGCTTCCTCCTCGGCCACTTTCCCCATAGCTTCCGTTCATTTTCTTTCTCCCCTCTTAGTCTACGGCTCACCTTATGGCCCCCTCTTCATCACAAATGTGCTCCCTTCTTCTCCTGTCTTACAGCCTTCTATCTGCGCTCCTGTTCCTCTCTCTCTGCCTCTGTCTCCCTAGCTCTCCGCGCCCCCTCACACACTCCTCTCAGAGCCCACCGCCTCACTCGCGCATGCTCCCGCACCGTCCCTCCCCGTCGAGGCAGCTGTCGGAGGCACCAGCAGTACAGGTTTACGTCTACCATCGAGTCTGGTAAGGGAACTGGGCTGTCACTGGCTGCAGCATGAAGGGGAACCAGCAGCAAGGAAGACTAGCATCGCGAGAGGGGCCCAATTGCCACCAGCAAGGCGCCTAGCCAGGTAAGCCTGATTCCGACCCAGATCTATGCATCTGTAACTGTCTTTAAGAGGCACGTCAGGACAGTGCAAAGAAGTCTTCCATGTGTGTGATAGGCTCTAGAATTCAAATTAAAAACCAGTGAATAGGAAGGGGCCATGGGAACAAGTATTATTGCTAAGAGTAGTCAGCTTACCTCCGCAATCATCTGAATGAATGGGTTTATTATGACTAGGGCTATATAAAAAAAAAAACAATGCCTTGATAAGATTTGCATTGTTTTCTCTCCGATATAAATTCCCACTTAACCGTGCAAGTACGATCCAGGTTTTGTTCGATTTTAGAAACCAATAACCTATATTGTTTTATGGAGTGCTTGCTGCCACAGTGAATAATCTTCAAGGCGCTGTTCATGTGTTCAGGGAGTTCATTTTGTAGCTCTTGGAAGGATGAAAGGCTATATAGTTGCTTAACCAGGTAAAGACGTGACTTTATATATGCACACGGATCCCTACTAATAACGTGACTCGAGGAATCTGGAGGAATTGCCAATATGTATTGAGCTATCAACAAGTAATAACCTCTCGGTTAGACAGTTCTGTGGGTTAGTATGGTTGCTGGAAAGAACTGTTTCATCACTGAAAATGATCTTAATGGCTATATTCAGCTGTCATTTTTCACTTTCAATAAAATGTGCGTCCTTTGGTTCAGAGCATGCATGCAATGCCTTAACAAGTTGCCTTGGCTGTATGCCTCGTACATTAAAAATGCTTAGCCAGAGGTGCGCTCACAAGAGCTGCTGTATTTAATATTTTGAGGGTAGCCAAAGTAGGAATACTAGCCAAAGTCTTAAAAGCAAAGGACTTTCCTGTGCAGTGACAATGTGGCTTCTAATGCTCCTAATGTGGGTCCTTATGTATTTAAACCTTAGATCCACGTCTGTATCCATAGTAAAAGAAGCATTTGCAATGCAATAGGATAGGTCTCGCTATTGGCCTTGCATTATTATTTGCAATGCCAAAAGCTCAAACTTTCAGTAATGTGAGACCTATTGCATTGCAAATGCTTGTTTTAAATCGTTATTGGCTTTCCAAATAGTTTCATTGAACGTGTAACAGTGTGTGGATAATGGATTGAGAAGTGTGGGGTTTGGAATGCAAGGGTGCTCACTCCACCTCTAGAACCGACGGCTCAGTAGAATGTCCTCACAGTAATGCAAACCACACTAAGCTAGACTTGAAGATGCAACCGAATCATTTGAAGAGAGTACCGTAAGCTGCACGCTTATTTCGTTAAGTAGACAAAAGTAATGGAAATCTAAAGTCACACACTATCTTAATTCGATGGCACTTCATGATCCTAGGCCTCAGAACTCGATATAATGATTACTTAGAGCTGGACAGAAGGCGCTGTGTAAGTGCTGCCGGTTCTGAACCCTAACTTTCCCGGAACCATCTCCAGAAAAGTGGTCATCATGCTTGACGCAACACAGATCCCTCTTGGATAACACCTCTGTGCCTTCAGCGACTGGGGCGCAGAGTTTCTGCAGATCCACTATTTCTTCCATACGCTTCTCAGAGCAAGCATACACCACACCGTTGTATATTATGCTTTACCAACTCTAGCCTAGTATGCTGGGTTCTAACTTCGTGGGAGTACCTGCCTCCATGTAACTTCTGATTCTGTTCCAGTATCCCCCCTGACTTAAAGCCAGCGCTTTGAATAGTGGGCCTCCACTTATTCCTCTGCTTCCTTCTTACTTCATCGTAGTAATGGTAATATTTCTATCAGTTTATGGGACCATATACATTTTGTTGTGTGCGAGTCCCCTTCCCATCACTATGCCGCACAGGCCCTTAAAAATGCTGGTATTCACTGCAAATGCATCACAGCAGTGAAAAATAAAGCTTGTTTTCCACTTGTGATGTAACAGTGCTGAGGCCTGGAGCTGGACTGTGCTTCTTTCAGCCTGTGTTTATTTCAGTGTTTAAAATACCACAATTGGAAAAGCCTGGGCTATCATGTACAACATACAAATATAGATAGGTAACCGAGAGTAAAATGTTTGTTCTTCTCCTTGGGTTCTGAGTAACATTATATTCAACTTCACTCTTGTCTTTTTTGTGCCACTTATGCCCGTTGTGAAATAACCTCCTCCTCACTCTGAGTTGGACATCTATGATTCTACGCATAATGTTTCAATTGATGTTGCGTTGTTGCAGCCTGACGGTTTTTCCATGCTAGAGACAAAACTCCTTGCTTACTGCATGGCATGCTTTGTATTTCAACATCATAATGGCTATAAGGCGTGCTGGTTGATAAATGGTACCAAAAGTTTCCTTGGCCAACTGTAAGACTCTATTTGAGCACTCCAACATTTCTTTTGGACTAAGATCAGAAAGACACTTTCAAGAGGACTCTAAACCATCCCCACTGCACTGGTGAGACCAATGATTAAGTTACAGTGTTAAATGTGTAAGCAGCAAATCTTAGCTTTCATATGTACGATCAAGCAACATTTTTTTTTTTAAGTGTTATTCGTATTAAAGAACGTAATACAACGTACATTGATTGGAACACAATATTATGAAATAATAGTAGTTTGTGCAGCATCACTTATTCACTCTCCCAAGATCAGAAACTGATAAATTAGCTGTCAGCCCTCATTCCGAATCGCTTACCCATCCTAGACATTTCACAATATCTGTCTGCATATTTAAAGAGAGAAGGTCCTTGATGCGTATCAACTGATTTTATGTAGTCACTTACTTGGGTGGTAAGTATTGCCATGGGGAGGTCCATATTCTTCGGTTGTGAATTATGATTAGGTACTGATGAATATTCAAATACTTGTTACATAATATCTTTAACCCAGTCTCCTGTGGATGGACCCCAACTCCAGAACATGGTCAACCTATGCTTACCTAAGAAGAGCGCAAGTGCAGTGTATTTTGTAATGGGAGTTGAGCATCCTTAACGTGTCCTAACAATCTATTAACAAGGAGGTTGTGGAGTGTGCCACTATGGAATGTTGGGGAAGACTGTGGAGGGTTGGGAGTTCCTGGAGTGGCGGTTGCAGGGAGGATTGAAGATAGTGGTAAGACTCCTCTGCGCTCGCTGGGAACTTGAATAAAATTTACTTCTGAACCCTTTTCATGAAGCAGAATATTCATCTTATTGTAACAGAGACTCAATACTATGATGTGTCGTTCAGGTCAGTGAACACGGAGTTCCAGAATGTCACCATCGCCAGGCAGTGCTAGATACAGTTTATCTAAGTGATCAGACCCATGGATAGTCACTTCTCCAGTGTGTAGTAGAATTTAACTTATTTAAGTATAAGAGTCTATGTGTGTGTGTGTGGGTGTGTGTGTGTGTGTGTGTGTGTGTGTTAGTGTGTGTGTGTGTGTGTGTGTGTGTGTTAGTGTGTGTGTGTGTGTGTGTGTGTGTGTGTGTTAGTGTGTGTGTGTGTTAGTTAGTGTGTGTGTGTGTTAGTTAGTGTGTTAGATATATTATATCACGCGAAACCTCTGCCCCACATGGAAAAGAGCACGCACACGAGGGTAACGAGGTTTACGGCTTCTTTATTGCATGGGGCCTCCTCCGACCTGGCAGACAAGAGAGACGCGTTTCGGCTGATGCAGCAGCCTTCCTCAATCTACTCAGCGCCATTTTGCTTCCACTTAAGTACCTGGTTTCATTCATAGACATAGAAGAGTTTCTCCATAGCTAATAAAGCATTACAATTCCCTGACATTACGTGGACAAACATTGTTGTCGTTCTACATACACAATGTGCTACGTGTAAAGTGTATGTATCCATTCAAAGTTTTTGCCACGAACGAAGGAGCCCAATCAACAGGTAGGTAAAGCTACTTTTATTCAAATCAGGGATGCAAGCACAAGTCGGTGGGGTGAAAGCAGTTCATTCAGGAGCCGACGCGTTTCGGGACTCTTCCCTTCTTCACAGGCTTAATGAAAACTGAACCTGCCATGGCGAATGATGCACTTAAATTTTCATGAGTACCACGCCCCAGTATTATCTACTGGCGGTCGCCAGTAGATAGTTATAGTTACAACCTATTATCCATAGGAAATCCGCAACATTCTATTTGAAATAACTCTCTTGCCGGTTGACGTATCTTCGCAACATTTTCAAACTTTATGGCCCGCTCCGGTCCGCTCCTACCCTGAAAGTCTCGGGGGATTCGTCAAGCGGGGGCCGAGAAAAAGGGGGTCCCAAAACGCGTTTTCCCCATGCAATTTTCCATAGGAAACTTTAGACACGGCTACAGCCCGAACTGCTGAACGGAATTACACCAAATTTGGCAAAGAGGTAGTTCTTGGTTCAGAAAGAACCCTTTTTGTTAAATGGTGTAAATCCGTTCAGTAGTTGCTGAGAAAATCAAAAGTAAAAAGATAGTGATATCTAGGGCCGCGGATCCTCCCGAGCACGAGCTTTATGTTAATTGGCTGTCAACACTCCAAACCAGGAAGTGTTGGCAGCCATTTTTTCCCTCGGTAGAACCGAGGGACAGAAACAAGTGCGGGCAGGGTAGAAACACCCTGACCCCCTAGGTCTGCTCAGGGGGTCCCACAAGGACCCCCTGGGCAAAAAAATAATTAAAAAAAAAAAAAAAATCGGCAGGGAGCGCGAACCCTGCCAAAAAAAAATCAAAGCGCGGTCTCCCGCGCTTCGATGTTAATTGGCCCCGGGTGGGCCAAGTCCCGAGGGCATACTGGGGGGTTAATTTTATGTGTGGTGTGCCTCTAAGGGCCCCCTAGCCCCGGGGACCACCACCCCCGGGGCTTTATGTATAATGGTGCGGGAGGGCTCTGAGCCCTCCCGCAGCCCGGGACCGCCACCTCCCGGGGCTTCTTTTATTTTAAAAAACCTGTGTGGGGGGCTCCAGCCCCCACACGCCCGAGACCACCACCTCCCGGGGCACTAAGAAAAATTAAAATGGGGTCCGTTTTGGACCCCAGAGCCCGGGGACCACCACCTCCCGGGGCTTTCAAAATGTAGGGAGGGGGCCGCGCGGCCCCCTCCTGGAGCCCTTGATGGCCCTGGGGACCACCACCCCCAGGGCCGGCTCCTGCAGTGTCCCGGGGTGCCTACCCCGGGACACTGCTGTTTGCAATGACAGGACGGGAGCCTCGCGGCTCCCGTCCTGTCATTGCAAACTTGCTTTGGATATTGGAAGAGAGAGCAGGAAACCTGCTCTCTCTTCCAATATCCAAAGCCGACAGCTTTCCACATGGGGAGCAGCATGTTAGCTGCTCCCCATGTGTAAAGCAATGCCGGCTCCCGTAGGACACGGGGAGCCGGCGGGACTGTGGGGGTTTGGGGACCCCCACAGTCCCCAACGAGAGGCCAGGCCCCGGGGGATGGGGTCCCCGGGGCCATAAGAGCCACGGAGGGGGCCACGCAGCCCCCTCCCCAAAGTAACAAAAATTAAAAAAAAAAAAAAAAGTGCAAGGCCGGCCCCGGGATGGGGTCCCGGGGCCTTAAATGGCCTGAGGAGGGGGCCACGCAGCCCCCTCCAAATAAAAAAAGAGGCCATGCCCCGGGGATGGGGTCCCCGGGGCCAATACAGGCCCAGGGAAGGGGGCCACGCGGCCCCCTTCCCGTTTTTTTAATTTATTTTAATAAAAAAGGAGGAAAGGCCCTGGGGGATGGGGTCCCCAGGGCCTAAAAATATGAAAAAGGAAGGGGGCCACACAGCCCCCTTCAGAGGGAAAAACGAACAAAAAAAAAAAAAAACAATCGGGCCCGTAGGCCCCGCCCCCTACCTTCACCACTCTCAAACGCGCCCCCTGGCGCGTTTGCAGAGGGGGAACGAATTCCCCTTTAATACTGGGGGTCCCTGGGAGCCAACTAGCCCACCAGGAACCTCCAGTATGCGCCAGGGGGCTGCCTTGCAGAGAGGTGTACAGAGGCAACGCCCTTTTTACACCTCTCTGCAACGCAGCTCTATGGCGCTTTTGGAGGTATATGGTGGGCTAGTTGCACCCCAGGGACCCTCAGGATTCAAGGGAGTTAATCCCCACGACTTAAAACGCGCCACGGGCGTGTTTGCACAGTGGTGAAGGGAGGGGCGGGGCTTCAGGTGACATGTGTGCAAACAGGCCCCGTGGCGCGTTTTAAGATGGGGAATTAAATCCTCTTCAATCCTGAGGGTCCCTGGGGGCCAACTAGCCCAACAGGTACGTCCAGAAAGCGCCACAGAGCTGCGTTGCAGAGAGGTGTAAAAGGGGTGTGGCCTCTGTAAATGTCTCTGCAACGCAGCCCCTGGCGCATACTGGAGGTTCCTGGTGGGCTAGTTGGCCCGTAGGGACCCTCATGATTCAAGGAGACTTAATCCCCCAACTTAAAACGCGCCACGGGGCGCGTTTGCACAGATGTCACCTCAGGCCCCGCCCCTCCCTTCACCATTGTGCAAATATTACTCTAAAATCAGCCGAAATAAGAATTCTGATTTACTCACCTGTTATCAGGAGAGACCTCAGTGCTGCATCTTTCAGCCCAGTACTAATCCTGAAAAGTAATTTTAACCGTACTTACCAGTAACTTGAATTTCCTTCCATAGGATATCATTGCCTGCTTTTTGCTGAAAAAGTTTCTAAGTGTTGATTTTTGAAACATACAAATATTCCTCTAAAATCAGCCGAAATCCGAATTCTGATTTACTCACCTGTTATCAGGAGAGACCTCAGTGCTGCATCTTTCAGCCCAGTACTGGTCCTGAAAAGTAATTTTAACCGTACTTACCAGTAACTTGAATTTCCTTCCATAGGCTAACATTGACTGGTTTCACTTGGAAATTCTTCTAAGTGTGGAGTTTTGGAACTTTAAAATATTCCTCTAAAATCAGCCGAAATACGAATTCCGATTTACTCACCTGTTATCAGGAGAGACCTCAGTGCTGCATCTTTCAGCCCAGTACTGATCCTGAAAAGTAATTTTAACCGTAGTTACCAGTAACTTGAATTTCCTTCCATAGGAATCCATTGTCTGGTTTTCAGCAGAAAAGTTTCAAAGTGTCGATTTTCACAAACTACAAATATTCCTAAAAAATCGCCTGTATGACTTAAACACATTCTTTCAACTGTTTACAGGAGATGCACCAGTGCTGGATCCAGGATCCAACACTGAGTAAGAAAAAGTAACGATAACAGTTTTTAACTTCTAAGTGAATTTCCTTCCATAGGATAACATTGGTGATTCTATGAGAAAAAGTTTCTAAGTGTGAACTTTTAAAGTACAATAATATTCCTTAAAAATCACGACTGTAACCAAAACGCTTTTACTCAACTGTTTACAGGAGATGTCCCAGGACTGAATCTAGGATCCAGTAATGTGGTTAGAAAAGTAATCCATAAAGTAACTAATTGCATTTAACTAGAAATTCACATTGAGCTGAATGTTGCATTGTGTTTGAAAATGTGTTGCCCATTGCAACAACTGTAACTACTGTACTTAAAAGTCTATTGCCTATGTGCA
Organism: Calotriton arnoldi; assembly: GCA_963921515.1. Taxonomy (NCBI): domain Eukaryota; kingdom Metazoa; phylum Chordata; class Amphibia; order Caudata; family Salamandridae; genus Calotriton; species Calotriton arnoldi. The sequence continues at coordinate 42,579 of CAWUFW010015851.1, read as the reverse complement.
AAGTAATTAAACTAAAGTAATTCATTCTGAGAAAGTATTTTTTGTAATGTATAATGTAATTACAATGTAATTTAAAAAATAAAATATGTAAAAAAAATTGTTTCTAAAAAATTTGGAAATCAGTATGAAAAAATTTATATAACAATTAATACATTTAAAAATTGTCATTTACAAAACCTTTGAAATTCACTGAAAAAACTGTAGGTTTCAGACATGTTATAGTTACAAATTAGCATTTAAAAAACCTTTGAAATTCACTGAAAAAACCATAGGTTTCAGGGACGTTATAGTTACAAATTAGCATTTAAAAAACCTTTGAAATTCACTGAAAAAACCATAGGTTTTAGGGACAGTTATAGTTAGTTGGACATTGCACTCGTACAAAACCCGTGAAATTCCCCCGTTATAGTTAGTCCAGCTAACTATAACTCGCGCCCGCAATGCACTGCTGATGACGTCACATATTACATCACTAATGACATGGTCAGTGACATCACTGATGACATCACTGATGACTTCTCAAATGACATCACTGATGACATCATCCACGTGATAATCTGATGCACCTCTTCACACCCTAATATAACCTTTGATACACCCACTCTAAATTACAGACTGCCATTCGCAAAACCATAGACACTCCAACACCAATAACTACATACCCACTCACTGATTCTTAGGTCTACGCACACATCCACTCACTCACCCGTACAGTCACTCATACTTACGGTCACTCAGTACAGGACTATCATATGCACTCATACTCCTATATAGACACTCAAACACCGCCACTCATCCATAGAGGTACTCACACACCTAGTCAGTCATGCAAATAATTAAACACACTACCATTTACTCACCTATACAGTTATACACACACCAGCTCACTTACTCATACAAATAGTAGCACATTCTTACGCTCTTATACAATCACTGATACAAGCACACACTCATCCATACAGCCACTATCACAATCACTCACTCTCGCTTATAGCTATTTATATACTCCAACACACATATATACTGCCTTTCACATATGTAGTTACTCACACATGTACCACTGGGACATACATTCACTCACTAACACACTCTTACACACACTTACCCACCCATACAGTCTATCACAGTTGCACTCTTGAAACCATCCACCCAGTGAATCACCCACTCACACATCTATGCACAGAGTTGCACACACCCCTCCCACACAAACACTCAGGCACCCATACAGATACTCAGACAAGCATTCAATAACTCATATAGACACTCATGTAGCTATTCACAAACACATGCAGCCACTTACACAGCAACAGACAGACGGATACAGACATTCACCCAGTTTAGTCACTAACCCATGCATTCAGTAAGATACGTTAAATCACTCACTTATAGAGTCAGTCACGCACCTACTAAATCATCCATACAGACATTTACACACCCACTCATTCTTCAATACGTCTTTTCCTATATATATTAAAAATATATAAACTTTACAGAAACACACAGTCACTGGATGATGTCATCAGTGATATCATTTGAGATGTCATCAGTGATGTCATCCGTGATGTCACTGACCATGTCATGAGTGATGTAATATGTGACGTCATCAGCAGTGCATTGCGGGGGCGCGAGTTATAGTTAGCTGGACTAACTATAACGGGGGAATTTCACGGGTTTTGTACGAGTGCAGTGTCCAACTAACTATAACTGTCCCTAAAACCTATGGTTTTTCAGTGAATTTCAAAGGTTTTTTAAATGCTAATTTGTAACTATAACGTCCCTGAAACCTATGGTTTTTTCAGTGAATATATATATATATATATATATATATATATATATATATATATATATATATATATATATATATATATATATATATATATATATATATATATATATATATTCTCCTACTGGCGGTCGCCAGTAGGTAGTTATAGTTAGGACCTTGTTTCCATCGGAAAAGCATTTTTTCTTTTGCCAATATCCTTGGCGCTGTTTGATAAATCTTCGCAAAAATTCCAAAACTAATGGGGCGCTCCGGTCAGCTCCTGCCTTGAAAGTTTCGGGATGATTCGTCAAGCGGGGGCTGAGAAAAAAGGGGGGTCCCAAAACGTGTTTTCTCCATGTTAATTTCCATAGAAAACATTTGTCGCGGCTACACTCCGAACTGCTGAACGGAATTACAACAAATTTAGCAGAAAGGTAGCTCTTGGTCCAGAGTGCACTCTTTGCTTTAAATGGTGTAAATCCGTTCAGTAGTTTTTTTTAATATTAAAGGAAAAATAAATTTATATATCTGGGCTGAGCCTAACCACACATCTCATCGTGAGATCTGAATGGCTGTCAGCACTTCATCCAAGAAGTGTTGGCAGCCATCTTGGGACCAATATACATGATAGCACCCCATTAAAATGCATTGTAGTGAATGGAAGGTATAAAGGGTGATAACAGACTTTAGTTACATTATAAATCATTTGTTGATGGTACCGTACTAATTTTAGGAATAGTGGTGTGTTCTAAGGTGAATTTACTCTGTGAAAAAGCCTTCTGCTGGGATATCATGAATCATGTTTGATAGAAAACTACTTTCTCATGCTTTTCCCATAGAGGTTTGGAAGGTGCTCCAGAAGCTAAAATGAGAGCATATTTTCTGTAAATTCACATCATCTTTCTCAGTCATGTGAGAATGAAGTCAGACATTCTCAGTAAAACATGTACATCCCACAAGGCCAGAGACTGTCAGTTGATTCCTTTGTGTTCTACTGCAGCTTCCCAGAGTGTTCTAAAGAACAACCAGAGCGCCAACAGTCTTACTTATGACAAAAGTATGGCACACCTGAAGCCATCTTGATTGGAATAAACTGGTAACACTTAAAACATTTAATTTAAAAAGGCACAAAATGAGGGGGTTCATTTTGCTATAGAAATTATGATTAGTGTTGCATAAAGAAAAATTAGGGCACATTTTGAGTGATTTCTCAAATCCTCCTCTATTTCATTAAAAAATTCTCAGATGCAGACTGAAACATGCACTTTCAATACCAGCAGCAGCCTTCAAATTAAGTGATCTAATGAGCAACTACAGTGTTAACATTCTGAATTTATGGCAAATGTGTGACCCATCTGAATGCCTTCTTGATTGAATCAAAGTAAAAAACTGAAAGCATTTCCTACTGAGGAAACTGCAGTAAATGAGGAAATTAGGAAACTTCATAACAAATAAGTCTCCCAAAATGGCCACGAGAGAAAAAATAGCCCAAATGTAGCACATATATCACCCAGATATAGCCCACGTATAGCCCAATAACAGAAGTGTGCAAAACACTTTTTATTTTTGGTTTTTTCAAGTTTTTATAGTGCAGACTGGTCAGGTATTGGAGCGTTGCATCTTACTTGGACCCCTTATCGCGTATTTTGCACGAAGTACTTGAGATTGATCTTGCAAAACATTGAATTTTACTATTCTGTTAAACTGAAGTTGCTCTGAGCCGGGCTTTGTAACACCTGTTTTTACCAAGAGGTTTTAATTAATTCTCATTGTTTTGTATTAAGAAAGAGAATTTACTGTTTTTATGTACACTTTTATGATCTATGTTTCTAAATCAGATAAAATATAGTTTATTGAATTGAAGTCTCCCAAGATGGCCATTCGAGATAAAGGAGCCCAAATGTAGCACAAATATCACCCAGATGTAGCCCATGTATAGCCCAATAACAGAAGTGTGGAAAACACTTTTTGTTTTTTTGCAGTTTTATATAGTGCAGACTGGTCAGGTATTGGAGTGCTTTACATGAGCATTGGTTACATCACACAAGGGCAAATTCATTTTGGTTGTAGGCATGGGGACATTAAGTGATTTGACCAGAATCACAGAATGTCGAGCTGAAGCAGAAACTCCAACCTGGTTCCCCAGTTGCAAAGTCTGCAGCTCTGGAAGTAAAACCACATCCTCTCCCCTAAGTGCAACATTTAATCAAGTGGTCAACTGGATAAAAAACAAAGATAACAAATAATTTAAAAGTGCTTTGTCGCTATTTGAGAACTCAGGAAATATGTCCTCAATTTAGTTTTTAGAGCACTAACCATAATTTTGATGCAAATAAGACCCTCTCATTCCTATAATTTCTAAAGGAAATGCTTTAGGTAATAGTTTTGATTACATCAAGATGACGTCAGGCGTGACACAATTTTGTAATAAATATAGAATGTTATCAATCTATTTGTTCATTAGGATACTGTTGAGAGGCAGAGGTCAGGGGCACAGACTATGAAAATTGAAGGCAGGTAGGAGGTTGCAGAGGCAACAATTTGACCACACTGGGCAGGCAGGAAGGGCAGTGGCAGCACAACAGACCATGGAGGGCAGTGGAAAGAGGGGCAGGGGCAACAAACCAACAATGCAGGACAGGCAAGAGAGGCTGTGGCAATGTAATAGACAATTGTGGGCAGAAGGAAGAGGCAGTAGTAGTACAACCATACATGCCAACAGACCCGATTCAGCCAGGAAACACCCAATGTTTTTAAGGCCAAATGGGCTTTATTTTTTCTGTCTCTTGTCTACAATCTCCTCTTTTTCAATGCAAGTCAATGGGGAAAATCAATTCCCCAGTTTTTTTTCAAAGTCTCCATCTTACCAAGTTCAATTACATACATTGTATCATGGAAGGCAGGAGGAATTGGGGTAGGGACATGAACTCGGATAACAGAGGACAGGAGGGACATGGACAGGTGCCCCAAACTGACCTTACAGGGCAGGTGTCCCAAACTGACCTTACAGGGCAGGCATCAGGATTTGCAGCCGCACTATACACCACACAGGGCATGCGGGACGGCAGTGCAGCACAACAATCCATGAAAAGCAATAGGGAGGGGACAGGACCATGCACATGGACAACAGAGAACAGAGGGGAAAGGGGCAATGGCTGCAAGCTGACCATACTGGACAGACAGGAGAGAAAGCTGCAGCATAACGGACCATAAAGGGCAGGAGGGGAGGGATCAGGGGCATTACAATGGAACAGACAAGCCAGGAGGGAGGGAATAGGGGTCTGCACATGGAAAATAGAGGGAAGGGGGTAGGGCAGGAGCAGCAAGCTGACCATGGAGATCAGGCAGGATGGGCACTAGAAGCACAACACACCATGGAGGGCAACAGTGCGACTATAATGGCATACACACAGACCATGGAGGGAAGGTAGGAGGGGGTCAGGGGCAGCTAGCTGACCACACAGGGAAGCACAGAAGACCATGCATGGCATGCGGGAGGGTTACTGGCAGCACAATGGCCATGATTGGCAAGAAGGAGGGAGCAGGGGCATGCACAAAGGACCATGGAGGATAGATGGGAGGGGTAGGAGCTGGGCACAGACAAGAGAGTTCAGGGGAAGGGGCCTCGCAACAGACCACGCGGGGCAGGCAGGAGGAGCAGTTGCAGCACAACAGACCAGGGAGGGCAGAAGGGTGTGGCAGTAAAATGGACCATGGAGGACAAGAGGAAGGGGATAGGGGCATGGAACATGGACAGGCAGGGTGGGTGGAGGTGGCAGGGACAGGTTACAGTCATCTGACAATGCTGGGCAGGTTGGAGGGGAGTGGCAGCTCAACAGAACACTCAGAGTAGATAGGAGGGGCAGGTCCATGGAACATGGTGGGCAAAAAGGATGGAGCAGGGGCATGCACACAGACATCGGAGGGCAGGGGGAAGGAGAGTAAGGGTAGCGAGCTAAGCAGGAGGTCAATGATGGGGCATAGAATTGAGCAATGGAGGGCAGGAGGAGTGGACTGGTACATCATGCTAAATGGAGGGCAGTGGCAGCACATCAGACCATGCATGGCAGGAGGGAGGAGGCTAGTGCATGGATTCAGACAACAGAGGATAGGGAGGAAGTGGATGGGGCAGCAAGCTAACTGTTCAGAGAAGGCGGGAAGGTCAGTGGCAGAACAAAGGCCACACGGCTGTAATGAGGGAGCAGGGGCATGGACCTGGACAATGGATGGCAAGGAGGAGGGGAGGCAGGAGCAGCAAGCTTGGATGGGGGCAGCACAATGCCAGGCTAGGCCCTGCCTCCAACCCCCCACCATCCATTGTGATAGGCATCTTACTTAACGTTTAAAAAAAACTAGAAATTCGCTGAAAAAAAACAAAGATTCCAGGGACGTTATAGTTAGACTCAGATTTCACTTGTACAAAACCAGTGAAATTCAGCAGTTATAGTTACCTGAGATGACTATAACTTACGCCCCGCAATGCACTGCTTATGACCTCAGACATTACATCATTCATGACATGGTCAGTGACATCACTCATGACATCTCAAATGAGCTGTGAATGGAATGGAACTATAATTGCTAGAACTTTATTTAGGGATAGTGTGTGTATATTAACACCCCTTTTTAGGTCTCGCCTGAGCCAGCGCATGCGCTGCTCTTGCGAGACATTTAGTGAGTGGGCTTTAAAAAGCCGACCACAGCTTTTTGTGTGGCCTAGAGCGTGCGGTTACGCGCACAGTGACGCGCATTCCTCGCATCGCTCGATCAGGCGCCATCTGGCTTTCCTCTCACTTGCTCTCCCAAGCGCGTGCTTCAACGCTCCTCCCCCACCACAGAGCGCGTCTCCTTTTCTCTCTCTCTCCTGGTCTCTCACTTACTGCCCCTATAGCTCTATCCCTTCCTCCCTCTCTATCCCTTTTTCTTTCTTTCCCGGTCTCTCTCGCTCTCCCTTTTTTATGGAGTTTTTTTTATATATATAGCGCGAACACGACTGAAAGATATTGGAGCGCTTTACATGAGCGCCCAATTACATTACACAAGGTCACACACATTCATGTTTATCTCTCTCTCCTCCCACCTCGTCTCGTTCTCTCTCACACACACACCCACACTATCTTTCTTTCCCTCCCTGTCTCTCTTCCTTCACTTTATGCCTCTCTCCCTCCCTCTCGTTTTGTTTCTCTCTCTAAGTCTCTCCTTTGTTCCCTCTCTCATCTTCTTCTTCCCTATTCACCCCTCCCCTTGCTGTTTCCTTTATCTCACACTCTAAAATCCTTCACGATAGCGTCTCCTATGCCGGACGCACTTCCTTTCTCCTTCACACTGTCAGCGCTCTTTCCCAACACCCCACCCCCACACCTTTACCCCCCACCCTCACCTGACTTTACTCACTCCCTATGTGATCTTCTTCCTCATACTCCTACACTCGCATTCAGGATTCTCACCTTCTCTACTTTCTACACCGCGGAGCTTTCAGTGTTAGCCCATCCAGCCGTTCCTTTCTGACTTCATTTAATGTCTTCTGCACAGAACGACTTTCCTCTCACTGACATTGCTTTTCTGCTCTTCTCAACCTTGGCACTAAGAACTAAGATGGTTGGGGAGAAGGGGCGCGTGAGGAGCAAGGCATGTTTCTTTCCCATTGAGAGCAGAAACTATGTGCTGACACTGTGCATCCAACGCATGTTTTTCCTAAAGACATTATGAGCCATAAGCTAACAAATGCCAAGGTCCCTCTGTATTTCTTAGAAGTAAAATAAACTTTTCCCCTAGTGTGTTCTGTTCACAGCAATATTGGTTGTGTTGATGTAAATATTTAAATAATGGAGAGGGAAGGAAGACCTAGCCCCAACCAAAGAGCATTTCTAGACTTAGCCCACCTATCAGCTCCTTTGCTGAGTTTAACTACCTCGTGTTGGGAGTGACCTATAAGTGAAAGGAGGCTGTTGTATGGACACCACACATTATTGAAAGAGGTGAATACGCAATTAGGATAGACCCCCCCTTTGTTAGGTCGAGCCTAGCAGACAGCACAGGGTGTCTCGCTGGGAAAGATGTCTTGAGCGCTTACAGTGGGCTTAGATCCGCCCATTTCTTACCGCTGGTTGGCTTTAGTGTCAGTCTCGTTGGCTTACTTCTCATTCAATGGCCTGCCTTCCTCTTCTGTTATATTTCCCTCCTCTTGAGCATATCCTCTTTACCATTCTTTTGACTGCCTGACTTGTATCGTTCCACTGCTCGCATATAAGGAACTACTTTTTTCTTTTGCATTCAGCACTCCATAAGAGGGCTTTTGTTTGCTAGGTCTCTCCCTCTTCTGCTGCTGCGCTCCTCGCCATGTTGCTTCCTACACTTCCCAGCCTGTCTATAAAAGCTGAGCAACAGGGATATTTTTGCAGAGGTATGGTTAAAAGGCGGAGGTTAAGGGTTGTTTTTGTTTTATCTTCTGCATTCCACTTATTGCCAGCGCTTAATTTGTTCAAAATTAAGTGCCAGGGCCCTTCTTGGAAGGCTACTCCAGCCTGCACCACTCATACCCTGCCAGCGCGGCTATTGACTGTACCAATATAACACCTAAGCATCGACGTCCTACAAGTTTGACAATTCAGACGATTTCAGGCCACACAAAGCTAAAATAATAGCATGAAAAGCTGGTTTGATTAGTTTTCAGTATATATTGACTTAATAAACACAACTGCTGTGTTCATCTCAAAATGAAAACAAGCATTGGCATAGCCAATAGGTCTCGCTTTTGGGACCTTATAAGTATTTAGTTATGCAGCACAATATCCTTGGTGCAACAACATCAACTGTTGCATGGCTAAGCACTTATAAGGTCCCAAAGGCGAGACCTATTGGCTATGCCAATGCTTGTTTTTCTTTTCTTTCGTGTAAGAACCATTACAATACGCCAAGTGCCCAGATCAATATGGCCGATAGCCTTTCACTTTAAAGTAATGTGTAGTCCATTTTTTATGTTGTTTACAATCGTAAGTATGTTTATTATGAACAAGTCACGTTGACGAACATACAGGTACGGCGGTCACGGGGCAAGATATGCTGAAAAGACATTGTGTGCATATTAACACTTGTTTTCTTTTCTTTATTGTATGAATTCTTGAATTTTCGCATCGTGTCCAGGCCAATATGGCCGCCAGCTTTTTGGATTAATGTAATATGTAGTCCTTTGTTAATGTTGGCAACTGGAGGTATTTGTACATTTAAATAAGGAAGCCACAATGACGTCTTGTATTGTTATCAATGTTCAGACGAGCTGAAACGCGTGGATCGCGTCCTTTGTAGATTAAATACATTCAAACTACAACCTGAGTGCTGATTCCTTCCTTGTAAGAGTGAGAAGAGATTGAATACATATATATAAAATTCACTGGAAAAAACCACAGGTTTCAGGGACGTTATAGTTAGAAATTAGCATTTAAAAAACATTAGATATTCGCAGAAAAAAACACAGGTTTCAGGGACGTTCTAGTTAGTCTGACATTTCACTCGTACAAAACCAGAGAAATTCAGCCGTTATAGTTAGCTGAGCTAACTATAACTCTCGCCCCTGCTGATGATGTCACATATTACATCACTCATGACATGGTCAGTGACATCACTGACAACATCACTGATGACATCTCAAATGACAACACTGATGACCTCATCCAGTGACTGTGAGTGTTTCTAAAAAGTTTAAGAATGCGATATATATATACTATGATTCAGTCAGTGTGTGACTGACTGTATAAGTGAGTGATTATACGTGTCTGGGTGAATGTATGGGTGAGTGACTGATCTGTGTGAATGTCTGTATCAGTCTGTCAGTTGGTGTGTAAGTGGCTGCATGGGTTGGTGAATAGGTACATGAGTGTCTATATGGGTTATTGATTGGTTGTCTGAGTACCTGTATGGGTGCCTGAGTGTCTGTGTGTTGTATGACTACCTGCATGGATGTGTGAGTGGGTGATTCACTGGGTGCATGGGTTCATGAGTGCGTCTGCGAGGTGCTGTATGGGTGAGTGAGTGTGCATATGGCTGTGTTGGTGAGTGAATGGATGTCTCAGTGGTGTATGTATGAGTAACTGCATATGTGAATGGCAGTATATGTGAGTGTTGGAGTATACAAGTGACTGTATGTGAGAGTGAGAGATTGTGAGTGGATTTATGGATGAGTGTGCTTGTGTCAGTGATTGTATAAGAGGGTAAGTATGTGTTAGTATCTGTATGAATAAGTGAGGTGGTCTGTGTATAACTGTATAGGTGAGTAAATGGCATTGTGATTGACTCTGGGTGACTGACTAGGTGTGTGAGTAACTCTATGGGTGAGTGGCGGTGTGTGAGTGTCTGTATGGGTGTATGAGTGCATATAATGGCTGTATTGATGAGTGACTGCATGTATGAGTGACTGTATGGGTGAGTGAGTGGATGTGTGTGTAGACCTACAAATCAGTGAGTGGGTATGTACTAACTGGTATTGGTGTGTCAATGGTTTCGAGAATGGTAATCTGTATTTTGGAGTGGGTGTATGAAAGGTTATATTAGGGTGTGAGTAGGTGCATCAGAGATTAAGTGGATGATGTCATCAGTGATGTCATCAGTGATGTCATCAGAGATGCCATTTGAGATGTCATCAGTGATGTCCCTGACCATGTCATGAGTGATGTAATATGTGACGTTATCAGCAGTGCATTACGGGGCATGAGTTATAGTTAGCTCAGCTAACTATAACGGCTGAATTTCTCTAGTTTTGTACGAGTGAAATGTCAGACTAACTATAACGTCCCTGAAACCTGTGTTTTTTTCAGTGAATATATATATATATATATATGTATAAAAATTCACTGGATAAAAACAAAGGTTAAAGGGGCGTTATAGTTAGGTGAAAATGTCAGTTAAAGCATACTGTTTTAAACTAACAAAACCACTGAAATACACCAGTTATAGTTCTCAAGTAACTATAATTCGTGCCCCTGCCGTTCATAGTGGTGTCATGAATGATGTCATTTCAGTTGCAGTGATGTTATCAGTGTTGTCATAGAACATGTAATGAGTGATGTAATATTGGAAGCAATTAGCGGTGTAGGGTGCGAGATATAGTTGCTTGGGATAATGATAACTAGTGAATTTCAGTGGTTTTTGATCCTTTAAAACTGTATGTTTTAACTGACATTTTCACTTAACTATAAAGCCCCTTTAACCATGGTTGTTTTCAGTGAATTTGTAGTTTTTAAAAAAATGTAATGTAACATAATACAATTCCGAACTGTCACTTTAACCTTTCATTTTTTCCAGTGAAGTTTTGTGGTAATTTAACGTAAAGTAGGATGTTTTTCGCTGTGCGCGGCGTGAAGTTGGGTGCCCAACCCCAGCTGACACCCCTCCTGCTAACGGCTATGGTGTCCCTTCCTCTTCTAGGGGCACTACCAGTAAAAAAAAAGTCACCTATAAAAAAGCCCTAGGGCATTGTGGGGTGCTCCTTGCTGGAGTAGTGAATATTAAATAAGCGGCTTCTGCTAATTTATTTTAAATAGGTTTTTGGGTGACCCGGTGCCCACCCGAGACACCCATATCGTTAATTCTCGTTGGGGGTTGTGAGGGGAGCTCGGGCCTCCCTCCCCTTCCCCCTCCCCCCCCCCCCATTCCCGAGGCCCCAGCCGGCAGTCATTGTGGGTGCCGGCAGGAGCTGGCATTTTTTTATTAAGTGGGTGCTCACCAGGAGCACACACAGCTCCATTTTTGTTGGATGCCATGGGGGGAGATCCAAGCCTGCGTGGGCCCAGTTGGCTCCCACGGCGTTAGCTGGCCACTTCAGTTGTTGATGGGTGCCCTGTGCCTATCCGGGACATCTACAGCACCTCATCATTATGGGTCACATGGGGAGCCCCAGTGCCCTAGCGGCTCCTGCCAGCCCTCCAGCCAGCACCATGCTGGGTACTGACTGGTGCCAGCACCATTCTCTGCTCCGACCCGGGTGGGAGCATTGCTCTGTTCTCTTCCTGGGAGAGTGCAGGCAGGATATGCACACACTCTCCCAGGCAGGGAACTGTAGTGTCCCGGGTAATGGGGTCCCCGGGACACTGCCATCATGCTCTAGGCGATCGGGTCCCTGGGGTCTCATCAAGGCAAGGGGATGAGTTGCCGCACGCCTCCCTCCCCACTTATTAATTGATTCGGTCCAGGGCGGTGGGGTCCTCGGGGTGGGGCCCTAGGAAGGGGGCCTAACACCTCCTCTTATTGAATGATTTGGCCACAGGGGTTAGGATCCCGATGCCTGAAGAGTCTCTGGGAGGGCGGCACACGTCTGCCTCCCCAATTAAATTACCTGCTATGCCTCCCCGATCCTAGCCCACCCTTTTTTCTTTTTTTTTTTTATGCGGCTCCTCCACTAATTTGAGGCAATATTTTGAAAAAAAAGTATGTTTTTGACCCTAAGTGAATCCCACCTAACGAGCTCTAGGGAAGCAGGGTAGCCCTACCCTGACCCCTATATTTTGTGTTGTTGTTGTTTTTGCCTTTTTGTGAAGACAGGGGGCGGAAAACCCAAGTACAAATAAGGCTGCCTCCACATCTTTGTTGATGTGGTGGTAGCCAGTCTGATCAAATCTGTCGGTCCTCCGTGGCTTGATATACACAAATATTTTTTACCCTTAATTTCTCCAAGACTACTGAATGGATTTACACCGAATCATAAAAGGACACTTTCTGGACCGAGATCTAGCTTGCTACCAAAGTTGGTGTAGTTCTGTACAGTCATTTTGGCTGTAGCTGTGTCTAATTTGTATAATGGAAGAATTTATAGGCGGAATGCGTTTTGGGGAGCCCTCCTCCTTTTTTAGGTCTCGGCCTACACCAGCGCTTGCGCTGGTCTGGCCGAGAGTTTTAGTAAGCGGGTTTTGGAAGTGCAAACCCAGTGGCTTTCGGCTGGCGACCAGCTTGCGTTCACGATGGCGTGCACGCGCGCAGCTGCCATCTGGGGTTTCCTATCTCTTCCTCATTTCCTCGTCATGGCTCATTAACTCTCTGGACTCTGATGTTTCAATCGCAGCAGCAGCTCACATTACCAACTGACGGCCCTGGACTACAGTCACATGAAAAACAACAGCGATTAGCATTGAAATGCAAGCTTTTTTTTGTCTAGTTAGAAATATTGCTTCGGTGGGTTGATTTCACCTTATATCGCTATTTGTTTTATATTGGGAGTCACAGCCTAATTACCAGTATTTTTGTCTCACTCGTTTTTTTATTTTTTATATTTATTCGCACAAAGCTATATTTAAGGTTACTTTTTCCGCGTCACTTCTTCACTCTATTTAAACTCCACACCCCCCACTCTTATTGTCTCTCTCCTTCTCTCTCTCTCTCCCCTCTCTAATTCTCTCTACTTACTTAACTCTCCCCTCTCTATCTTTTTAGCCTTTCATTCTCTCTCACCCCTCTATCTGTTTCTCTTTCAAACTCCTTCATTCACTCTCCCCTTCTTTCTCTCTCTCTATCCCGCTCCACTCTTTATTCTATGTACACCCTTTCTCTCTCTTTCTCTCTCACCACCCTCTCTAATTGGGCATTATATCTTCACTCTATCTCTCACTCGGCAACACCTCAGCATCACCACAGCATCACTCAGCGCAACCACAGCATCACTCAGCGCAACCACAGCATCACTCAGCGTAACCACAGCATCAATCAGAGCCAGCACAGCATCAATCAGAGCCAGCACAGCATCAATCAGAGCCAGCACAACATCACTCAACGCCATCACAGCATCTCTCAACGCCATCACAGCATCTCTCAACGCCATCACAGCATCTCTCAACGCCATCACAGCATCTCTCAACGCCATCACAGCATCTCTCAACGCCATCACAGCATCTCTCAACGCCATCACAGCATCTCTCAACGCCATCACAGCATCTCTCAGCGCCATCACAGCATCTCTCAGCGCCATCACAGCATCGCTCGGCGCCACCACAGCATCGCTCGGCGCCACCACAGCATCGCTCGGCGCCACCACAGCATCGCTCGGCGCCACCACAGCATCGCTCGGGGCTGCCACAGCATCGCCGCCACAGCATCGCTCGGCGCCGCCACAGCATCGCTCGGCGCCGCCACAGCATCGCTCGGCGCCGCCACAGCATCGCTCGGAGCCGCCACAGCATCGCTCGGCGCCGCCACAGCATCACTTAGCACCACCACATCACCACAGCATCACTCAGCACCAAGACAATATCACTCAGCTTCACCACAGCATCACTCAGCGCCAAGACAATATCACTCAGCACCACCACAGCATCACTCAGCGCCAAGACAATATCACTCAGCACCACCACAGCATCACTCAGTGCCAAGACAATATCACTCAGCACCACCACAGCATCACTCAGCGCCAAGACAATATCACTCCGCACCACAGCAAGGTAACGGCTGTTACCGAAACGCGTTATGACAACTTGAGCGGAAAAATAAAGAAACTGCGTACCGAAAAGTGGAGTTTGTGCCCTTCTGTTTTTGCATTCGTATTGAGGAGGAAGCAAAGGACGGGTGCCGTTTGGTGTTCTGGCAACAAGGGCAAGTGGTGCCCGAAACGCGTAATCAGGAAACAGGAATACAATTTTGACTTGCCTGCAGTTTCGGTGGTTCGTGAATCCTTTGTAGCTGAAGTGGTGTGGACTGACGCTACGAGCGGACGAAGGATTTTGGTGATTTTTATATATATATATATATATATATATATATATATATATATATATATATATATATATATATATATATATGTATATATATAATATCTACTGGCGGTCGCCAGTAGATAGTTATAGTTAGGACCACGTTTCTATATGAAAAGCGTTTTTGATTTGCTTATAACTTTGGCGTCGTTTGACGAATGTTTACGAAATTTTCCCAAAAACTTCTCTTTTCAGATCAGCTCTTATGTTGAAAGTTTGGGGGTGATTCGTCAAGGGGGGGCTGAGAAAAAAGGGGGGTCCCAAAACGTGTTTACTCCATGCAATTTCCATAGGAAACTTTAGACAAGGCTACAGGTCCAACTGCTGAACGGAATTACGTCAAATTTGGCAGGGAGAAAGGTCTTGGTCCAGAAAGCACGCTTTTGTTTAAATGGGGTAAGTTCGTTCAGTAGTTTTGGAGAAATATCAAAATTTACAGATATCGATATTTGAGAATTCTGACATCTGATTGGCTGAGGCGTTGTGAGCACGAGCGTGCGGCTCATTGACTGCGAACTGTTGAAACTAGGAAGTGTTGGCAGCCATTTTGTGACTGAGTTGAAAGGCGTAGGGGGAAAAATAAGAGAATAATTGTATAAGAGGGTATAGTAGGAACACTGTGGTGTTAGTTTAAGCAGTCTGTACGGTGCAGAGGCAGGGAGTTTGAATGTTGCGTAGCCCGTGGAAATACCGTCCGCAGAACAACGGTGCGTGGTATTGCGGCAAGGTTGCGTAGGCTCTGGAAATCCCGTCGGGGAAAACAATGCGCCGTATTGCGGCAAGCAGTGTGTAGGGTGCACACACAGGTAGTGTGAATGTTGCGTAGGCTGTGGAAATCACGTCCGCAAAACAACGATGCGCGGTATTGCGGCAATGTTCAGTAGGCTGTGGAAATCATATCGGGAAAATAACAATGCGCCGTATTGCAGCCTTCCTTTACCTTCCTTTAATATAATGCGCAGTAATGTTTACTTATGCGGTGTTCACTTTTATCACAGACAGTGAACTAAATTAACGTTTAATTGGCTGAGGTGTTCCAACAACGAGCTCAATGTTCATTAGCTGCGAACCATTAAAAGTAAAAGTGTTGCCAGCCATTCCCTCCCCCTGCGCGGAGTAGCAAGGACATCTGATTGGCTCACATGTTCCAAGCAGGACCTTCCAGAGGTTAATGTTCATTGGCTGCGAACCATTGAAAGTAGAAGTGTTGCCAGCCATTTCCTCCCCGTCTGCGGAGTAGCAGGGACATCTGATTGGTTGACGTGTTCCAAGCAGGACGTTCCCAAGCTTAATGTTCATTGGCTGTAAACCATTGAAAGTAGAAGTGTTGCCAGCCATTCTCTCCCCCTCCGCGGAGCATCAGGGACATCTGATTGGGTAATGTGTTCCAAGCAGGACCTTCCCAAGCTTAATGTTCATTGGCAGTGAAGCATTAAAAGTAGAAGTGTTGGCAGCGATTCCCTCCCCTCTGCGGAACACCATGGACATTTTATTGGCTAAAGTGTTCAGTACAAGTTTGCTCATTATTGGCTGGGAACGTTTGACTGTTGTGAAGCGTTTTGTGACGCACTTCAATGGAGTACGGGAAAACAAAGTAGTAGCGGGGAGGGTAGGAACACTATAACTCTGTAAAGTGGTCAGAAGGTGGTGAACAGGGATTGTGAAGGTAAAAATTGTTTTTATATATTTTAAGGGCCATTTATATAATTGGCGTGGGGTGTACAAATCACGGCGGGAAAATAACAGTGTGTTGCGGTCTTCTTTTTATTAAGTTTGCGGGTGGGATACTTCCCAGTAGCACTATTTACTTAGAATGTGGTGTTTGCTTTTCTGACGGGGAGGTGTGGTTGCGCAGCAAAAATTTCAGTCTAGATTTGAAAGTTTTTATTAACACCTTGGCTGCGGCGCGAATTCCGTCGCGGTGCTGGACATTCCATTCTTGGGCGTGGTTCGGACGGCCCCCGGCCGTCGTGCGCACACGCCCACCGTGACTCATGACGGCCAGGGGCCGTCATGAGCACCGAAGGGGTTAAGCAATTACAAATAAAGTTTCTTCGAAAACTGAAGCTGTATATATCAGAGGTGACAAATAAAAACGCAATTCATAAAATATCCCTTAAGCGTGGCCACACCCTCCCCTTTTTTTTTTCTGCTATAGTTTGTAAAAGTGTTGCCCCATATTCTTGATAATATAAGAGGGCATGAGTTACTTTTAGATAAAGTAGAAAAGAAGTGCTACAAGAAACACTCCCGCACTGCATCATCTCCGGTCACAAGAACAATAACAAGTAAAAAAACAGTTAAACACAAATCACTTTATATTACATAGAAATGTACGCTTTATAATTTTTTATAATTTCTATTCTGTAGAATTCGGGAAAGTTCGGTCGTAGTGCTTAGAGGTCGCTCACTGCTCCGCTAACAAATCACGTACTCCTTTAAGAATATATAGGATAGTAGTATAATAATATACACTGCTGGTCGTATATATTCTATAGGGAGAAGGTGAACCGCAACAGACAAAAATAGAAATAGCAAAAAAACATTCAGAAATGTAGGGTTTATCAAAGGAATTCACTAAGGAAGTATCTATGGGAACTATTTTTTTTTTAAACTGCAATTTCCAAAAATATTGTCACTGTAAAAATATCTGATCAAGTAAGTTATAAAGGTCAGTAAACTGTATTTCAGATGGTTTACTCCTGGCGGCGACAAATCTCCAATTCCTGTTGTGTGGAAATATCACACTCTTACAATATACACAGTGTCACTGATGGCACACAAAAAGGACAATGAAAATGAAGTCATCAATACAAAACAAGATCAATAACGAAATACTTTCCAGCGATAAGTATGTTCAGAGCTTCTTTTCTCCGGGACTTCGAAATCTTTCATCTTTGCGCCAACAGGTCATAAAGTTCTCTGAGATCAGAATGACTGTTAATATTATAATATACATATTCACAGTATATGATCCCAAGGAAGAAACAGAGTAAGAACGAGAAGGTGCTGACGTTAAATATAAATCTTTAGTCTTCGCGTCGACGGGTCATAAACTCCACTGAAGTCAGTATAAATGTTAATATTACAATATACTTACTCACACTATATGACCTCAAGGGAGAAATAGACTAAAAACCAGAAGCTGCTGACGTTACATATAAATCTTTAGTCTTCGCGCCGACGGGTCACAAACTCCTCTGAGATCATAATGTGTGGTTATTATAATATACATACTCACACTATATGATCTCAAGAGGGAAATAGACTACAAACTAGAAGCTGCTGACGTTACATATGAATCTTTAGTCTTCGCGCCGACGGGTCACCAACACTTCTGAGGTCAAGTACAGTGTCAATATTATAATATACAAACTCACACTATATGAGCTCAAAGGAACCAGAACAGGAACAATGTTTGCTGTATTCAGTCTGTTTCTGAAAAGAAGCTGCTGACGTTACATATAAATGGCAAAAACAACCAATAACACTTTTTTCTAAATACAAGTGTTTAAATATTGACAAATAGCTACGTATTATAAATACCTAGTATGCCATAATGAAACAATTTACAACTCAGGATTTATGTTTTGTGGCCGCAAAAGAAGACTCCGACTCTAGAAAAGAGCACCTGCATCACTGAATGGAGACGCGTAAATAACTCGCAAAAACGAAACTAATCAATCAACGCGTGTGGTTTATTTACTTTTTGGTTATTGAGTAGTCTATGGAAGGAAAATACGGCTCCGCTCATTTAGATGTCACATTTTACAGTTGACACGTGCTCACGTTTTAACTGTTTAACTTGTGCACGTGTTGGGAAAAGTTGCAAAATGTGAAGCGGAAAAAGTTTCGATTTCGATCCTAACACGTATAAGGTCCTTCATATGTAACATACGTTTGAGAGCTTACAAACTGTTACCCGGAAAACCGTGTCATTTCCATTCTCATGAGTAAATACATTTATTAATTGCCGTAATTCTAAATAGAAGACATTAAAAAAAAAAGATCTTTCAGAATAGAAGAAAAAAAAAACGTGATAATATTTCTCATCACTATGGTTTTAAATTTAAAAAATGCGAGCATTTGTAAAGCGTACAGCTACCCCTGGAAAGGTGTGCCGGCGCTCGGGGGCGTCGGAAAGATTAAGCAAGGTGTTGCCCACAGTGACATAGTGGTGGGCTAACGTGCCGCTGGAGCCGGGAATCGAACTGTGAACGCTGTTGTTCGAAGTCAGGTATCATAGATGCTGCGTCACACTTTTTCCACACTTATATGTTAATTAGTGCTAATTAAGTTTTAAACATTGTTAAATTATAACTTATAACAGACTACTGTTACAGTTAGTTTTTCACTACAAAAAGTATGCACGTCTTTTTTAAATTTAGTTAAAAACAATATAGGTTTCAGGGACATTGTAGTTAGAAATCAGCATTTATAAAACCTTTGAAATTCACTAGGTCCAGATTCTCTTATTTCAGTATCTAGGAATTTTATAGATATTTTTCCTTTAGACGTGTTAAACGTAATATCCTGTGTGCGGTTATTTAACTGCTGTAGGAAGCAGGCCAAGTCTGATTCACTTCCAGTGAATATGCAGAAGATGTTTTCGATGTACCTTACCCAAAC
Organism: Calotriton arnoldi; assembly: GCA_963921515.1. Lineage (NCBI taxonomy): Eukaryota > Metazoa > Chordata > Amphibia > Caudata > Salamandridae > Calotriton > Calotriton arnoldi. Next base: position 23,457 of record CAWUFW010015851.1, on the reverse strand, counting down.
AGTTGTGCTTAAAAAGAATGGGTTATTTTTATATGCAAATGTCTTTTAAAGACTGTGTCATGAAGAGGCTGGCCATCTTTGGGGCAAAAAAAAAAACCTATTGCGGTGCCTCTGACTTATAGAAATAATTCGTTATTGAAAAGGAAAAGTTCTTTTTCAGGGCATGTCACTCTAAGGATAAGACGAAATTTGAGGGTACTCTATGCGATCTTTTCGTTTTTATCTAGATCTATTTCTTATCCACGCTAGGCATCATTTTGGGGTATATTTGTATAAAGTAGCACAACATCAATTGTTAACCATTGTGATTCTTTTCTAAGGCGTCGCACCTGTAAAAGGACTACACACTTGTTTACTAATCCTTTTTATACTGTCAGTAATCCTTGAATGCGGTTGCAGGGACTCCTGTGGCTGCTATGTTTAAGTTCTGGTAGCTAGGGAATAGAATAAACTCCTAAGTGAATTATACTATTAAATTAGATGTTGCCTCGTATCTGCCCTCTACAGTTGTCTTGCTTGTTTATCACCAAGAAACGTTAGTGAATGTGTGCTTAAAAGTAATAAATAGAAATTTAAAAAAATCTAAATTCCCCCCACCCGCCTCCCAATTCTGTGGCAGGGGAGTTTGAAACAATGCCTCCTGAACATGGCATGGCGTTCCTTAACCAACACATGTGGCACATAATAACAGGAAGTTAAGCAGTGCGTGTCAGCAAAACGAGAAACTGTAATTTTTGTGCTGCTGCATCTGAGCCAGACAATGTTTGATTGCACTTGGGGGTCTCCTTGGAAAGCAATGTTGGATTTTATTCATAAAGTTGTGATACACCCAACTAAGGATGCGCCATGGTTACATCTCCTATAGGTAAACATTAACACAGTCACCATCTTGAGGTTAGAGGTATTCTGACTACAGGTTACATGTTTCACATGGAGGAGTGGAGGATAATTTGAATAACTTTTTTCCAAGCTCATCTCTTGCTATGGTCCTTTATTTAAGACCGATCTGTCTTGTCATAAGTGATCGATAAGCGACTGGTGCAGAATGCAATCTTAGAAAAACAAATTCAGTCCTTGGAACCTGTCATGGAGCTAACAACCGCAAGGTCCAGCAACTGATTGGACTAGGGTTGGGTTGTTTTGAAGAGACTATCAGCAATGGACATGGAGGCAGAAGTGTCAAAAGCAAAGTCTTATAGATGTGGATGAACCGTGGGAACCAGCCTGATACTTTGAATCTTTTGGTCTAATGTTATTTGCAATGAGGTCTGATAATTTGAAATTTTCAAAGAGCTCTCTTTATAGTGCTTCTAACATCACCAAATGAGTATAATACTAAATCAAAAGGGCTGGACATGTTCTGGATCTTGAGCGCCTGGTTCTTAAAAACAGGCTAATGTGCTTTTGTACACCTTCAACATAAATTTTGACAAACTTTATGCAGTTAGGAAATAGCCAAGAAGTAATATAAAAGCAAGTGTTTTAGGTTTTTCTAATGGGCTTCAGAAAATAATTTGGACCCTCTCTTCTCTTAGCTGAAGGACGTATTGATTAATTTTGATGATTCAGTCACTATCGGGCATTGCAGCTTATTTTCACTGAAAACCAAGGGCCTGAATATGAGTTTGGTGGTCCGATGGACCTCCAAATCCATAGTGGTGGTGCAACTACCTCCGCACCAGCGGTCCGACTGCCGTATTTTGAGTTGGGCAGTCGGACCGCCACGGGACCGCTGCTACCACCAGGGATCCGCGATCCCTTACAGTCTTGCAGCGGTATGAGGACCGCAATATGTTAGCGGTGCCGCTGCGGCACTGCCAAGCATATTATGAATTTCCTCACCGCCACAGTTTTCATGGCAGTGAGTCTGCCATGAAAACCATGGCGGTGAGGAGACTAGACTTTTTGCCTGGGGGCCATGGGGTGGATGCTGGTGCCGTGCATGCCCCCCCTGCACGGCATGGACTGCACCAGTCCATACCGTGCAGAAACCGGCTTTGGCGTTCCCAATGCGGTGCCTTTCTAAGGCTCACTGCCTGGGACCGTCAAGGTACCGCCCTCCAGACCAGGAGAAAACTCCTAATCTGGTGGGCGGTTGAGTTTGGCGGTGTGGGAACGGGGCACTGGCATGGCTGCCCGTTCAATCAATCATAGTTGAACGCTAATCAACCCGAGGGGTATCCAGGCATCAAACTCGTAATCAGGCCCTAAGTCTTTGTGCTATCATCATTTTCTTGAAAAAGATATAAATATGATCAGTGTCTCTGATTTGCAAACTGTACGGTAACATAGAGTGAAAACCTATGTGTGTGTGACCTTCCCCTTGAGCATGGGCGCATTACTGCGTCCTTTTTCAGACTCTACTTTTTCCTTTTTGTTTAAGCACTTCACAGGAGTGCATGTGTTTTCCATCTGTCTCCCTAATGTGCTTCTCCTCCTTCTCCATGCTGCTCTCTCTCTCCCGTGTGGTCCCCCCCCCCTTCGTGTGCTGCCTCTGCCGGTTTGCTTTCTTGCAGTGTGCTTCCTCCCAGCTCCATGTTACTCTCTTTCGTTTGCTTTTTCTCCCCCACTCTTTGTGCTCCACGTTTCTCTCCTCTCACATGTTTGCTCCCCCCACACTCTAATGTGTGGCTTCCCAAGCGCGATTTGTCTCGTATTGCTTTTCCACCACCACCTGCTTTCACAAACTTTTCTCTTACTGTTTGCCTATCCAATTTGGATTGCCAAATAAAAAGAGGCCTTAAACGTTTGCTGCCATTTTCCTACAAAATTACACAGTAGACTTTTTTCCCCCTTATCTAGCACATCGGGGATGCTGTACAGCAATTCTAAAATATATTGGCAAAGCCAATAGTTCCCAGAGGTGAGACCTATTGACCTTGCCAATGGTTGTTTTCTATTTTGGTTGTGAATGAGCCTTGCAAGTGTATAAAAAGAGAACTACTAGTAAAGTTAAAGTGTAGCTCTTTCTCGACGCCTTTATATTTGTCAAAAATTTGATATTGTGACAACATTCCAGGTCAGTGACCCACAGATCGCTTGTCCCATATTCAGTGAACGTTTTTTTTTTTTTTATTGGAATGGGTGGTTCTGAGGTTGAATAATGTTAATTAATTAGTGATTTTCTATAATATAAGCTAGCCCATGTGGGTGACAGAGCACTTTACAAAATGTCAAGATACCAATGACAAGATGCATGTAATACAAGAATAAATCGGCAAAAAGCTTTATGTAGGCTAATCACAAATTTTTTTACTTGGCCCTGTCATGAGTTCTACATGACAGAATATGTAAACTGAAAATAAGCTACCCAACTAAAACCCTTATCAAGTCATGGTAGAGTTAATTAGATTAAATCTTTTAACAATCCTAGTGGACTGCCACATGTCCCTCAAGGTGTGAAGTGGCATTGAATCACACATATATATATATATCACGAATGGCCGTAGCGAAATTCCGCCCAGGCCTGATATTCTCCTATGTTTATTTATATATATATATATATATGCTGATCTTCCTGCCGCTCAGGTAGAAATTCTACCTGAGTGGCAGCTCGCTTGCTAACTTACCATTCGCGAGCGGGGGAAAAATTCCGCTGCACTACGCGAGCAGAGTTTTCTGCACTCCTTGAGCTGCGCTGAGTGCAGAAAACTCCGCAAACTCTGCGAACGGAGCGGAGTTCACCGCTCCGGCCTATAGAATATGTCCTTCTGCCAGGGACTGAATTCCAGACCTTAATTGCACTTCCGGAAAAGGATTATTTAAGTATCCTTTGCCATTTTGAAAATAAGTTATTTTGAGACGGTGGGAGTCTGCACTCTGAAACAATTGCTGGCCTCCTGAAATGGCCCATTTCATGGTTTTCTTAAATTTGCTTCACTATTTTTGACCCCGTTCCTAACGCAAGAGGAATATCAAATTACTTGGTGTTGGATATCAATGTGTTACTGTGTTGTGTCCTGATGAAGGTAGAAGTGAAATTAGGGAATTCCACCAAATGTCTTTTAATTAGTCTACAGCAGTAAGCCACACAAGGAGGAAAACAATCTACTTTCCTCCAGGACATTTGGACTTTATTTTCTTCAGCTAAGGCTTTTGCTTTTATTTAAAGACTAATATTATTTGGTTTGATTTATTCAAGAATGGTGGGGGCTAAATTGATTTTGTTGCATTGTCATTTTGTGATTGTTTTTTTAATGTTAGATCTAAATGATAGCTCAGTTGGAGCACGAGGCAACGACGGACAGGTAAGGCGTGATGATGTCTCGCTAATACTGAGTTGCAGTACGTGTTGGCAGAAAGTGACTCTTTGTTCTTTAACCCAGATTTAATTGAGAAGCTAGAGAGTGGCGAGATCTATATAGGACAAGTAATTGTTGTTAACTATGCCTTACGACTTTTTATCACTATTATTTTTTGGCATAGATATAACCAGATACGCTATCCGTTTAGCGGGGGCGTGGTATGAGTCCTAGATTTAATCATAAGAGGAATAGTTGTGAGCACTTTGGTGTGAATATGTGTGAGTTAAATTATGAATAGCGATAACTTTCACATTTGTTATATGTAAGTTGTATCGAGTTAGAGAAAGTCCACCTTAAATGACAGTATGAAGCGCAGTTACAAGCGTGATTGTGCAGGTTGGCTGTTCATCGTTAATATGCTTTTTTCGTGAGCTTGCCATGGATTGATGGTGGTTTCGTTTACCCAATGTGTACATTTAAAAGACATATTCTCTCAGAAACATAATGTAGAGAGAAAATGGTATCCATGTGATTTCACACATGTTGATGTATTAAGCATGTTTTAAATAAAAACCTTCCCCCTTCCCCCGTTTTTTCCTTGTTGGGCCTTACGGCTACGCCTGGCAGAGCGGGGTCTCTCGGACTGGAGTTGGTGCCGGGTGAGGTGAGGTTAAGTCCTCGTATTCTACGGGTGAGAATAATTGCAAATCGATTCATTAGATTTGTACAAAAAGTTTTTTTGATTTAAGAGCTGACTGTGTGATGTGAATCATTAGACTATGTTGTCACTATTAATGTTATCCTTTGTGCTTTGCAGATGTCCTACACATCTGGTAGATTCAGAGGATCAGTACAAGATCAGAGGTTGTATCAAATTCAACCAGGATGTATGTATAAATTACATTTTTCACTTTTGGAATAATGCAGTAGCAGATAAGTTTATGGTGAGGTCCTGACGAATGCCGTGGACCGGATGTCCAATAGGCTGAAACATGTCGACCATTCGTAAGCAGTATTGTGTTTGAACTGCTGAAATAATTCTCCCACTTTTTTTCACTGGTTTTAATTAGGATTACCTTAGATATTGGCTGAAGATTAAGTTCTTTTTCTTTTGGCAAATCCTATTTTAAATCACGTACTTTATCTTTTGCACTGCACTCTTTCTATTGGAGATTATTCTCCTATTTTCTATTGTGTCTTTCTTCTTTTCTGGAAGACCTAATAAAGGAGACAATCTATCCAGTATGCCTCAATGATCAAGAGGATAGAAGGAAGATTGTTTAGGAACCCAAATGATGATAAAGGCTCACCCCGGTGTGTGATGGGATTCGTATAATCCTAACGGGTTATTTCATCTTCACTTTTCTAGTGACACTTAGGGTCTTAATTACCAAGCACATAGCTCTATTTCAGTGAATCATACATTGAGATAAACAGTCAGCAGACGAGACCACGGATTACACAGATGTTTGTATGAATAATGGAATAGGGGATTTAATCCGTTGTAGGTCTATAAATTTTCCCTTTGACCCTCCTGTTGTTTTTTTTGTTTTTTTTTAGATCTAAATGATATCCATGAATTAATTTATGAGAAATAAATTGTTTTGATGAATTATTGATCTTGATGACTGATTGTATTGTTGAGCTGAGTAGAGTTGGTTTTTGTCTGTGATAAGCGTTTTTGTCTGTGATAAGCGGGTACACTCTTGCCCTTTAATTCCCACTACTTGATGAAGGTGAGCCAGAATAAAGTGCCTTCTGGGAGATGAAGGCTAGCTTGTAGATATTGTTTGCCTCAGTGGAGAGGTATCTCCTTGCAGTTGCCTTTCTTTTGCCAGGGGGCAGCCTAGCTACCATATGTAGTGCTCCTTTGAGAGGGGCTAAGTGCAGTTTGGGGATTAGTGCAGCCTTGTTAGCACCTGGGCTTGAGTAGCCTGTTAAAATCATTCTCAAACGTGACTGTATAAAGACAACAGAAGATCCGAAGTAGATATTGTGCCCCCTTGGGCAAAGAGGTTCAAATTGCTGCCAGAGAAGAAGGGTGGTGATTTGGCTCATTTTAAAATGGCATGGTGATATTGAGCATACATTAAACCACGTTTGGACTGGGATATAGTACAGTTTGTGGTCACGATCCGTAGGAGATTTATTTTGAGAGGGTTGAGTTTGAGCTGATAAATTGTCATCCAGGACTGACTAGAACTTAAGAGGTTGGCCTACGCTTGGTGACGAAATTTTCATATAGAGCAGAGTGGCATAGGCATAGAAAGGGTAAGAGATGCTGGAGTGCTTGAGACTTGAGGGTTCCTTGTTAAGGTTGAAACGTTATTAGGAAGACCCTCTTACATTTATGACCTGTGAATATTCCCAGATATTTAGGATGCCCTCCCCACTTTGTATTTTAACTACATTTTTACTTTTAGGGCATGGCAAGTCCCTGCAACGGTCCCTCTCAAGGTCCCTGCAGGGTTAAACCATTAGTTCCCCCTTTTCCTGCTGCCCTAACTCGGTGTTGCCAATGCAAGTCTGTAGACATGATAGAAATACTAAAATCTGCAATTGCAGACAATAGACTTTCATTCATGTCTTCAGGGTTATAAAGTCTACAAAATAAGTATTTTTTTATGTGCAGTACACTGACTGGAGGTCTATTGCATTGTGAGTATAGTCCTGAAGGGTGGAAAAAAGAAGAAATATTGCCAAAGCCAGTAGGTTCTTCTGGTTTTAAATAAGCAATGCTATTTGCATTTTCATGCTCTTCACGAGCTGCAATTGGAATTTACCCGTTACAGGGTGCAGTAGTAACTCACAGGTGCTTTCTGTTGCATACTGCAGTACTTTAGGCCCCTACTGGTTATGCCACAGGCATAATGGGCCCTTTGTTTTTAACAAAAAACACAACCTTGGGGCAGGAGTATCGAGTATTGTGCACTATAGAGGTAAATTTGGTTTAGGTAGGGTAGGGGAGTGTAGATAGGGAAGAGTAGCTTGGAAAAGGTCAGTAGGGTAGTATTGGGTATGGTAGGTAGGCTAGGTATGTTATGGCATTCCAGGGTAGGTATGGTTGATTAGGTAGGTTAGAATATTGTATACAGAAATGTTGCGGACATAGACATTGAGTTCCAAATATTGTTTACAAATATATTCTCCCATTGGGTGTACTTTTTCTGTTCTTTACTTCAGTGTGGTGACTAGGTAGGTAGGTTGGTAAAGTAATTTAAGTAGATAGGTATGATAGATCATGTACAATAGGTGATATGATAGGTGAATTTGGTATTGCTGATTTGGTATGGCAGGACATAATACATTAGTCTGATATGTAACGGTTGGTGCTAATAAAGTATTTTATAGACATCCTGCTTACAATTAATACCATTACAATGTGCATTATTAATAAAGTGCACTTTTGTTCTTCTAGGTGACTGGCGTATTATATTTGATACAGTAAATTGTGTGCTTCTTACAATTCCCAGCATAAAATATAAAAAAATTCAGTGATGCTGGAAAAGAAAAAAATAATTCAGTTGCATTTAGCTGCTTTTCTTTATTATTATTATTATTCGTATTATTGTTAACAAGCCTTAGCAAAACCAATAGATCTGACGACTGCCATCACTCACAGTGAACTTAACCAATGGCTGATGTGGGCTGAGCCTTTGCCTCATGCTGTATGTTGTACTGGGGAGAAGAAAAATATAGATGGTATAATTACAAGGGGGTTGCTCCTGTTTGAAGTGATATGGTGAGCAAAGAGATGACACGCTCGAATGCGGCACAGAGTAATTACCATTGGCTGAGATTAATTAAAGCATTCCACTCGTCTTTTTGCTTTTCTCTTTATTTTGTGATGTAGGCATCCAGTCCAGCAGTAGAACCATAAATCAGTATCTTACATGTTGTTTTCTCAGTACAGGGGCAAATATTGTTCCTGCAATTTAACAAATGGATTACTTAATCCCATCATTAAAATGTAATGGGAGCACAAGTGGGACAGTATACCCTCCATGTAAATGATGCATCCTTGACGGACAGCCAGTCTAGGCAATGGGGGAAACCATGAAAAACACATGAATGCCAGTGGCTGAACAAGATTTTAGTTCTGGCTTGATAACACCGCTGTCTGCATGAAGTGTTACAAGTTCTGTAAAATATGCTAAGAGTACTACTTTTCTGGGATCAAGCACAGCATAGTCTTCACCTTCAAGAAAGTACTTCTATTTGAATGCACAAGGGGCTATTTTACATCTGAAAAGTACATCACTCTGTTTATCACATTTAGTTCATTATCTCCTATATGCATTTTATACAGGAAGCAATCATTTCTTTGCTAACTTTTACTGGCATTGACGGAGCCAATAGGGCTAGCTTTGATGTGAAATACTGTATTTGTGCATACAGCACACATGTAAACGGACTTTCTGAAGGCCTGTTTACACACATTGGCATAAAAAAAGCCAGAGCTGTTGGCTGTGCTAATACTTGTGATGTATTGATGACAGGACCTCTAATAATAGACAGCTAGAAGCCTTGTATTGCCAGGTCTATCAAGCCTTGGCAAAGTCAGTGGGACTCGCCTGTCAGACCTATAGGCTTTGCCAATATTTTTAGCCATGCTGCAAAGGATCGCTGCTGTTGTGCAGCATGGCTAAAAAGAAAACAAAAAAGCAAATGACGCATCATTTTGTAGGCACTCGTACATCTACAAAAGAACATAGGTTTTTTAATTAGAATTTTTTGATGAGAGATGGATTGGTATATTACAAAAAAAAGTAACCGAAAGGGCCCTTTTAAAATCTAGCGCAAAACCCTGCTTGCAGGGGGTGAAGCTCAAAGCAAAGCAGGTCGAGCAGAGAAGCAACACGAGAGAAGCAGAGATAGCGGGTGAGAGAAGCACACGTGTGAGAGAAAGCAACATGAGTTTGGGTGGGAGATGAGAAACAAATAGGAGAGAGCAGCGCACAAGTGAAACAGCTGGAAAACACATTCACTCTATTGGAGTGCTTAAAAAAACAAGCATTTGCAATGCAATCCGTCTCGCCTTTGGGACCTTATATGTATTTAGCTATGCAGCACATTAGCCTGGGCGCTGAAACATCTACTGTTCTTTAACATGGAGGGAAAATAAGCACCAAACTGCGTGACACACCAGGTATGGGAACACATGGAGAGAAATATTGCCTTTCAGCGGGAAATGGTATAGTCCAAAGCTCTGTTTTTAATATAAAATCAGGGCCTTCGGTGGTCATATCACTGAAAATACAAGATTTGAAAAAAATATTATTGTCTACCAGTGCTCATGGAAGACAATTTCTCTGGACTGGAATCTAGAGAATGCTAAAGTGATTCTGGTATGTATTTTACTGACCTCTGCTGGTCGTTTTCTATCCAGAAAGTTAAATAGAGGCAGTTGAACAGAAAAAAAAAATCCCTAAGCGGAAGCAGACAAGTCCTAGGGCTGATCTCCAGAGCCCACAAATTACCTACACATATAAGTATATACTAAAGTATATACAAGAGGTCTTGAATGCTCGACCTAAAAAAAGAGCTATCAGAAAGTGAGCAAAGGAGTCGGCTAGTAAAAGAGATGGCAAAGAGCTTATGCTCCAGAGTAGGGACGAATACTAGATGGGCAGGCTGAAACCAGGAAAAACGATCCAATAGAAAGCAAGCAAATAAGAATGACCGTAAAGCCATCAAATGGTAGCAAAGGTCTGGCTGCAAGCCTCTGTATGTTCTTGGTAATCCTACAGCATATCTCTTTAAGTCGTTCCACATCCAGTTCAATGCCAGCACGTGGCTTGGACATGACGGCTACATCCATATGGCCAACAGCAGTAAGCAACAGATGACTACTCAAGAACGCCATTAGCCTGAGACTTTGTCATTCAAGCCAAGAATTGATTGATAGTTTCGGGCTAAAGACTGAAACACGCTAATTGAATAAAGTCTGTGGTTGAAAGGGGCAGTTTGAAAGCTCATTTTATGTATATTATTAGCAGTAGATAGGTTAGATAGTTGCACTGTCAAAATCCAGACCTGAAAAACCCCTATGAGCTCGCTCGCTGAACAGGAAAATGTTTCAGGGCCACCCCCAAATCATCTGACAAAGAGCCACCCAGGCACGGGATGTCAGGGGCACTGCAGTTCCTGATCCTGGATCTGGAAAAGCGATTGTAAGGGGAACAGTTATCCAGTGGACTTAGGACCTTTGTTTTCTGTAACAAGAAATCATGTAATCTGCTGTAACTCTAAAGTTGGGGTTAGTATTTGTGCGTATGTCTACTTTTCTGTTAAATTAATTTGGGTATCAGACCGAGAGAGTTCAAGAATGTTTTTAAAAAAATGGTTGCTTTAAGTGTTTTAACAACACTTCACAGCCCGCTGCTCCTTGGAGCATCTTACTTGGTACGAGACTTAACTGGTGTTCTGTGAGAAAGATCCAAAGTAGATGATAAATGTTCTCTGTTTTGCCAGCTGTAATAAATATTCTCTGACTGGGCTGACCACGAAGCAGTTCCATAAACCCTCCTCTGCGGTTTGCAGAAAATGAATGTGGTTTCCTTCATCCCTGATCCAGTTGTTGTTCTGGTTAAAATCTGGTTGAAAATGTAATGGTGCATTAAACACTTATGAATTAAATACTGTAAACATACAGATCATACAGCATTTTGTCACGGACGTATCCGACCGTAGTAGAGTTTTAAGCCTAGCAGAACGTTTTTGTCATGATCTATTATTTGCCTCGGGAAGTATTCGTTGTCTGTCAACGACTGTATCTGATGTTCATCATTACTGCTTTTAAAGTTTAACGTTCTCGTGTATATTATACAGAAGCCATTATTTTTTCTACTAGCAAGCAAGAATAAAAAATACATTGATGGGAAGTAAAACATCTTTTTGCATTAAATTAATTAGGAATATTGGGCAATAAAGCGTTTGAGCCAGTACAGATGAACAGAAACGTTATTCCAAATCTACTTTAGGAACAAAAGCAGATCTAATCCTAAAATAGGCTTTCAACTTGCAAATAAGTGAACAAGTGTCAAAAATGCCTGTGGCATACATGCATGTAAGTCTAATAAAATTATCCTCTTCCATTATATGCATTTTTCAATATATATATAATATATTTTTTTATATTTTTAGGGCATATTCTATACTCCAATATTCCTAATTACAAGATTGGGAATATCAACGAGCTAGTTCACTCCAGATAGTGTGGAATGATCACATATGTTTGTATGATGACTGAGGTATGGGCTGTTATACAATCATTTTGATCACTGAATTGACACAATAGTTATGTAGAGAGTTTGGGCTAAATATTAGTCTATTAGAACATTGGAATGTGGAGCACTCCATTCAACACAATGGAGTGCTCCGAGCTTCTACAGGCCGGTAAAGGCCCGCAGAGCAACATTCCAATGTTGTTTGAACAAAGGCCTCTCGGAGCCCTAGGGGATTTCAATCCCTTCGGGCTCCGAGAGGCCTTTGTTTAATTTGTTAGAACATTCTGCCCTCTAGTGGCAGAATGTTCTAATAGCCTTATAGCCCTTCGTAGCTGGGCTATACCGGCTATTAAAGTTCCGCTCCCTTATTAAAGGCCCTCGCCGAACGATGGAGCGGGCCTTTAAGAGCCGGTATAGCCCGCTACGGCGGGCTATAAGGCTATAGTATATGGCCCTCCGTCCACAAATGATCATGTGACTTGCAGATTTTGTACACGTTTGTTAAGCACTTTTACTGTTGACATAGTTTCTTTGCCTTTTAATTAAAAATCTGTAGTGTTACAAGGATTATCATTTTATATTTTGCATTACATTTTCAAGATGGATGTAAAAACAGCATTAAAGGTAAGAATGAACAATTAGCACGTAACAAGATAAAATAACTGCATAATATGTTGTAACCAAGTTAAGTGCATATTGGTCAAAATGTAACCCTACCTGTGCCATGAATATCCTAGGTGGCCATTGCCATTACTCATTTCTGGCTGTAAATCATGTGGAGTTGCTTTGCACGTTCTTATGTTCCTCGCTACACCGCTATAAATACAGGTTTAAACAGAGTGTTAGGTCGTCTGATTGCACTCAAGGATCTACAAACAGGCAATGCATGTGTGCCCCTGTCCGCGCCACAGTGCTTCTTGAAGATAGCAGAGATTACATTGGAAATAGAGAGAACTTTCTGATTCACTAAAATTTTCTCCCACATAAAAGAACTTGATCGCCAAAGGAAATTTACCAAATGCAGCAGATCCCATACCTCTTTTCTTATTCCCCTTTCCATATCAAACCTCGCCCCCCCCCCCCACCCCGGCTCAGTTCTGTAGGGAGGGAGGGTATTGTTTTTTTTTCTTTTTGTATTTTTGCCTCTTGTGGAACTGGGTCCTCCTCCCCACTAGGGACCAATTCTCTCTGTGAAATGTATAGGTAAAATTTGAAATAAGACAATTTGTAATCCTTTTGGGGAAAACAAATTAAACAATGTGCTACAAAGAAGAAATCCTCCCTTTCAAAAGTTAGAAGCTCAAAGTCTAACCATTCAGCAGGAATTTAAGTGACATCCTTGTCTAGTGCCCATAGCCCAGGTCCCATTCCATCAGGGAACCTGAACTCTCGCCACAATTGTAGCAACATATATTTGTCCCCAACACCGAAATAGAGGGCCCATTAAGTGATAGCCCAGTCGTAAGGAGGAGGATGGTGTAAGGTTTTTATTATCTCTTATGTTCAAGAGACACCATGGAGCAACAACGCTTTTGGCAATGACGCACTTAATTCCTAACCTTCCTCTCGAGCTATGGAACCTACAGGTATTCTGTAGGACTGATCTGTCAGGGCCCTTTTGTAACTCCATAGAATCTGAAGACCAAGAGCCAGTAAGAAATGTTTCAACTGACATAATGTCAGATATTGGCGGTTTCTTATATTGAAAAGTGCTGAACCCACAAAAAACTTGATTACATTTCTGAAAAGTAGACCTAATTTGTAATCTAGGCTAGAATGTTTATTGATACAGTAAACCTTTTTCTTATATTACTGGTGCTGAGGTGCGGCACAGATCTGAGGTTTCAGCACACTTAAAATGTATATTTGATGCTCCCCGAAAGCTCCTCATTTCTTCTTTCATTTTCCAGATGCTCCCTGATAACACAATTCCGGGTGGGAGACAAGTATGGGAGGAGATTCAGTTGAGCTGGGAGTGCTCTAGCTTTTCAGCAGGGTCAGGAATAGGAAGAAGAGTAGCTTGAGATTTTCGAACTGGTTTACGTTGCTATCATCATAAATAAAGCATGTGAAAAATTAGGGACTGCAAGCTTGAGCTTACTGAAGCAGTTATCCCAACAATGAGTTAAGGCTTTACCAGTTTATTGTATAGTGGCACTGGTCAAACTTGCAAAAGACGCGCATGCGGAATTGGGAACAAATCAAACATTCACCCTGTCAAGAGATCTGGGTTAAATCCATCGTTCTTTTGCTCACCAAGCCACCCCAGTTTAGACCCAGCCATATGCAAATCAGTCTTGACCCTGCTCCTTCTGGGAAAAGTCCAGCCCGAACTTCCAAGTCATGTATGTCCTCCCTGGACCAAAAACAAGCATCCTGGAACCAGTTTTGGGGTATAACCCCTCATCAGCTAGACTAGCTTGAATCCAGTGGCACAGTGAGCCCGGGACATACATCTGTTCATACCCGGTGCACTTAGGGCAAGAAAGCAAAAGATACACAAATGATGGGCGGAATACGGAACAAATCAAACTTGATACATCATGACAGTATTTATTTGTGTACAAGTATACTCTTCCAGCAATGAAATGGGCAGTTTAGCCACAATTGGAGAAGGGTGTTACACCTAATGCTTTTTTATGTAAGGTTATGAAACACTATGGCACTTGAACAAATTACATGATCCATTAAATATAAACAAATCCAAATTACCACAGTTTAATACCTATTTGTCACCTAAATGGCTCAACAAAATTATTTTTCCTGTCCGTTAAGACTGCATGTTTTATATATGTTTTGATTTTTAAGGTTTATTTCATTGGGCCTTTGAATAAAATATATATTGATTTATTCAGGTCTGAAGTTTATAGTTAAAAACATCTGTATTTTTCACACATTTGAAATGCACACGGTTTGCTTAGTACACAAGCTGCAAGAGTATGTAGCTTAACACATAAATGTAATTATGCATCAGTAGAGCCAATAGGACTGGCTAAAACATTAAAAGAAGTCTACTGCAGTAAAATCACTAAAACAACTACGTTCTGTAAGAAATTTATCTATGAAATAAAGAATTTAAAATGTGTACTTTTGAGTAGTTAAATAGTGCCTCATTCATTACAAAGCAAATACTCCTTAGCGGAAGGAATGCTGCATCAAACAGCCAAGAGTGTCCGAGAAATACTACTGTGGACAGAGCCATAGCCCAGTCTAAGTAAAGATTAAAGTACGACAACAGTAGGCAGTGCAGACTGGTCTGAGACCTAAAACAGAACTGAGTTTAAAGATGTTTTTACTGTCTGGAAAAGATCGATGCTATGAACTATTAATGCTATTTCCCAGATGGATCTTTAAGGAAGATACATTATTGTTCTGCCTTCTGTTCTAGGTAGAAACGTCTGTAATGAACATTGCTTTTTTTGGGCTAAGGAGTTTCTACAAAATAAATATCGACAGATCCTGCCCCTTCAACCGTTACATACTAATATCTCTTCTAAGAAACCTGACAATGCATAATGAGAGATGCATAGTTCTGGAGTATTCCAGTGTGCAAAGAAATTATTTTTTTATCTATAAGGCATTCATCTCCAGGGAGGGAATTGAAAACTTCTGTATTTGAGCCGTATCAGCCAACAATCAGTTGCTGAATTAATACATTTTTGTCTACCTATGAAAAACTCAAACTTGCACTGTTTTTGAATCTGAAGGGATTTGTTTAGTGGTCGTGAAGTACAGAAAATGAAGTACATGTCTGTGGGTGGTCTCAGGTTTTAAGTTTAAAACTCAGGATGATAATTTTACTACAATTGCTCACGCAAGGTTTACTATTAGGTGTATAGGGACTTTGACCTTCGCGCACCCTCCGATCAGCAGATAAGGGCCTTCTTACTGTCCCGCGCATAAAACAAACTAGGCTAGGAGGCAAAGCATTCTCCTACATAGCCCCACAATTATGGAACCAGCTACCTCTGGATATCCGCCAATGCACCAATTACCTAACTTTCAGGAAAAAACTTAAAACTTCACTTTTTTAGTTCTTCGTGCCTCTCTAGTCGCCATTAGCGCGGAGATACCCCATTTGGGGTGATTCATGCGCTTTATAAATGACAGAAATAAATAAAAATAAATACTTAGTCCAGATACTGTGATAGTATGATATTGAATATGTGCATACGAAAGCAGTTTTCAGGGCATGATTTCTTTGGTGCATGATTTTAGTTTCAAAACGTTAAAGTATTTTAATTAAGTAATTTTACTCCTTTCTTTGATAGGAATGTTCATTTGGTGTTGGTTGTGACCATACCTCAATTTAGGGTACTGGAAATGAATAGGAGTCAGTCTTTTAGATGTTAGTGAGGTTCTGCAGTTGGTCCTTACTGTATAGCATTTTATGAAGGCAGTGTGATTGTAGTCATTTTCTCTTCCCTGCTCTCTATTGTTAAATTGAAGACAGACATTCCACATTTAAGCTATCGGAAAATATATTTTTTATGCTGAGAAATAAACAGTTAGTTATTGATTCTAAACAAAGCAACAGTGGAGAGAGTGTGATGTAGTGTGATTTGGCTGGGTAACATGCTCTAAATGTGATTGTGGCCTGTTCAACAATACCAAAGGCAATTAACTTTAATTTGTCCATCCTGAGGTTTTCATTAATATTTACACTCACTGAATAGCTCTACCTATGTTCATTAATCTCTTTTTGAAACGAAATAATAAGTCCTATCTGATATTCGCTTTTAAATTGCCAAGCTGAGTAAATTCCATTTGAAAAGCACTACTCTAATTGCAGTTATTTGCAATCCTTTTTTATAAACAAAGGCATTCAACAGCTAACTAGTGAAAAAATGTATTATAGTGCAGCCAGCGGGACTTCTCCAGTGTCCTCCAGTGCAATGCAATTCAGTGTTGCCGTATCTTTATTTTTCTCCTGTAAAGAAGACTCACTAAACGCTAATGTCTTTTCCGCCGTTTGTAAAACATTTTTGTCTTTCCTCAGTGTCTTTTAAGAGTTCAGTGCTTTTTAAAACAATTGGGGAAACAAGCTTAAATACCTTGCTTGCACACAAAATTCGGTAGAATGCTTTGATTAATCTCAGCTATTGGTAATTACTCTGGGCTGTATTCCAGTCCATTGTTTTTCGCCCTCAGTCTTATTCCAGGCAAAGACCAGACATATGCAAATCACATCTGGTCCTGCTCCCATAAAAACAGTTCAGCCTGAACTGCCAGGCCAAGGTCCCTTTTAGACAGAACACAAACAACACAGACCAGTTTCCACCTTCTAAGACTTTTGAGACTATTAAGATGGCTGGTCTGAGTCTCAGTCTGACAAATGGAACAAGAGGGGGCGCTCTCTTACTGCAGACCATGCTGGGACTAGCTTTGACTCCCTGACTCCAAGCATAGGCTGCATCACTGTCACCATAATTCTCCCCATTCGAGTGCATCTACATCAGTGGGTTGGCCATCATCATGTTAGACGTCAAGGATCTCTTTAGCAAGAAGCTTTCAACGTCAAAGTCCCTAAGACACACCATAGAAAAACGTCAGAGGCTTTTCAATTGGTGTTCTGGTCTAATTGGCTTTTCCCTGGGGGCAAAACCTCTAATAAGGCCATTTTCAGTCTTAGCCTAAGAATATTTCCCATGAACTTAGATGTAACTTGAGCATGAGACTCTAAACCCAGGATGTCTGTCTATAAGACCGGCTCTACAAAAGGCAGATCACCTTGGAATCATTGAACCCTTGCAAGATCACAAGTACACTGACCATACATACAGATATATTATTCTCCACTGAGGCATCAGAGTTGGCAGCATTTGAAAAATCAACTAACTACCACTAGATCCACACGAGTAACTTAAAGTTGTTAAATCAGTCAGTCATATTAGCTTTATTCGACAATTAGTCATAAAAGCAGATGTACAAAACTTACAAAAGAACACATGACCGTTAATTAGTAGCACATGAAAATAGATTACACTAAAAATATAAAATCAGTTAAAACATTTAAAAAGATAAAAGCTGTGGGCATATAACACTTTGGACACATCTTGGTAATAGTTAAATACATTGCAATTATTTTGCTAGCTATTGTGCAGGAACAAAATTCATTAATGACAACCTTTGCCATGCAACAATATTCTTATAAGCCACTATTATCTAGATCAGATGGGCTAAGAAAACAAAAAATGTCAAGAGTTTAAAGGCTTTTGGGAATCAGTACAGATACACATAACATACCCGCTACCCAACTGGAATTATTTGAGATCTAATAGGCCATGCCCAGCCTAAAAACTTTGCCAAAGCAATGACAATAGATGAAGTTGTTTCTGCGCGAAGTAGTCTAAGCGCCACTTCATTGCTTCCAGTTCCCAATGTTCTACAAATCGGGGTCAGCCACATACGGCGTGGAGCCGTATAAGCTGGGCAAGCGAACAATAAATGGGCCAGAGACTCTGGATGAACAAGACATACTGGACAGAAGACACTGGTTTGCACATCCCATTTTGCCGAAAATGACTTTATTGGCAAGGTACCAACTCTGAATTGGAAGCATAACTTCCTATCATGTGGTTTTGTTACTACATCCCAGTATGGTTCCAGCTTTTGTATAGGCTTCACATTCAGAAAGTATCCTGTTGGTGTTAGAGGGTCACTATTTCTAACGATGTTATCCGTCACCCAACTCCAGTATCTTTCCTTTAGCGCAAAGCTTTGGCTGGAAACGTGGTGCTTTCTGGATTTTTCCACAGTGTAACCATGCCAATATTGGTTAGCATAATTCTAATTTCCTGCAACCATTTGACTTTTTTATAACAATCTACTCTAATTAAGTCCTTCAGGCCAACTGCATAAGCTCTTAGTTCTGGTGTTGACCAGATTCTCCGCCAATGCAGGAGGGGTCGCAATCTGGCTATATCAGCCAGTGACTTCCTACCCAAGTCATGGAGCAGCGGACGTATTGGTGTGCTTTGTGGGAGTTTAGTAATATTCCGCAAGAACGTGTTTTCTGCTAGTGTTAATTTGGAAAGATTATTAAAACCCCACAACTCTGCCCCATATAACACGGAAGCTATAACTTGTGTTATATATTTGCAGGACTGGACTAACTGGTTTAGTTAGTGACGTATTAAACTCTTTTTGCAGAGTTCCCTCCAGTTGGCGATGCTTCAGTGTAGCCATTTCCAGTTGCTTATTCCACTTCATATCTCCCTGCTTTGTGACCCCTAGGTATGTAAAATCTTTTACCTGTTCTAGAGGTCAGTTATTCAATACCACTCCTCCTCTAGATGATCTATGTGGATTGAAGGTCATAAATTTCGTTTTTGACACGTTGATTACCAGGCCCCGCAGATGGCAAAACTCTTCAAAGAGCAGCAGGGCTCGTTGCAGTCCGCTTGGTGTTTTAGCGATAATCAACGTGTCGTCCGCGAACATTAGGATGGGTATTCTCACACCAGCTAGAACAGGAGCATCAGTGGGGGTGGCTTCCATATATTTTGCAATCCCGTTAGTAAACAGGGAGAAAAGTGTTGGTGCCATTACGCAACCTTGTCGCACTCCTCTCTCTACAGAGAAGGTGTTAGTAGTCTGTCCTTCTGTGCCCCATCTGATTCTTGCGTAATTTCCCTCATGAAGTCGAACTATCAGTGACAATAATTCATGAGGTATGCCTAGATCTTGTAATACGGCCCACAGTTTAGCGCGGGAGACGAGGTCAAAAGCAGACTTGAGGTCCACAAAGGCAGCATATAGGCTGCCCTTTTCAATGACCACCGTCTTCCAATATAACATTGTGAAGCGAAATATCTGATAAACAGTGCTTATACGTGCCCGAAACCCCGCCTGAAGAGGTGATAATATACCCTGCTCATCCACCCAATCTTGCACCTTATTCAGTACAAGACGGCCCATGATTTTTTTAAAAGAATCAATTAGACTAATCGGTCTATAGTTTTCAGGCTGACCTCTGTCCCCTTTTTTAAAAACAGGGATTACCTCGGCCCCGTTCCACGAGTCCGGGACCGGTGCACCCTTTGCAATTTCATTGGCTAAAATCACAATGCATTTACTCCACTTGGCTTGATCAAAGAGATACATGTCAGCTGGGATTCCATCAGGCCCCGGTGCTTTGCCTCCCGATAGTGTTCTCAGTGCGAGGCTAACATCGGCCTCATTAAAAGCCGGGCCGGAAAAATAGGAATATGAGAACTCAGGCGTTTCGCTGTCCCCTGGGTTACAGGCATATTGGGGTTTGAAATAGTTAACCCATTGGTCCTGGCTTACATGGTTTATTGGTTCTGTCGGTCAGCCACCACTGCCCCATTTTACAACATCCCAAAACTCTGCAATTTTTACTCTCGCAGGCACGTTTGAGGTCCAACCATCTATTCTCATCCCAAGTTTTCTTGGCTATATGTTGCACTTTCTTATAGATTTGCCTAGCCGTACGTACTTTGACAGGATCCCCTTCTCTTATTGCGCTCCCTAGAGACTTTCGTGCCACCTTGCATTCAGCATTAAACCATTTTGCAATATTTCTAGTGTTGTTACTTCTAGTCTTAGAATGCTTAAAAAAATGGGTACGTAGTTGGATAAAGATTCTTCATGGAATTCTATTATAGACTCAGGGGTTGCAGAGTTGGAGAGGAGAACTTCTAATGAGGATATAGCACTATTAATATCCAGGGAAATTTTTCCGAGGGCTTCAGAGTTCTCGAGTAGGGTCGCCCATTTTAACCTCCTCATATCATTTGTGGAGGACAAATCCTGAGTGACAATTTCTCTATTTATGGGTTTGATTACTTCCTTTATTAATAGATTAAAAACTGCACACAAGGGATTATGATCGCTCTCAGGCCTCTCTGAGACCACCATATCACTTAGCACATTCCATAATTGGAAGTTAATCAATAGATAATCGATGCGGCTAGTACTTAGACCATTATTGAATGTACAAGCCCCGTGTCTATCGGATGGGGTTCTGCCATTTGTCGCCCTAAGGCCTTTCTCCAGGCAGATTGAATATAATTGAATCACCTCATCCGTCCACTTTTTTATGGGAGGTAGGTCTAGTTTAGGGATTCCCCACTGGTCATCTTCAGTAAGGTTATGTTTCTCGTTTGTAAGCGGCTCGAAAGTCCGATTTTTTTACCATTAGTCCCTCTTGCATAGACGTTATAGATGTCGATAGTATCACTTTGACCCCATTTCACCCTGATTGCTAAGATATCCTTGTTATTCAACTCCAATGTCTGTACGACAAAACCCCTTTCTTGGCGAACCCAGATTAATAAACCACCCGAGGCGCGTCCTTTTCCCCCCCTAATAGCTGGAATATTATAATTTAGGTAGCCTGCTTGGAAGCATGGATCCACCATCCAGGATTCCTGTAGGAGGCAAATGTCATATTGGTCCATAATGGTGTGCCAGTCAGGGGATACGATCTTAGAACCCAACCCGGCTATGTTCCAGGAAAGCACCGACAGTCCTGCAGAGCGACCACAGGCTAGACCCCTGCCACTGGGGCCAGTCAGTGGGCCCCCGCCAGGAATGTCCGGCTTCAGTAGCGACAATGGTGTTGCCAGTGTGTTATCTGGCACTATGTCGCTAATGGGGCATGGTGACTTGTAGCTACAAGGAGTATGGAACGAGGATTTTCTGCTTACTAAAAGAGCTCTATGGGTTTCCTGTTCTACGTAGGTCCTGCTCAAAAGTCAATCATTATCTTCCAAGGTGGAAGACCCTACTTGAAGGTGGTGTTGTTGCCCGGGAAAGCATCCATAGCTATCAGTGAGTGGGGAACGCCTGAATTGGATAGAAGAGTAATCTGGGGACGTTGTACGGAATTCCAATGCTAGCATATTTTCTGAAAGATCTTGTCCTTTGAGCTTTAGCTCAATGCAATCCAATGGGTCAGTTTGTGAGGTGAGTCTTTTTGCACTAATAATGTCTTCACGGATAACCGAGCGGCACCCCATCACATGACGAATCCAGTGTATTGCTTTGTTGGTAAGGGAATCTGCACTTTCTGTGGCGTTGTTGTTGACATATTTGGGTACATTTACCATAAAGATTGTAGAGGCCTGTGATGAGTTGGATCTAGGCACTATAAATCTATGCTCTTGACTATTGTGTACGGAATTTCCTGTTCTTAATAGTGAGGGTCGATTATTAGCTGTTTGTGCCGGGACTGGTTTTAAACTGGACATATTCAGGCGACCTGGCCTTGCCATAGGGTTCATTTCTGTCCTGCTGTAGAGCAGCGCTGTGTCTGGGCGGACACCTTGGTAGCTTTGCCAATACTTTCAGAGCTAGACTTATATTTATTATTACTTTCCTTACTAAGCTGATCATCCTGGCTTAAATTGTTTTTTATGGCTTCTGCATAAGTAGGTACCCTTTGTATTAGGAGTTTAACCATAGATGTTAGGTCTGTGATCATTAGACGCATAGATGATATTTCCGACCTCAATTCATTAATAAGAGAGTATGTTCCCTGGGGATCTAAGGATAAGTTGGCACTAAAGCATGAAACTGGCTCGGGAGAGGGACAGTCAGACGGAGGAGGGGAGTACATAAGAAGATGTCCGAACCATCTCCAGCCAGAGAGTCAGTCAGGGGGAGAACCTGTTTGCACAGGCGACTTCAACTCCCAATAGCTGGAAATTATCGCTTACATTCTTAACGGGAGTTTGTCTACTCTCCCCTGTATCTAATATCTCGCACTTTTCAGTTACTTGGCTTTCACCTCCTGTCAGTTTGTGAAACATTGCGGGAATAACTGTCGGCCAGGGCTGTGATTAGTTGTACATATAGAGCCTTGAGATAATTCGTTGGTTAAGACCTGGTCGGATGTATCGTCCTCAAGGATACCCTTACACTCGCTAATGAGTGTATCTATTCTATCCAGGACACAATTACTTCCTGGATGGGTCAGTTTCACTGTTTGTTGTTTCTGTGTTTGTTTCTGGATCTTTCTAACCTTTTTTCCCCTATTATCCCTGCCGGCCCTGCCCCTGCCCCCCCCCCCCTCACTCCCCTCCATTGATTTCCTTTTCCCCATACTCGTAAAGTTTAGCAATTGGGAAAAACAACCAGTCAACTTCCCACTGCGTCAAGGACTATCCAATAACAGTCAATATAGATCTTTTAGTCTCCAGTTAATCTCCAGGTAGGCAAGGACTGCAAACGCGTGGTTTGAAAAACAATCAAGGATTTCCACAGTGGACAAAGCAGATAATCAAACCTGTGATGTGATGGCTGCAAACAGTTCATGCCATAAGCTTTCCACTGGATTCATGGGGGGGTGGCCCTCGCTCTCTTTCTGTCAATGACTGGCAAGGATGGGCCCGCCCTTGGCCCGGGCGCCGCCCGGGCGCCGCCCGCGCTGCGGGAGCCTGCTTCAACTTTTAAACCTGCGCCTCCTGGCGCTGGCGATGCCGGGTGCGCGTGGAGCACGATGCAGCCTGGGGCAGAGAGTCCCCCTGGACCCTGGGGACAGCTGGTGCCGGTAAACAAACGGGCATCCCGCGCTGCGGGAGCCCGCTTCAACTTTTAAACCTGCGCCTCCTGGCGCTGCCGCTGGTGATGCCGGGTGCGTGTGCAGCGCGATGCAGCCTGGGGCAGAGAGTCCCCCTGGACCCTGGGGACAGCTGGTGCCGGTAAACAAACGGGCATCCCGCGCTGCGGGAGCCCGCTTCAACTTTTAAACCTGCGCCTCCTGGCGCTACCGCTGGTGATGCCGGGTGCGCGTGGAGCGCGATGCAGCCTGGGGCAGAGAGTCCCCCTGGACCTGGGAGACATCTGGTGCCGGTAAACAAACGGGCGTCCCGCGCTGCGGGAGCCCGCTTCAACTTTTAAACCTGCGCCTCCTGGCGCTGCCGCTGGTGATGCCGGGTGCGCGTGGAGCACGATGCAGCCTGGGGCAGAGAGTCCCCCTGGACCCGGGAGACAGCTGGTGCCGGTAAACAAACGGG